>JBAMCL010000225.1:0-296912 GCA_037075165.1 Hirtodrosophila histrioides
TGGAATCGCGAAGCGCGCTTGTGAAAAGTACGCACGCCTTGAACAATATTTGTTTCGAACAATATCGCTTTTGTGCGTCGATGCATGAATACCCTGGAAATTGTTTTTTTATTTTTATATAATATAAAAGCTTAAATGCGTGTTTAATTTAAATGGACACTATCAATTTGTTGTATTTTGAGGAACCTGGAATTATTTATGTTATTTTTACTACTTTTATTTAACATAAAAGCTGTTATGCCTGTGCTATTTAAATGGACACTGTCAATTTGTGTTATTCTAAGGACTATCTATATTTTTAAACTATTCTACCCATACTATTTGGTACTAAAAAACCTATTTGATGTACAGGGTATTTTATGCAAGACTCAATGATCTTCGCATGCATGCCAGTCGCGGCTTGCCAAACCATCGAAATAGCAAATAAGCGAAAACGATTCTCGTGCATGTACATACATATACATATGCATGTATGTGTGTATGTATGCATGCATGCAACCGCAGATCAGCGCATACATTTATCGATGCGCTCGACTCGGCGGTCGCTAAGCATCTGCGACACGAACTTGGTGGACCTGCCGCTTCGGGTCGTGAGAGCGAGAGCAGCACTGCGACAGGTCCACCCGAGCAAATACGAAGCGTAGGGGACCTGCCGCGTTGAAAATTTTTAGTAAATGTTGTTCGGACCAAATGGAATCTCTATAAGCGATTTCCTCAATGCTTCAATGCAACTCTTTACCGAGAGTCAGTAATTCTGCTCAAGGCGTTCATAATTTTACTCCTATATGAAAAGATCTTTCCGCTATGTTGCGGGCGTTCTGCACACAGGCAGAGCTTAAAATCTTGGGCCCAAAACTCGTTTGGCACTTTCTACTGCCTGGCAACAACAACAAGGAGCAGCAATAACAACAACATCGAGTGCAATTGCTGCATTTTAACTTCCGCATTGTAGAACTCACGCTCGATCGCTCTCTCTCACACACACGCATAGCGCTCAAGAGCTGCAAAGGTTCTTTGACTCCGCTGCTCTCCTGCATATGCTCTCTCTATCTCACACTCTCTCTCCCATGGATTCATAGCGCAAACTTTGTAACGGTTCTCTCTTTGGCCCGTTGCTGTTCGTTGTGTGTGTGAAATTGATCTTGAGTGGAGTGTGTGCACTTGAAGTTGACGTCAACGTTGGCTTCGCTGCTGCAGAGCTGCCCACGGGCAATAGAAATTGAAAATAGCAACCAGGAACAGAGTCGCCGCAGCAAATGGAAAAGTGCAGCAAAAACCAAACAACAACAACAAGCAGGGAGAGTGCCAATGCGTGTTATTGTTGTTGTTGCTGTTTTTGCTGCTGGCAGATTAGAAAGATAGAAGCAATAACACAGCAACAGAACACCCTCCTCCTCCCGCTCATCATCATATCTCTTCCACTGAGTCAGCCTCGTGCCCAACGACGCTGCTCAAAACGGCGCTACAAAAGTTTTTCCTACTCCATCCAGCCACATTCTATTTTCCTACTCTTTCTACACACACACGCACGCGCCTTCTTCTGATTCTTGTTCTTTTCTTGCGCTCCGTCTTCGTTGTAGTTGTAGTTGTAGTTGTAGTTGCCGTTGTCGTTGTAGTTGTCGTAGGTTCTGCAGTTCTGCAGTTTGGTTTGAATTTCTGTTGCGCATTTGGAGCGCTGCGAAGTTGGCGCTTGGATCTCGTCGAGACGAGAGTTTTGTACGCGCGAGATCGCACATTTTCACATTTTCCACTTGGCATTTTCCCAACCGGAGTTACGTCCTCGTTTCGTACGCCCCCTACCCCAACCGCCCGCTACACTCGCCATTCGCAATTTGGCTAATTAGTGAACGTGTCCTGCTTATCCATTAACTCAAATCTATGGACATTGTGTGTACAGTTGCACTGCCGACGCCGAGATTAACAAACACGGAAGTGAATTGAAAATTATGCATAATGCCAACAAATTGTTAATCAATTTTAAGTAGTTTGTTTTCAAGTGAAGTGTGAAAAGAGATTCGATTGAAGGAAGTTCTGCAATATGCTAAAAATATAATGTAGATAGATTTCCATTTAATTTAGTTTTTGACAGTTAAACAGGGGAAACCCCTTGGAATCATTTAAGATAACTATGAAATTGGTGACTTGGTGAATTGATTTCAGAATGTTTTTGTTCCACTTTTGATATTAGCCTTTGTAGATTTGAAGCTGAAGTTTTAAATAGATTCCTGGTTCCGAAAATCTTCCTCAGTAGTAAATGATTAGAAACATGCCTGAAAACTGGTTCATGGTTGACCGGCTGACCTTCGAAATAATTTGAATTCAGTTCACAATTAGAATTTCGGATAAATTATAGATAAAAAGATTTTCATATTTGGTATAGTTTATGGAATTGAAGAAATTTAGATTAACTACCGGAACTAGTTCGTGAATCAAATCTCTGTTCCCCGGAATGAATAAATTTAAGGTCTGCAACCTTAAGCTTAAAGAAAACAAGTTTTAAGGTTGTTGACTAAGGAACTCCTTAGTAATATCCTCATATATGATATCCTATCCCAGAGACTTTCGCTAAATGATTCGGCAAAAATAGAGAGCATTACTGTCTATCAGCTTAAGAACTGCATGAAGTGTTGAAAACAAGATACATAAATTAACATCAGCAACTGGAAAAGGCCACAAAAATGCTGAGAACGCTCCGGCGAGTGTTGCCAGTGTTGAATTCAATTTGCGTGATGATGTTGTTGATGATAATGGATGCCAATGCCAATGCAGCGACGCCAGCAACATGGATGTATACCAAATAGAGCTGGAGGCACAGGCACAAATTCGTTCCCATCTGCTGATCGACACCGCGGTTAAGAACCTGGGGCAGCCGACACGCCCACAGCAACAGCAGCAGCAGCAGCAACAGCAGCAGCAGGACGACGACAACAATATTGCTGATCTAGACGCAGAGGACGAGCAGGAGCAGGCGGACGACGAGGAAGAAGACGAGGAGGAGGAGGAGGAGGAAGAGGAGGAGACCGACGCACTGCCGGAAGTCAGTTTCGATGCAAATTCAGATTTTAATTTGCATTTCTTTGACACGCCCGAAGATTCATCCACGCAAGGCGCCTACAGCGAAGCAGGCAGCCTAGACTCGGAGCCCGAGGAGGAACAGGAGCAGCAACTGGAGCAGCACCAGCAGCAGCAGCAAACGGCGGCAACCACAGCTGGTGCAACACAGGAGCTGCAACATTGCCTAAGTGCCATTGAAGCGGATCCATTGCAGTTGCTGCAGTGCGAGCCATTTTACAGCGCATCGCCAGCAACAGTTGCTGCCGCAGCAGCTGCAGCGCCTACAGTTGCAACAACCGTAGCAGCAGCAGCAGCAACCGCAGCGCACTTGAGCTGCACGGCTTTGAGCAATGGTGGAGGTGCTCTGTACACCATCAGCAGTGTGCATCAGTTTGGTCCCGCCAGCAATAGCTCCAGCTCCGCCGGCGCCCATTCCTCGCCCGATAGTGGACGCAGCAGCGGCTGCTCATCCACATCCAGCTCGGCGACCGTCTCATCCTCATCATCCTCATCGTCGTCAGCATCCAGCGCTGAGCATTTCAATCGCTCGACGCTACTCAGTGCCAGCTCCGGCCAGCTCCAGCTACAGCATCAGCAACAGCAGCAACAGCAGCAACAGCAGCAGCAGCATCAGCTCAACGGGCATACAACATCCTCGTCAGCGGTCAGCTCCTCCTCCAGTCACGCGGCCACATCTTCAACTGCTGCGCATCTGAGCAAAGGACACACAGGTATGTCCTCCGGCTTACGTCTCTTCCGTGTTGCTGCTGTCGAAAAGCATGTTTAATAAATTTGCATTGCGCAACGGCAACGGCAACAACAGCAACAGTTGCAGCCAATTGAAAGTTGTCTGCCATTGTGCCTCTTCTCGTCTTTATCTTTCCCTCTCAATCTCCACACTTTTCGTCTCGTTTGCCTTGTTGCGGAAACTATTAAGGCGCAGCATGGAAAATGTGAAAATGAATGTAATTCGCCGTTGTTGCCGATGTGCCAAGGAAATTGCTTTTCATCTTGCAAACGTCTATCAATGTTGCTGCAGTTGAAAGCCATGGAAATCTCTTTTCATTTTCATAAATCATTTGAATTTTTGCCTGAGATTTACTTGGGAAAAGTAATAGTCATAAAACCTTTAAGTGGCTTGATTATGCCTCATTTCAAATCCATTGAAAATCTCGATTTGATGATATTAAATTGAATGATGACATAACAAGTTAATACAAATATAACAAGTTAAGCAAATCTTTACCAAAAGCAAATCAATTTAGTTCATTTTACTATCCACTTTTATTCAATCTATATTGTTCGATTCTTAAAGGTTTATAGTAATTGATTGATACGATAAGTTTAACCAGAATTCTGTGTTCAGTTCTAGTTAAAGTTCCCAATCAACTTCTCCATTATTATTTTACACTGAGACTCTTTAAATACTACATAAAAATATAAAATTTAAGGTATTCTCCTATAATAATTCCAAATTTTGAATAACTTTGTTTGTTCTGTAAATCAAAAGTTAGTTGTTTACCTTAGATATATTTCTCTTATTATATCATCGAATGAAGCTCCTAAAAATGGTAGGACTGGCTATTTTCAGTTTTATTTAAATGTATAATGATTATACGAATATGTACTATCATTAGGAAACTCTTAGGATCGCTGGACATATAATATCCCAATGCAGCAAAGTGCAAAACTATTGCAATGTATTTTCAAAGAAAGATGACTTTAATAACTCCAAGATTCCTTAAGCCTAGACACTTCTAGGAAGTTATAGTGTAGGCCATTAAATATGCTTTTAACTGCCTTCTTGGCACCTAAATAGTTTAGCTGGTTAACAAACTAAATAAGAAAGCAGACTTGTGGCAACATTGTGTTGCTCGTTTTCTAATTGGCTGTTGCACGCTGGCCAGGATTTATTAGCCGCATTTAATTGCCACAATTAGCGAGGCAGCAGTTTGCTGTGCAGAGCTGTAAGGAGGGAGAGAGGAGCGAGAGGAGGAGCCCTGCCAAAACTTGTTGTTGCTGTCGTTAACGACTCTAACTACAGTTGGCAATTGAAGCACGAGGAGTATCTTCTGTCAGTCAGTCCATTTTCTTGGCATTCAATCAGTTTTGCTTTCCGTTTCTTTTATCAGCATCGTCGAGGGGAAAATGCAAACAACATGCAACAAAATTATGAACTGCTCGTCGTTGTCCGTTGTCCGTTGTCGGTTGTCTATCGCTTGCCACTGTCTGACAACGCGGAAATGCCAAGCGGCTGCAGCCCACAGCCCCAGCCTGCCCCGCGCCCACCACAGCAACAATGGCATCTAAATTGTCAACTCACAAAAGCGGCCAAGTGATTTGCATTTGAACGCGGCGCGAAAATGAGGCACAGCAGCAACAGCGGCAGCAACTGCGGCAACAACTGCGACTGGCACTTGAATTTCCTTTTGCCGGCCCAAGCCGATGACATTTTCCAGACGGCTGTGTTGCCCCCACCGCCTACTCCGGCCCTCTTGCGACGCTTTTAAGTGAAAATTCAATTTGCAATTGCACAAGCGCGTAACACTGCGGTTGCCCCCTTGCCACAGTCCACCTTGCCCTGCCGCAACTCCACTCCTTTGCCCAATTGCTTTCTTCGTCTGTGCGTCGTTTGGTCGTTTGGTGGCGCGTGCAAGTTGCACATTAATTTCATTTCATTTCGCTTCGCATTTCGAGGTGTGGCAACGCCGATTGCCGCAACAACTGCTGCTGCTGCCACAGCAACAACAACAGCAGCAACAACAACCACTCGTAGTTCAAACTCCGCGCTTAGTTCATTTGCCTTTCTTTGCATTAGAAAAAGGCAAATTGAAATGAAATAAAATGGCAAGAAGCAAACGATTTTCCTGCTTGTTGTTGTTGTTATTGCTGTTGTTGTTGCCTCTCGTCTGCCTTCATTTTTCTTCAATTTGCATTGCAAATTTTCGGCGCTTGCAGTGAAAATTGTTTGCTAGTTGTTGTTGTTGTTGTTACTGCTGCTGCCGCTGCCGTTTTTCCCGTGACTGACGACGACGCTTCTTGTTGTCCGCCTGACTGCCTGCAACACTTCTCGTTGTTGTTGTTGTTGTTGTTGTTGCACTGAGTAGGTGGTTGGCGCTGGCGTATACGTGATTTTTTGGCATTTTTTCTTATCGCACTTTTAAGCAGGCATCGTTGTTGTTGTTGTTGTTGCTGTTGTTGAAGTTGAAGTTGAATGCACTTTTAAGCCGCTGCTGGCATTTGAATTTGATTGCTTGTTGTTGTTGCAATCGCGTTTGCAAAATGCGTTTTCTTTGTCCATGCATTTTCCATGCTGATTTCTTAACTATCCGTTAAGAAGAAGATTCTGAGAAGTAAGGCTGAACAAATTCATTATATTTACTAAGGAAATTGCATTTCAAATAAGCTCAAATTATAATTATTATTATTTATTCATGAAGAAACAACTCAAAACAACTTCTTCTTTAAACTTAAAGTTTTAAGTTTGATAAACATATTCTTGAATTTAAAACTGCGCGAGCTGAACACATTTTTTGGAATAGAAACTTATTGTGGGGTTCCCGTTTTTATTCACATAAGTAATTAGCTGTTTATTGTGTTAAGAAACTAAATAAAATGTCATATATTCTTGGTTCGTTCCTTCTTTTTTTGTGATATGCTTTAGATTTGATTATACTTTTTGTTAATCAAAACACTTTCATATAATTAACGGGTTACTGACCAGATATTACCAGATACTAACAGAGGGTAGTAAAAACAAGTAAGAACGTTGCAGTCGGACGTATCCGACAGCGGAATACTCTGTTCCCATTTCTCTCGTTACTCGCTACATTTTACTCGATACTCGCTACATTTCACTCGTTGCTCGCTACATTTTACTCGTTACTCGCTACATTCTACTCTCTACTCGCTACATTTCTCTCGACACTCGCTACATTCCACTCGTTACTCGCTACATTTTACTCGCTACATTCTACTCGTCACTCGCTACATTTCTCTCGTTACTCGCTACATTTTACTCGTTACTCGATACGTTCCACTCTCTACACGCTACATTTCTCTCGTTACTCGCTACGTTTTACTCGTAACTCGCTACACTTCACTCGTTACTCGCTACATTCTACTCTCTACTCGCTACATTTCTCTCGTTACTCGCTACATTTTACTCGTTACTCGTTACATTTCGCTCGTTACTCGATACATTCCACTCTCTACACGCTACATTTCTCTCGTTACTCGCTACGTTTTACTGGTAACTCGCTACACTTCACTCGTTACTCGCTACATTCTACTCTCTACTCGCTACATTTCTCTCGTTACTCGCTACATTTTACTCGTTACTCGTTACATTTCGCTCGTTACTCGCTACACTTCAATCGTTACTCGCTACACTTCAATCGTTACTCGCTACATTTCACTCGTTACTCCCTACATTCTACTCGTCACTCGCTACATTTCTCTCGTTACTCACTACATTTTACTCGTTACTCGTTACATTTCACTCGTTACTCGCTACATTTTACTCGTTTCTCGTTACATTTCACTCGTTACTCGCTACATTTCTCTCGTTACTCGCTACATTTCTCTCGTTACTCGCTACATTTTACTCGTTACTCGCTAAATTCCACTCTCTACTCGCTACATTTTACTCGCTACTCGCTACATTTTACTCGATACTCGCTACATTTCTCTCGTTACTCGCTACATTTTACTCGTTACTCGATACATTCCACTCTCTACACGCTACATTTCTCTCGTTACTCGCTACGTTTTACTCGTAACTCGCTACACTTCACTCGTTACTCGCTACATTCTACTCTCTACTCGCTACATTTCTCTCGTTACTCGCTACATTTTACTCGTTACTCGTTACATTTCGCTCGTTACTTGCTACACTTCAATCGTTACTCGCTACACTTCAATCGTTACTCGCTACATTTCACTCGTTACTCCCCACATTCTACTAGTCACTCGCTACATTTCTCTCGCTACTCCCTACATTATACTCGTCACTCGCTACATTTCACTCGTTACTCGCTACATTCTACTCGTCACTCGCTACATTTCTCTCGTTACTCACTACATCTTACTCGTTACTCGTTACATTTCACTCGTTACTCGCTATACTTCAATCGTTACTCGCTACATTTCACTCGTTACTTGCTAAATTCCACTCTCTACTCGTTACATTTTACTCGTTACTCGCTACATTTCTCTCCTTACTCGCTACATTTTACTCGTTACTCGCTAAATTCCACTTCCACAGTAACAAGTAAAATGTAGCGAGTATCGAGAGAAATGTAGCGAGTATCGAGAGAAATGTAGCGAGTAACGAGTAGAATGTAGCGAGTAAAATGTAGCGAGTAACGAGTGAAATGTAGCGAGTAACGATTGAAGTGTGGCGAGTACCGATTGAAGTGTAGCGAGTAACGAGTGAAATGTAACGAGTAACGAGTAAAATGTAGGGAGAAACGAGAGAAATGTAGCGAGTGACGAGTGAAGTGTAGCGAGTAAAATGTAGCGAGTAGAGAGTGGAATTTAGCGAGTAACGAGTAAAATGTATCGAGTAACGAGAGAAATGTAGCGAGTGACGAGTAGAATGTAGGGAGTAACGAGTGAAATGTAGCGAGTAACGAGTGAAGTGTAGCGAGTGACGAGTGAAATGTAGCGAGTAACGAGTAAGAATGTAGCGAGTAACGAGAGAAATGTAGCGAGCGACGAGTAGAATGTAGGGAGTAACGAGTGAAATGTAGCGAGTAACGAGTGAAGTGTAGCGAGTAACGAGTAGAAATGTAGCGAGTAACGAGTAAAATGTAGCGAGTAGAGAGTAGAATGTAGCGAGTAACGAGTAGAATGTAGCGAGTAACGAGTGAAAATGTAGCGAGTAACGAGTAAAATGTAGCGAGTAACGAGAGAAATGTAGCGAGTAGCGAGTAAAATGTGGCGAGTAACGAGTGGAATGTAGCGAGTAACGAGTAAAATGTAGCAGAGAGTAACGAGAGAAATGTAGCGAGTAACGAGTAGAAATGTAGCGAGTAACGAGAGAAATGTAGCGAGTAACGAGTAAAATGTGGCGAGTAACGAGTAGAAATGTAGCGAGTGACGAGTAGAATGTAGCGAGTAGCGAGTAACGAGAGAAATGTAGCGAGTGACGAGTAGAATGTAGCGAGTAGCGAGTAACGAGTGGAATGTAACGAGTAACGATTGAAAAGTAGCGAGTGACGAGTGAAATGTAGCGAGTAGAGAGTAGAATGTAGCGAGTAACGAGAGAAATGTAGCGAGTAACGAGTGAAATGTAGCGAGTAACGAGTGAAATGTAGCGAGTAACGAGTAAAATGTAGCGAGTAACGAGAGAAATGTAGCGAGTAACGAGAGAAATGTAGCGAGTAACGAGAGAAATGTAGCGAGTAACGAGTAAAATGTGGCGAGTAACGAGTGGAATGTAGCGAGTAACGAGTAAAATGTAGCGAGTAGAGAGTAACGAGTGGAATGTAACGAGTAACGATTGAAAAGTAGCGAGTGACGAGTGAAATGTAGCGAGTAGAGAGTAGAATGTAGCGAGTAACGAGTAGAATGTAGCGAGTAACGAGTGAAATGTAGCGAGTAGCGAGTAACGAGTGGAATTTAACGAGTAACGATTGAAATGTAGCGAGTAACGAGTAAAATGTGGCGAGTAACGAGTGGAATGTAGCGAGTAACGAGTAAAATGTAGCGAGTAGAGGAGTAACGAGTGGAATGTAACGTGTAACGATTGAAAAGTAGCGAGTGACGAGTGAAATGTAGCGAGTAGAGAGTAGAATGTAGCGAGTAACGAGTAGAAATGTAGCGAGTAACGAGTGAAATGTAGCGAGTAACGAGTGAAATGTAGCGAGTAACGAGTAAAATGTAGCGAGTAACGAGTAGAAATGTAGCGAGTAACGAGAGAAATGTAGCGAGTAACGAGAGAAATGTAGCGAGTAACGAGAGAAATGTAGCGAGTGACGAGTATAATGTAGCGAGTAGCGAGTACGAAGTGGAATGTAACGAGTAACGATTGAAAAGTAGCGAGTGATGAGTGAAATGTAGCGAGTAGAGAGTAGAATGTAGCGAGTAACGAGTAGAATGTAGCGAGTAACGAGTGAAATGTAGCGAGTAACGAGTAAAATGTAGCGAGTAACGAGAGAAATGTAGCGAGTAACGAGAGAAATGTAGCGAGTAACGAGTAAAATGTAGCGAGTAACGAGTGGAATGTAGCGAGTGACGAGTAAGAATGTAGCGAGTAGCGAGTAACGAGTGGAATGTAACGAGTAACGATTGAAAAGTAGCGAGTGACGAGTGAAATGTAGCGAGTAGAGAGTAGAATGTAGCGAGTAACGAGTAGAATGTAGCGAGTAACGAGTGAAATGTAGCGAGTAACGAGTAAAATGTAGCGAGTAACGAGAGAAATGTAGCGAGTAACGAGAGAAATGTAGCGAGTAACGAGAGAAATGTAGCGAGTAACGAGTAAAATGTGGCGAGTAACGAGTGGAATGTAGCGAGTAACGAGTAAAATGTAGCGAGTAACGAGAGAAATGTAGCGAGTGACGAGTAGAATGTAGCGAGTAGCGAGTAACGAGTGGAATGTAACGAGTAACGATTGAAAAGTAGCGAGTGACGAGTGAAATGTAGCGAGTAGAGAGTAGAATGTAGCGAGTAACGAGTAGAATGTAGCGAGTAACGAGTGAAATGTAGCGAGTAACGAGTAAAATGTAGCGAGTAACGATTGGAAAGTAGCGAGTGACGAATGAAATGTAGCGAGTAGAGAGTGGAATGTAGCGAGTAACGAGTGAAATGTAGCGAGTAACGAGTGAAATGTAGCGAGTAGACGAGTAGAAATGTAGCGAGTAACGAGAGAAATGTAACGAGTAAAGTGTAGCGAGTAACGAGTAAAATGTAGCGAGTAACGAGAGAAATGTAGCGAGTAGAGAGTAGAATGTAGCGAGTAGCGAGTAACGAGTGGAATGTAGCGAGTAACGAGTAAAATGTAGCGAGTAACGATTGAAAAGTAGCGAGTGACGAGTGAAATGTAGCGAGTAGAGAGTAGAATGTAGCGAGTAACGAGTGAAATGTAGCGAGTAACGAGTAAAATGTAGCGAGTAACGAGAGAAATGTAGCGAGTAACGAGAGAAATGTAGCGAGTAACGAGAGAAATGTAGCGAGTAACGAGTAAAATGTGGCGAGTAACGAGTGGAATGTAGCGAGTAACGAGTAAAATGTAGCGAGTAACGAGAGAAATGTAGCGAGTAGAGAGTAGAATGTAGCGAGTAACGAGTGGAATGTAGCGAGTAACGAGTAACGAGTAAAGTGTAGCGAGTAACGATTGAAAAGTAGCGAGTGACGAGTGAAATGTAGCGAGTAGAGAGTAGAATGTAGCGAGTAGAGAGTAGAATGTAGCGAGTAGAGAGTAGAATGTAGCGAGTAGAGAGTGGAATTTATCGAGTAACGAGTAAAATGTAGCGAGTAACGAGAGAAATGTAGCGAGTGACGAGTAGAATGTAGCGAGTAGCGAGTGAAATGTAGCGAGAAGCGAGTAACGAGTGGAATGTAGCGAGTAACGAGTAAAATGTAGCGAGTAACGAGAGAAATGTAGCGAGTACGAGAGTAGAATGTAGCGAGTAACGAGTAGAAGTGTAGCGAGTAACGAGAGAAATGTAGCGAGTAGACGAGTAGAAATGTAGCGAGTAACGAGAGAAATGTAGCGAGTAGAGAGTAGAAATGTAGCGAGTAACGAGAGAAATGTAGCGAGTAGAGAGTGGAATTTATCGAGTAACGAGTGAAATGTAGCGAGTAGCGAGTAGAAATGTAGCGAGTAACGAGTAAAATGTAGCGAGTAACGAGAGAAATGTAGCGAGTACAGAGTGGAATGTAGCGAGTAACGAGTGAAATGTAGCGAGTAACGAGAGAAATGTAGCGAGTAGAGAGTAGAATGTAGCGAGTAACGAGAGAAATGTAGCGAGTAGAGAGTGAAATGTAGCGAGTAACGAGAGAAATGTAGCGAGTAGAGAGTAGAATGTAGGGAGTAACGAGTGAAATGTAGCGAGTAACGAGTAGAAATGTAGCGAGTAACGAGTAGAATGTAGCGAGTAAATGTAGCGAGTAACGAGAGAAATGTAGCGAGTAACGAGAGAAATGTAGCGAGTAGAGAGTAGAATGTAGCGAGTAACGAGTGAAATGTAGCGAGTAACGAGAGAAATGTAGCGAGTAGAGAGAGAATGTAGCGAGTATCGAGAAATACGTAGCGAGTAGAGAGTGGAATGTAGCGAGTAACGAGTGAAATGTAGCGAGTAACGAGTAAAATGTAGCGAGTAACGACTGGAATGTAGCGAGTAACGAGTAAAATGTAGCGAGTAACGAGAGAAATCTAGCTAGTAGAGAGTGAAATGTAGCGAGTAACGAGCAAAATGTAGCGCGTAACAGGAGAAATGTAGCGAGTAGAGAGTAGAATGTAGGGAGTAACGAGTGAAATGTGGCGAGTAACGAGTAAAATGTAGCGAGTAACGAGTAATGAGAGAAATGTAGCGAGTAACGAGAGAAATGTAGCGAGCAGAGAGTAGAATTTGGGGAGTAACGAGTGAAATGTAGCGAGTAACGAGAGAAATGTAGCGAGTAAAATGTAGCCAGTATCGAGAAATACGTAGCGAGTAAAGAGTGGAATTTAGCGAGTAACGAGTGAAATGTAGCGAGTAACGAGAGAAATGTAGCGAGTAACGAGTGGAATGTAGCGAGTAACGAGTGAAGTGTAGCGAGTAACGAGAGAAATGTAGCGAGTTACGAGTAGAATTTAGCGAGTAACGAGAGAAATGTAGTGAGTACAGAGTGGAATGTAGCGAGTAACGAGTGAAGTGTAGCGAGAAACGAGAGAAAGGTAGCGAGTAGAGAGTAGAATGTAGCGAGTAACGAGAGAAATCTAGCTAGTAGAGAGTGAAATGTAGCGAGTAACGAGCAAAATGTAGCGCGTAACAGGAGAAATGTAGCGAGTAGAGAGTAGAATGTAGGGAGTAACGAGTGAAATGTGGCGAGTAACGAGTAAAATGTAGCGAGTAACGAGTAATGAGAGAAATGTAGCGAGTAACGAGAGAAATGTAGCGAGTAACGAGAGAAATGTAGCGAGCAGAGAGTAGAATTTAGGGAGTAACGAGTGAAATGTAGCGAGTAACGAGAGAAATGTAGCGAGTAAAATGTAGCGAGTAACGAGTGAAATGTAGCGAGTGACGAGTGAAATGCAGCGAGTAACGAGTGAAATGGTGCGAGTAAGGAGCGGAAATATAGCGAGTGACGAGCGAAATGTAGCGAGGAAAGAGTAGAATGTAGGGAGTAACGAGTGAAATGTAGGAAGTAGCGTGTGACGAGTGGAATGCAGCGAGTAATGAGCGAAATGTAGCGAGTGACGAGTGGAATGTAGGGAATGTGTAGATAGTTTGGTTGCTCTAGTTTCTCTTTTTCCCTTCGGGAACAGAGTATAATAAGACTGCAGCATAGCCAAGCCTTTACCAGATTCTAGTTTCTCTTTTTCCTTTCTGGAACAGAGTATAATAAGACTGCAGCATAGCCAAGCCTTTACCAGATTCTACAGAGCTTAACTTAAAGTCCAATAGCCTTTCAACGTACGTCCTGCCATAAATTCAATTCAAGGATGGTTTTGGACGAGTTTTCCGCCTTCTTAGAAAAATTTTGATTTGATTTTCTACTAAATATTCGAATTATTAAATTATGAAGTGTTCTCTTAATGTAATACACAATCAATGACTATTAATGCACAATCTGTGAATAACTAATCATGTCCTGAGCAATGACTGAATTATGCCTAAGCCATAGATTTGTGAGTAATTAATCTAGGCTGGAGATAGTGGATGAGATATTTAGGAAACTGAAAATGTGACAAGAGATCTTCAATATTCTCCTATATAAAATGGTAGTAGCGTCAGAGCATTGCCTAGTGAGAAAGTTCGAGTCCCAGTTCATGACTTTTAACTCATAGTTTGCATTTATGGCCAAATGCCTTTGTGCAATCAACACTGCAACTTATATTGCCAATTGGCAAAAGAAATACGTTAACTGGCAGTTAAAGCAGAGGTTAACGTTAGCAGGCACATGAGCAATAAAAAAGTGGCAGTATCCTTGGGGCACTTCATGTTTATATTGCAGATCCATTAATTTTAGCTGGCTTTCCATTTCTAATTTGGCATTTTCACCTAACGCTGTACGCCCACCGGGCGGTCGGGCGGTCTGCCCCCACCTCCTGCTGGGCTCGGCCCATTAGGACTGTCAATGGCTGAGAGCTCACATTTTTATTTGCCAGCTGGCAGCGTTTGGGGCAGGCTATTGACAGCTGAGCTGTCAGTGGTTGTCACTGACAAATGGGGCGACGTGGACAAGTGCAACGTGGCAGATGTGGAGCAGGCGATAGCCGCCAGTGTGGCCAGCAAGCTCATTTAGAAAAGTGCCATTATGGCAATTGGTGGCGCCTCAGTAATTTGAGGTGGCGTTGCATAAGCAACACGCGCGACAACTTTCCAAATGTAACAGGAAATAGTTTAATAACGATTGCACTTTGCCATTGCAGAGCAACACTCGCAGCAGCAGCAGCAGCAACAGCACCAACATACACAGCAGCAACAGTTGCAACAGCAGCAGCAGCAGCCGCACGTGCAGCAGCAATTTGGCATCGTTGACTCCAGCAACAACAACAGCAGCAGCAACAACAGCAACAACAGCAGCAGCAACAACAACAACAACAGCAACGGCGTCTCCTCAAAGTCGTTTGTGCCCTGCAAAGTTTGTGGCGACAAGGCATCGGGCTATCACTATGGTGTAACCTCCTGCGAGGGTTGCAAGGTGAGTTGCACTTGCATATTATACTATATATTCTTGCAGCAACTAAATTTCCAACATTTTATAGGGTTTCTTTCGTCGCAGCATCCAAAAGCAAATCGAGTATCGTTGCCTGAGGGACGGCAAGTGTTTGGTCATTCGGCTGAATCGGAATCGCTGTCAATATTGCCGCTTCAAGAAATGCCTCTCGGCTGGCATGAGCCGCGATTGTAAGTACATGCCACCCGATGGGGCAACTTATGATTAAGTACAAAAAAGCACTGCCAAGACTCCAATTTTGGGGCTCTGCCCATAAAGTGAACGGCGGCTGCACCTATTTTGGGAGTTGCAGTTGCAGTTGCAGTTGTCGTCGCATTTGGCCTATTGATATCTTTATTAGCCAACACTGTGAAAACCTTGGCAGCTTTTCCCGTTGCGCGATCGCAGATTGTGTCTGTTGACTGTCAACTTGGTGTCAATGGGAATCGACAGCCAGCGATGACTTGCAGATACAGAAGCCATGGACTAAGAGCTCTTTATCCGCCGCTTAACTTTGCTTAATTAATATGCCTCCATTAATGTGCTTAGATACATTCAGCATACTTAATTCCAGCGTGATTTACTAAAAGTAGTTGCACATTATTAGCAAATAAATTAAGCTGGGAATTAACTTGCAGACCCATTAAGTATCGGGTATTATAGCTGTTCATTATTATTAATCTCTTAGCAGTCAGTTTATAATCGTAGCAGCTCACTATCTAAATTATAACTATCAATAACTGTCTTTTAGCACAACAAAGTCTATAGAATTTTTCACTTTACTGTTGGATCTATTCTGTAACTGTTGGATTTGTGTATTGATCTTTGATAATATGAGAAATATAGATAATACCTTTTTAACTAGCTCTACAGCTATATTATAACCTTGTCACGAAATGTGTAACGCATTGAAAGGATACAAACGTCCCTATCCCACAAAGTATATACAGTAGCAGACAAAAAAGTCCGTACACCCTTATAAACTAACTTCAAGGCGATTGGGCGTTAAAAAGAAGCGTATATATCGACCAGAAAACATTTTAAGATCACAGATTGTTCCAGTTGTTATAATGGGCGCGTTTTCCTATCATATGGTGAAAGGTGTACAGCAAAAAGTGAAAAATGTCCATCTGTTCGTCTGTTTTATAGCTATTATGATGAAACTTAGCGCTGATCCTATTTCTTACTGCAGGCAGTACATATATTTCCTTGTTACTAATACATTTCAGTAAATACAAGCCTTTTAGAGAGTGTGACCAGCGGAAAATGCAGATTCTGCGAAATTAAGGATGTGTCCTCATAGCACATACTAACACAATGCACTGCCCTGGCTAGATGAAAGACATAGGCTCCTAGGTAGATGGAGCCTTCAAAACAGGGGATATAGGAACTCTCAACCCGACGAATATCATAGCATTCGTGCAGGAAGTGGGGTTGATGAGCGAGCTTTACAACAGATCTTATAGATCACAGTACACATGCCTCACTGATAATAATAATGTAGACATTCTCTTACCTGTATTTAATTCTACTACTTCTCTAAATATTCTACCCCTTTTTCTACCCCTTGGTTCCTTAACTCTGTCTAAGAAGTGATTTATTTCTTATGCGAAGGATGAAAATCTGCAGTCTCTTATTACAAAGCAGCTGCTCAACAATTTGCAGTACTTGGTTTTATTCGCAAGCTTATATAGTTTGACTTTCTTATCCGTAAACAAATCTGCGTTTTTAAGACACATTCATCTAACTTGATTAACTTATTTACGGCTATGGCATCGTTAACCAGCTCAAACGCAGCAGGCACACATAATAAACACAAGAGCAACAAATTTAAGCCAAAGCACTTCCTGGTAAGGCTGAAACGAAACGAAACTCAATCCACACACAGAAAGGAGCCTTAAAAAGCAAATTAGTTTCTATGAAGCTTGTCAGAGCCAAAATGTGGCTGCAACAGGCAACAGACAACAGACAACAGACAAGAGGCAACAGCAACAATAGACATTGCGGCACACAACGTTGCAGTTGTTGCGTTTAAATGCAATTTATTTGATGTTGCACAATTAATTGCCTAAAACGTGAAAGCACGGCTGCGAGGGGAGAGCTGTGAGGGGTGAGCTGGTGGCAGGCACTGCATGCTCAGTGGGCGTGTGACAAGCAAGAGACATTTGCTGTTGTTAGTGTCCATGTTGTTGTTGCTGTTGCTGTTGTTGCCCGCTTGCAACATTTATTAGTCGCCCTGCAACATTTGTTGCCATTTTTTATGGCTTTTGTCTGGGCTAACTCTGCGGTGTCTTTTGTGCGTCTAATGCTGTGCAAACACTTCCCCCATTCCGAACCAAGTTGGCCCACGCAGCCAAACCAATCCTTAGCCAAAAACCAAACCAAAACCAAAACCAAAACCAAAAGCAAACCCAAAACCCACACACAAACTGTTCGTGTTTTATTTTTCCTGTTGGCTTTTGCTTTTTGCCAATTTTAAATGATTTTCCAGCGGCTGGGCCAAGTTTTCAACTTTTAGCTTCCTCATCCTTTTAACTGTTTGCCAATGCATATGGAAAGTTTCAATAATTTACTTAAATTGCTTTTGTGGCAGCTTGTGATTGCTGTTGTTGCTGCTGTGATTGCTGTTGTTGTTGTTGCTATTGTTGCTTTTGTTGCTGTTGTTGCTGGGCGTTTTGCCTGCTCGGGCTGCTGTTTAATTAGACTCTTGGCCTGGCTTATTCGAGTTTATGGCATTGCCAATTTACCAATAGCAGTCCGTGAGAGATTTTCCAATTAAGTTTGCAATTTTCGTTTCGATCTATCCAAAAACTTTGCTGGCCCAACTTTACAACTTCAACATTTTTAGGTCACTTCATGTCATTTTAATTTTCCTGTGCTCTTTTCAAAAGCCAAATAAACGCAATTATGCTGTAAGTGGGCGTTTCTGGCTTTTGTTGCTGACAAAACGTTATATTATGGATGTTGCAGCAGCTGCGCCTATAGTTCGATGACACCGGCTGAAAGTGACGCCCATGAAAACTATAAGCAGTTGACAAGCATTCAGTTTTACTTAACAGTATTAACAGCTTTGAAAGCACATTAAGGCTACAGTGGAGCTTTCAGCTTTAGGGTTGATACAGGCACTATTGCTTATAAGGAAGAGCTTTGAAAGCACATTAAAGTTACAGAAGAGCTATTAGCTTTAAGCTTGATTCTGGTACAATTGTTTATAAGCAACAACTTCGAAAGCGCATTAAAGCTGCAGTCGAGCTTTAAGCTTGCTACGGGCGCAATTGCGGATAAGGAACAACTTCGAAAGCACATTAAAGCTACAGTTCAGCTTTGAGCTTGATCCACTTACACTTGCTAGTCTGAGCTGCTTTCAAAGCTACTAGCGTTTATTACTGAGTCAAGCTTTAAGCGGAAAGCTCGACTGTTTGCTCGTTGCATTTTCATAGACACAATATTTTCTAGTGTTTTCCAGTTTAATTCAATGTTCGAGTGTCATTGTAAGCTGTTGTCATTGGGCCTACAGAAATTGTGTCAAACATAAAACACACGCCAACAAAACACACCAACAAATGAGCTATAGTAACAAGCTGCCCTTCGCTCAGTGCTTTCCCTGGTAGAATTTGGCGTTAATCAAATTTGTTGGCTAATTGCAAAAGTTGCGGATAGTGCGCAGTGGACGCTGCTCCTCTGCTGTCACACGTGGCGTATACGCGCTTTGGCCTGTCAATCAAAATGCAATTAAATCGCCAGCCCAGCGACAGTTTGGAGCTGTTAAGCAAATGTTCTCGTTGCCGAGTGGCTTGGGAATGGGCACAAAGTTGTCGCCAGCGGCAACAGCAACAGCAACAACAGCGACACAGTAACATAGAATGGCTCCAGTCGACTCCGACTCCGACTCCAACTCTGACTATGACTCCAATTGTAGTCAATTTGAAAGCAAACTATCAAATGTCAGCTACACACAGATCAGCAACTGTTGTTGTTGCTTCTAGATGGCTCTTTGGGCAGCCAAAGTCAAACTGTTGCTGCTGCTGTTGCTGTTGTTGCTGCTGTTGCTGTTGCTATTGCGTCTGCGCAGCCAGCAAATGACAGCAAAGCAGACACAAAACAAAAACAAAAACAAAGCCAAGACGGAATTGTAATTGTGGCCTAAACTGGGTCAGCTGACAGGCCACATCCACATCCACATCTAGCATCCAAAGCCAAACCAAGCCGCGTGTTCTATTCGAGTGCGAATTGTGTTGCTGTTGTGCTGTTGTTGCTGTTGTTACTGCTGCTGCTGCTGTGGATTTGGCCCATTGTTGTTGTGCACTCGCTGCTCTTTTTTTTGACAATTGCCAAGCTTTGTTGCTGGCCACATCAAAGCGCAATCCCAGCAACAGCAACGCCTTTTGCCATTGTTTTCTGCAAGCCATTGTATGAACTTTATTATTTGGCAAGAGAAATGAACAAAATACAAATAAAAATATAATAAAAAAACACAATCTGTGCGGTCTGTTTGACTTGAGGTGAATGATTGGAAGACATTAAATTGTTAAAGTTTTCGATTCGTGGTTTTTAAAATGGAACAACCTCAACTTATTTAATTGAGAGCGTTCAATTGGCAAATACCCTGTATAGTGTAAGAAACTTCTGTGTTTAATCGTTTAAACAATTCATACTAGCTGATGTGATCTACTGAACAGCATAAACTGACTAGGAATTTCTATAAATTTAACATTTCTGTGTTTGTTGCGCTTTAATTGTTATGAAATATTGGACATACAGAGATGACTTTACACAATATATGTGTATCAAAAATCAAGGCTTTATCTTCAGAAATGCACCTTAAACTCATAATTTTTGAATTATTGGGAAGCTGTAAGATATAACAGGTAATTATTATATGGTAAACGAAAATTTAAATTGAAAATTTGTTATACCTTTTTAGCTATTTTGTGGCTGCAGGGTAGAATAACTATTCCGCAAGAACATCGATTTTATTTGAAATTTAAAGTAATGTGAGTTGAACTTTGGCTGGCTCATATAGTAGTAGTAGTAGTAGTATTAATATAGTATTTATTTATCAACCTTTTCATGATGTTTAGCATGAAATATATAAAAAGTTTAAAAAATACAATGGTAATCATTTAAAAAGTTGTCAAGATGACTGCCGTTTGCCCCAATTTGTCTAGTTTATTGCAATAATGAATCGAAAACTTAAACATTAATCAATATTAAGCAATTCGTTGATCTGAGTGAAGTTCAAAATTATATTTAATCTTTTACCTGTTCGCTTCTTAACGGTTTCACAGTTCAGCTCGGTTTTGTTCATTGATCCCAAGCCAAAGTCAAAAAATTACTTCAATAAAGCTGCTGTTTTTCCACTTCCTTTACTTGAATTCTTCAAGCGCCTTTCACTTTCAGTTGACTTCGTCGTAGCCACTTCCGCTGCTGTTGTTGTTGCTGCTGTTGCTGCTGTTGCGTTGTTGTTGTTGCTGTTGTTGCTGTTGTTGCTGTTGTTGCTTTAGTATTGCCATCCCTTTCCAGTCGATTCACCCGCCTGGGCGGTCAGAAACAAAGTCCAATGCACGCAATTTTATGACTTTTCGACAAACGAACTGCAAAAATCAACAGAGACGTAAAAAAAATGCCAAAAAATATATATATATATGTATATTATATACTTAAATGAGTGTATAAATTTGTTGCTGCTGAAATTTCATTTAATTTGCAATTATATATTTAAAATGCTGTGCTTGTGTGAATTATATTTATAAACATATAACATTTTTAATATTTTCACAATTATTTTATGCGACAATTGGCAAGATATGAAAAGTTAAGTAAACAAAAAGCCAAAGATCATTAAACAATTTGTGAACCCCAAAAAAACAAGAAAGAACGGATATCTTCGAGAGTGCCGAAGCTATATACCCTAGCATATACCCTAATTTTTGTCAGATTGCTCCGATTTTGATTAAATTATAGGAAACTATTTAAAGTATAATGGAACTTTCACTTAGTTTGAATGAAATACAAAGAGTTTTTCATACAAAAACTCCTTTTTCAATCGATCCTATGGCAGCTATGTAAAATAGTGGTCCGATTTTGACCAAATTCGGCCAGATTACTGTATATATAATTAATTATTACTGTATTACTGTAATTACCGTATAAACTCTTTAGAGCCTCGGTTTGGGAAAGTTTGGCAAGGATACATTCATAAACAAAAAAGTTGTGCATACAAAAACATGGTTGTTGACCGATCATTCCTATGGCAGCTATATGTTATAGTGGTCCGATCCGGCTGGTTCCGACATATGTACTGGCTGCAGCAAAGAGAAGGGTCTGTGCCAAGTTTCATTGCGATAGCTTTAAAACTGAGAGACTAGTTTGCATAGAAACAGGCGGACAGACGGACAGGCGCTATATCGACTCGGCTGATTCAGGCTGATTCTGAATATATATACTTTGTTGGGTCGGTAACGTCTCCTTCAGTCCATTACACACTTTGAGACAAAATTATAATACCCTCTGCTAGGGTATAGAAATAATATATAGGAAAACACGTTGCAGCAGCATCACCTGTTGCAGCTTGATTGGCACGCCTCTGCGCCCATTGCCCCCTGTCAACTGTCGACTGTCATGTTGCAACATTCTAGCAGCTAATTGCTGATGGTAATTTATGCAATCTACGTGCACGTCACTTTGTCATTGTTGCTGCTTGTGGCAGTTGCTGTTGCTGCTGCTGTTGCTGCCGCGTTACGCATGCGCGCGCCCCGCGGCAACATGGCAATTAAGTTGCTCGTTTGTCAGCGCTCTGCACTGCAGTTTCTGTTAATTGTCGGTCTGCTATTGTTGCTGTCTATTTGTTGTTGAATTAACACATTGTCGCTGCGCAAAATTCACAAGAAAACTGCCAGAATAAACAAATGAGCAAGGCGGCGACGTCAACAGCCGATTTTCGCACAAACACAAAAAACCAAAATATAATTTATAAATAATAATAACAACAACAACAATTGTGAACTGCACTCAAAGTTCAATGCATCAAATGTTGCAACTTTTGAGCAAAATATTTGATTTAGCCCGCCAACAGCAACAGTTGCTGTTGTTGCTGCTGCTGTTGTGTGCTGCTGCTGTGCTGCTGGTGAATAATCGTATTTGTTCTTGCCAAAAAATGTGTTCTTATCGCCGCTGTAAAATTTGCACATTTCTGCATCAGTTGCAAATGTATTTGCTCAACAAATGAGTCAACGGGCATTCAAGTCAGGTCATTTGCATTTGCTTTGGGGGAACTTTCCACGCGGCGTATGCGTAATGCGCGCTTCTTACTTAAATAGCTTAAAATCACAAATCACATATCACAAATCACAAATCACATATCGCATATCACATCACACCCTTTACGGTTGAAAGACTCGCCAAAATGTGGCACAACAAATGCCATTGTTTGACAAATGAGCAACCTTGACACCTGACGATTGCCCCCCGCGCTCTGTCAGCCAATCAGGTGATTAAATTTGGGCTAATGACACTCGTCACATCGTTTATTTATGCCTAGAAACTGCCTAGAAGTGTGCAGATTTTCACACTGAATTCGCAAAGTTGAGAACTCTAGAAATACTTTATAAACTTTATAAAGGCTTAGGCAAAACAGTTTGGTAATATTTAAAAGCTTTAGATTCAACATATTTGTTTGATTTTTGTATTGTTGGAAAGTTGGTGGCAAGAAACAGTGCAGAGTGCAACATTTTCTTCAATGTGTTGTTTCTAAATCAGGAAAATTTGGGTTTAATAGCACTAGAAATCGACTGAATAGACAGAGAGGAGAACTATAGGTACAATTAGGCATAATTCGTGCATTTAAGGAACAGCTTCTACAAAAATTAAGCACAAAATCGAACTTAGATTAACTAATCATAGTTCAACCATTGCTAAGGCACAATTTATCCCTGAGTAAATCACAGTTTGTACTTCACTAACACAGTATTTGAACTTGACTTGACACTTATGCATAATTTGTGCTTATCGAGGCAAAATCCATACAATTTATGCACACCACAAAGCACAATTCATGCTTTAAAATGTATGAATAAGGTCATAAAGTCCTTGGCTGATATACAAGTGTCAAAATTCAAACTTTTGATTAACTTAATCACAAATTGTTCCTAAATAATGTTATCTGTGTCTTCTTCAGTACAAAGAAACTGTTTATAATATTTGTTGTTAAACTAATCAGAGAATATGTTGAACTTTATTATATCATTAAATAAGTAATATTTGCGTACCTTTAAGCATGGGAACTCTGGCATATTAGCATTATACGATAGCCAATAATCACAGATAGCCGTTTTAGTTAGTTTTATAGTTTTTATCTTATAACATATTTGCCTTTAAAGTCAACAATCAACAATCAAGGCATAATTTGCATTACTATACTACTCAGTTGAAATTGGCCAACAATTTCTGCAATTTAGCCCATTTCTCCTTCCCCAATGACCCCAAGCTGTCAAGAAGCCAACACACACGCAATCGCTTAGCCCTATAGCCAAGCAAATAAATTGTTCAAATCATATCAATGCGCACCGCAATTATCTAGCCAAGTTAATGACAATTAATGACAAAGCCATCAACAAATTACCAAGAAAATGTCACCCACGTTCTCAGCGCTGTCGTCGCGTCTGCTGGCGTGCATTGGGTGGGGGGATTGGGGGATGGGCAGGGGCATGGGCATGGGCGGCTTGGAGGTGGACGATGGGTTGAGGAAGACAATGGCGACGACAGCTGCGTTTTGCAACGCGATGCGATGCGATACGACGCGACTCGAGCATTGACTTCTAAATGTCAATCACAGTACTCCACCATATAAATACCTACTCTCCGCTCCTCTCCTCTCCCCCTACCTCTCAATATACCCCCTCCCTTGCGACGCCTCCCCACCTTGTTCAACGTGCGCTGCATACAAATATCTTAGTAAATAACATAAAATTGTGTATGCAAAAAAATGTGAAGCACTCACTAAACGCAACAAATAAAAACAAATCACAGCACAGTACAGGAAAATAAAGTATATATGTGTATATATAAAAAAATAAATAAATAAAGATGTTTATAAAATTAGCCAAGGCACTTGAGAATGTTGCTGTTGTTGTTGCAGTTGCGGTTGCTGTTGCTGTTGCAGCCATTGTTGTCGCGTCTAGTGCAAAAATAAATGATTATGATGCGTTGCCATGCTCCGTATAAATACATACTTCTGCCCGAACGTATACTTAATAGTTGACAACGCATCGCAGCAGCAGCAGCAGCAGCAACAACAGCAACACATTGCACCCGCTGGCGGGTTCAATGCCCCGCCGGCCAACAACGTGACGGGCGTTGCACGCATTTTTCTTGACGCTTCCGCGATTCTGCCAGCGTCACAGTCGACTTTATCAGCCAGCGACTGCTTTGATAAAGCAGCCAATTGCAATAGTTGCCCCTGCAACTGCTGCAGCTGTGACTTCTGCTGCTGCTGCTGCTGCCACTTCACGCCTCGTTTGGTGACATCTTCAAATTGGTGGGCAAGGCGCCACCCGGAAAACATTTCGCATCTTCATTATGGAGCCGAAACGCTTGCCACATTATGCGACAACATAAATTGGCCAATGTGACTTGCAGCTGCAGCAATTGCTGGCAACAGTTGCTGGCGGGTTATTGCAACATGCAACCAATTCGAGTCACAGTTGTATAAAAATGCGAGATTTATGCAACAAAATTGCTTAAATTTGTTGTTATAATAAAAGTGGTGTAAGTTAAAAGATAAAATAAACAAGAAACAGGTCTGAATAAGTCAGGGGTTTCCTTAAACAAGCACAAGCAGTTCTAGCAGTTCAGCGGCACTGCAAGCTGGCAGAGCAGGATTTATCTTTAAAATTCTATCTTTAAATCCAAATGTTAACTTTAGAAATGTTTGAAATTGAAATGGCAAACTAAACTAAATGAAAAGATATGCTGAAAGTAGGCAGTTTGCATGGTAATGCAATCAGTTTTGATAGTGTTATGTGAGTTGGAAAACTAGGAAAGTAGGAAGACAAGCTAAAAGGCAGGCAGACACACGATTGCAACATTGCCACAGCAGCAACAACAATTGCAATTGCTGCTGCCGACGCACGAATCAGTGAAGCGTTTGATATTTTACCAGAAATGCGAAAACACCCAACGAGCAACAGCAGCAGCTGCAACAACAAACAAAGTGCGGCAATACCAAAGCAGAGCTTCACTTGCAACATCAGCAGCAGCAACTCCTGAGCTGCCTCTGCCGCAGTCTGCGACTCTGGCTAACAACCTCAACCTCAGCTTTGGCCAGTTGCCTGCCTGCCTTCAATTAACACGCCGCTTCGTTAAGTGATGTTGCTGCTGCTGCTGTTGTTGTTGTTGTTGCTGTTGCTGTTGCTGATTGCCGCTTGTTGTTGCTGTTGTGTGGCATTTCCCTTTAGGAGCAGAGAGAATGCGTTGACCTTTCATGCGCTGTGCGCTCTCAAGTGTGGCCACGGCGGCAGCTTTGACAGACTCGTTGAAACACCTCCGGCTTGCCCCCAATGCCTGCCACACTGGCAAACACTCCCGGCCCAGCGGCTGACCATTTGATTTAACTGCTTAATCAAGTGGAGTTGAAGTTGATGTTGCATGTTAAATTGCTTGATCTGCTGTTGATCTGCTGGCAGCGCTGTCATAAGCACGGCCTTATAAGTATCTACAGCCGCCTATCATCATTGTAATCATCATTATCATCATCATCACGAGCAGCAGCAGCAGCAGCAGCAGCAACATCATCATCATGATGATCATTTACATGGCCTCTTTTGCAGTCGTGATCGATGACTGTTTTCCGTTGCCGTTTTGTGTTGCAAGTTGCTACTAAATTAAATCAAAGCTGGCAGCGTGCTAAAACGTGCCTGACATGCCAAAAAGGAGGGGCACGCAGCTGAGGAAATCAGCACTTGAGACGCGTGTGTGGCAACTTTGCAGATGCCCCTGCCCCTGTAACCGTTTCTGTCGCCAACCCTCTCGCTGTCCATCATATTTAATACCCTCTTTTAGTATGCACTTAGCTCTGCATGTTGCGTGCCGTAAATTAGTTGCAGGGATAGTTGTTCAGCTGCTTGTTTGGCTGCCCCCGGGACCCCATAAGGGTTCGTTGATTTGCCGGCCGACCAAACCTAACCCCAAATAGTTGCACTTACATTGCAGCTCCGCATTGGCGCCCGTGTTTAGCACAACTTTAACCAGCAATTAGTTTATAAAACTGTGGGCGGGGGCGTGGCGCCTTGGCACCATTCGATGCTCAACAATTTTTTACTTTCTTGTTTGTCGAAAACTACTCGTAATTGGGCGTGTTTTGACGCGACTGTACAGCGCTATTTCTACTGCTGCAATCCTAACCTGATTCCACAGAAGGCTCATTTCAAATTCAATGCACTTAAGTAAAATTAAATTCAATTCAATGTGCATTTTCATGTACCTGACAAAGTTCAGTTTCATTTTGCAATGTGGATGAATTTAGTAGCAATTCAGTGGCAACGCCCAGTCAACCACAAGCTGTTAAAGCGGATAAAAGAATGTTGCCAGACTGTTAAATAAACATGATTTCATATCTACAAATATTGTTCGGTGTTGCCATATGCGATTATGCGCACGTATGCATTGTAAGGTGGCAACGCTGCAATTATAACCTCATTAAAATTATGTTCAATGTACGTGTAACAATCTGCCTTGTAACTTTTTATGAACAGGAGAAAACGTAATCGAGTTCAACTATATGATAAGCTGCAGGTTAACTTTAATATGTACATGGGAAAATGGGTGTTAGAAACTTCGTATAGTTTCAGATCGCTTAAACTTATATCACTTGGGGAAGTAATTTGGGTTTTTTTGGGCAACTAAAAGCAGGAAACTGTCAAGCGACGCATCCTGTTTCCTTTGGGTGAAAAAGCAGCTTGATCAAAAAACAAGCACCTAACTTCATGCTCGTAGCTGACATGAAAAGTTACTTCCTTATTGCAAATGCCCACACACACAAGCACATACACACACACACACACACACACATACGCGTACACACATCTAAGCCGTCATCTAAATCAAGGCTTATGTAACTGGCAACAGACGCCATCTTTGAGCCGTAACGTTTCATTTTTGTTGCTGTTGCAAATTGTAAAACGTGCCGCCGGCCAAGTTGCCAAATGTGCAGCAGCCGCAGCCACAGCCGCAGCAGCAGCGGCAACAGCAACAGCAGCGGCCGCAGCGGCAGCAGCTTCAAAATGCAAATGCATCTAACACCGGTTGTGCAGCTTTTTGTTGCAATCTGACGGATGCAACACACACACATACACACAGCGCAACAACAGCAAAATCTCGTTACTCAATTTCAATTGGTTTGCTGTCGCTGCCAACGTCTGGCGTCGCTGCTGCTGACTGCAACGCTTCCTGCTGCATTTGAAAGTTCTGCAAAAAAAAGCTCGCTCTCCGTCGCAGTCTCTCGCTTGCACGCTCGCTCCCTCTCTCGCTCTCTGCGGCCAGCTTTGACTGGCTGCCAGACTCTCTGCTCTTTGCACGTCTTTGTTTTGCTTCTCATATTCTTGTAGTGTTGCTGCTGCGGCGACGTTTGCGGCTGCGGCTGCTGCTGCTGCCGCTGCTGCTGCTGCCGCTGTAAAAGCTTTGCGTCGACGTCGACAGCAACTGGCCGAAGCAGCGGCCGCGTTTCGTTCGCGATGCTTCGCCGTCGTTCGTTTGCTCGTTTACAGTTGTCTCTCGTTGCTTGAAGCGCGCGGCACGCGAACGCTCCCCAAAGCAATAACAACAAGCGCTGCTCCCAGCCGAATTCGAAAACGCGTTCGTTTTGTGTATTTATCAAAAAAGAAAAGAAACAGAAGGAGGAAAAGTAATAAACGAAAATTGTATTTAAAAAGTGCGTTAAATAGTTCAATTCACACATACACACATACATACGTACTATATGTGTACATACATACATACATACAGGCTTGCAACAATTGATGCGTTCAACTGCTTGCCACTTTGTTGCATAAATTGCCAGCGGGCACTGTGATTTGAATTTCAAAATCAAGTTGAAGTTGCGGCTGCTGCTGCTGCAGAGTGTGTGTGTATGTGTGTGAGTGTGCGTGTATGTGTGTGGAAGAGAGTTCCCCCAATTCCAGCTGCGAAGTGACAGTGAAAAGAGTCACTGAACAACAACAACAACAACAACAAGGGAAAACACTCGTATATTAAAAAGCAGAGCAGTGAAATTAAAGCAGCCTTTAAGTGAAGTTTCTGAAATCAACAACAACAATAACAACAACAATAACAACAGAAAGCCAACGAACGCGGCTCGGAAAGCAACAGCAACAACAACAACAACAACCAGAAGAAAACCAAAATTAAGGCAAAAAGTCAAAAAGGCAGCGCCTATTTTGGGATAACCAGGAGCGCAGGAGGAGCACGGGGCACGCCAGAAGCCAGGCCAGGCATTACTGAGCTGCTCCCAATTGAATGGTAAATTCAATTCATTTCTTTTTGTTGTCCTCTTGCGCATTTCCTTTTTCGCTCTCTCTCTTTTGAGCTGTCCCTCTCCCTCTCGCTCGCTCGCTCGCTTGCACTCACTCTCTCTCTCTCTCTCTCTCTTTCGCTCTGAGCTTACAGCTTAAATAATTCAGCTTACGCTGCGTATGCTTAATATTAATATAATCATCAAAAATCAACCAGCACACACACACACACAAACACACACACACTCCCATCATTTGCAGGTTCATTCACATCAATGTAACAACAACAACAACAACACCGCAGCGGCCTGCAACTTCCTGTCTGTCTCTTTGTTATTGTTGTTGCTGTTGTTGTTGCTGTTGCATTTTACTTCCTACATTTTCCGCACCAAAATAAAAAAAGAAGCACAAATCAACACAAAACTGGTTTAGTTCAACACTCCGCGGCGACTATTGCAAAACTGGTTGCAATTACATATTGTTGTTGTTGTTGCTATTGTTGTTGTTGTTGTTGTTGCATTGATTATGCTGCTGCTGCTGCTGCTGCTGCTGCTGCTTCTGCCAATTGATTTTCGAGCCCAGTTAGTCGCTCGGCTTAGCATTTGCATTCCGGTTTAGGGCGCATCTACTTCATCTGCACTAATCAGAGCCGGAAACATAAAAATTGCTGCCTGCCCCGCCTCCCGCCGCTTGTTGCCTGTCGCTTTTCAAATGTCCAGCTATGAAAATGGCTAACAACCTGGCCAACAGGTGCACAGCAAGCGGCCAAATAGAGACGCGATCTTGCCCTGGGGCCCGGCCAGGCAACTATTTGCAGCTGCCGCTGCCGCTGCTGATATTTCTAGATATTTCTGATTTCTGCCCTGACAATGTCCACGTTCCATAATCCCCCTCCAATTCATAGCCACAAATCAGATATTAATGTCTTCTGGCTGGGGTTACGACTGCTAAATACTCTGTTCCATTGTGCCCATTTGAGGTTTAGCAGCTAAAAGCTGTATATTTTTATATATCCCTAAGTAATTTCTTATACCTTTATAATTCCCGTCCAATTCATAGCCACTAATCAGATAATCATGTGCTGTCGCTTACATTCCGACTGTTGAATACTCTGTTCCATTGTGTTCCCTAAAACATACCCATTTTAATTACATTTGAGTTTTAGACGTTAAAAGTTGTTAATTTTATCAGATCTATTGGATTTCTTTAGGATATATTATTACAAACTTACAGTCCTGAGTTATTTCGAATCCTTTTATAATCCCTGTCCAATTTTTGGCCACAAAGCAGATATTAATATGTTATAGTTGGAATCAGGCTTTCCTATCTATCAATTGTTCAGTAAAATTAGGAAACAATATAATATATAATATTATAAGATAATATAATACAATGTATAACAATATAAATACACAATATTATACAACATTTTAAAGAATCCTTAAAAACCTAAGAAATAATTAAGATCTAGATCTTCTAACTAGGAAAAATTTCAAAGTAATAATAAACAAATGTTAAATAGGAAAGTTTTTGAATTTATTTCTTAACAAATAGAAAGCAACATCAATGCATAATATTATAAAGCATTTTAAATAATCGATAAGGATAAGAAGGAAAAGAATGAGAACTAATTAAATAGGAAAGTTTTTAAATTGGTTTTCAAACTCAAATTGGTAAACACAAAACTTCTAACTGAGTCTAACAACTTTTAGCTGTCTTTACCTAAGACTCTTGTGCTGATATACCCTACAAAATGGCAGTGGCACAGGGTATATGCAAAATCACAGTCTCAGCGCCAAATGTCTATGAATAAATTAGTTTCCATTATGTTATACACATGTAGATCGTTCGAGCAACGAATATACACATTAAATAGTTGACAAATTGGCAACTAAAATTGCAAACACACACACACACACACGCACACTCGCACACACACGCAAATGCCAAACACTTGCCGTCAAAATGTTTGTTTGCCGAGTTCATTAGCATCAAAATTCGTCCTTGTGCGAGCCACACAACAAAATCCAACAAAAAACGAAGCGAAAAACAAAAAACAGCCAAAGCAAATTGCAAACATAAATAAATAAATAAATAAATGATATGCAACAACAACAACAAAAGGGCCCCCAGTGAGCTTGGGGCCAGTTGGAGCTTAGAAAGTGCCAAGGATAATGCCAAGCGGCAAATGTATCTGTAACTACGCACAGGTGTATCTGTGAGATATCATGCTGCAGTTGGGAGGCCAGAAAGCAAACGCTCGCAATACAATCATGATGATTACCATCATAATCATCATCATGATCATAATCATCAGCATAGAGCGGGCTGGCTGGCAGTCGAGCCAAACGCTTGGCCCGCAACGGTATTCGTTGTAAAAACGCGGCCAATAAACTGAATGCGGTGCGGTTCAAGGTTTGGCCAAAGCCAAAACGAAACTAAAGCAACAATAATAACAACAGCAAACAAAGGCGAGCAGCGAGCAGCGAGCAGCGAGCACACAACGCTGCGAATGACGAATGAGCGCGCGCCGCAGCCAAATGAATAACAATTAAATCTCACAAAAGGCATGAAATCATCTGCCGAGCGCAATAGACTAACAAAAAAACTAGCACAAAGTCGAGCTGTAGTAAATGTATCCACGAGATACACAGCAACAGCAGCTACAGCAGCAACAGCAACAGCAGCAGTCGCCGCAAATCTCAGTGAGCTCAAAGCTCATTGACCAAAACAGTCAGTGCCCCAGTCTTCAGTCTTCAGTCTTCAGTCTTCAGTCTACAGTCTTCAATCTTCAATCTACCAGGCTATCTGCAATCTCTAGAATGTTTTAAGCTTTACCGTTAAGCTCAACGCGAGGCGGCCCATTAACAGTTAAGCGGGCCAATTACCTAGCCGTATAATTGCTCAGGTGCCAGCTGTTGTAGGGGCGGGGGGCATATCCATAAGATACTTCTTCTTATCCACAAGATACTCTGCCCAGGCATTCGACGATAATGACACCAAATCAGTCATTTCTACGCCTGTCAATCAGCTGACCATCAGCTGTCCAGTCCACCCCCCCTCCTGGAGGGTAGCCCACCCCCACACGCTGCTGCCCCGCCCCCCACCTCGCTGCGGCCTCTGAGTGCTGTAATTCTATGGCTGCCTCTTAATGTTGTTGCTTTTGTTGTTGTTGTTGTCTACTTTATTACAAAATTGACCCACATATTTGTTGTTTACTTTTTTTATATTTTTTTGCGTGTGTATGTGTGTGTGTGAGTGTGTGTGTGTGTTTCTCTTGTTATTTATTCATTATTTTATTATTTTAGTTATTTTTGTTGGCTCATTTTGTCTTCTCTGCTTTAATCGCCGTTTTTCTCCTTCTCTCTTTTGCCGTCTGTTTTCCTTTTTGGTTCACATGACAAAAAATAAAAAGAAGGAGGAAAAAAAAGGAAAAAGTTGAAGTGTGTTGTGTTGTGTATCATGACATTAATGAACTTATATGGGATGGACAATTTAGATTCGATGTGTCAACAATCCATTTGGGCGTGCTGTGTGTGTGTGTGTGTGTGTGTGTAAGTGTGTATCTGTGGAGTTTGAGTATCTTTTAGATAGGTTATGGCCTCATATGATTGTATAGATTGCGTGTGCGTGTGCGTGTGTGCTGCAAATGGGTGTGGCTTGGGCTTGAGAAATTAGTCGACATACGTTACGTTGATCCAGACATAAAGATAAACAGTAATTAGGAAATACTTACTTAATATAAGCTAAAAGAATCCGAAAGTGTCTCATTTGATATTAAATGTAACGCATAACATTCTGTTTATAACATTCTGTACATAACATTCTATACATAACATGCTATACATCACATTCCGTATATAACATTCTGTACATAACATTCTGTTTATAACATTTTGTACATAATATTCTGTACTTAACATTCTCTTCATAACATTCTCTACATATCATTCTGTTTATAACATTCTGTACATATCATTCTGTACATATCATTCTGTTTATAACATTCTGTTTATAATATTCTATACATAACATTCTGTGCATTACATTCTGTATATAACATTCTCTTTATAACATCCTGTACATAATTTTCTGTACATATCATTACATTAAATTCTGTACATAACATACTCTATATAACATTCTCTACATATCATTCTGTTTGTAACATTCTCTACATAACATTCTGTACATAACATTCTGTACATAACATTCTGTACATATCATTCTGTTTATAACATTCTAAATATAACATTCTATACATAACATTCTATACATAACATTCTGTACATAACATTCAGAATTAAACCATATATTGTAATAAATATTAATTATTTAAAATGTTTCCATGGTGAACATTCTTGCTTGTTTATAAATAAATTCATTTCTACATCTTCACTAAAATTCTTTTGTCTTTTTGAATATATTAATCAAGTATTGTGATTAATTATGCCATAAATTTTATACAAAATATTGAATTATAACATCAAATCTATGAATTTTGATTCATATATTTAACAAATGTAAATTTCAAGCTATGATTATCAAGTCATGATTCATGGCTTTAATTATGCGTGAATTTTGCGTAGAGCATAACTTTATGATTAGTTATTCATTGTTTGATGGGTTTTCTTACAAATTTATGCAGAAATTCTGCATTTCTTGCTCAAAATATTCTGTTGTTGTGAAAAAGCTGAAGAAAATACTAGCATAAATAATTAGAGCTGAACTGAAAAGACACTTCTATATACATATGTATATATATCTAGCTTTTAAGTTCGATTTTCCTCTTACAATCTAAAATTTTTGGTTGTTTCTGTGGTTTTTTCTTGAAATTGTTGTAATAATCGCAGCAATACCAAAAATTGGAGCTGTTTTAAAGCTGCTGTTACACGCCCGCACTTTTGAATATAAATGACATTTTGGTGCCAAGAATATACCGCAAACTGTTATAGTTTTGATTTGGCCATGCTTGGCTGCAGCTACACAGCAAACAGCCATAGATACAGATACAGATACAAATACAGATACAGATACAAATGTATCTGCTGCAAGTGCAGTTAGCAATAAATGACCTCCAAATTGAAAAGAATACAAATGACAGACTGAGACGGAGACTGTGGCAGAGACAGAGAATGTGACTGAGACTGAGACACCTCCAACCCTCCACAATGTGTGGCAAGGTGCAGGCGACCATAACCACAAAAGCCACAGCGAATGATGATAATTATGATGATGATGACGATGATTAAGAAACAGAGCTCTCAACTGTAGCTCATAATGTGTGTGTTTAATAAGTGCAAGCGATACATGTGTGTGTGCTTGTGTGAGTGTGTGGAATGAAAGCTTCATTTTGTGTTGGTTCTGTGTGTGGCTGTCATAGAAGCTGACGATCCATTCAAAGTGCCAAACAGAACAGAACAGAACAGAGCCGAAACGCGCCAAAGACCAAACGGACAGCTCGCCCAACGGACTCTATAGGAGGGTGCTAGAGGGGAAGAGGGTAAGAGGGTTAGGGGGCAAGCTGAGCTGCAGTTGTGCATAATATCAGGGCCGTGGCTTTTATAGAGAGCGCCTTTATTACAAAATGTATTAAAATGTGACACAGGTGGCGATTGGGCTGAATAAGTATGTGAGTGTGGCAGGGGTGCTTGGGTGCCTTGGGTGGGAGGGGGTGCTTAGGCCAGCTCTGTTGATGGGCCTGTTAAATGCTGTCATTGTTGTTGTTGCTGCTGTTGATGAGACATGCGATAAAACTGAATATATAACCTTAAAGTTGTTGCCTGGCTAATGACTGTGCCCAAAAAAGAGGCAAAAGACAAGTTTAAAGTGGGTTAAATGCGTTGTGTTAGCGAACTTGGTAGTTGCTTTCGTCTTATAAACTTGGGAAAATTCAAATATGCTTATAAAAAGTGTGTGGCAGCGACGCCCTGCAGTTAAATGATGCCACAAAGGCAACAATCAAATAGTTTTTTACAAGCGCTGCTCTAATTCCCAAACTGTTTTAGCGTCAGTTCATTCAAATGGCTGCACAGATAGCGGAAAACAGTTGACTTCCGATATAAAGTCGTTGTGTGTTATTTAATAGTTTTTATTCTATGCGCTTAAGCATTACCATATCTTTGAAATCGAGTTTTATATATTCGTATCACGCGCGTCTTTACCTTAAGTGCTTGCTGTGATATTTGTTTGTCACGGTGACAGCTGGGTCTGTGACCCTTCATAATTTCCGTGATTACGACAAGAAGTTTGAGAATCTCAGACGAATCATTCATTTATTGAGCACGAAGATAAATGTATTCTTTAATCGTCAATTTGAGTAGGTACCGCAGCCTAATGCAATTCCTTACATCAATTCTTGCAGTATTTTGCATAATTATTGAGTAATTAATAGTAATTATTGTTGGTTATTTGAGCTAATATCAAGCATTTTTGAATCTATGATAATTTGTTCATAGTTTAACAATTCTTACGTATTAACTATGATTATCAATTCATAAATAATGATTTTCTTATTCATAAATTCTACGTTAGACATAACTTTAGCTATATTTTTATGGTTAAAACTATCTCCGCGCAGGCCGATAGTGAACTGTGATTTTGTTACTGTGATTTTGTAACTGTGACTTTGTAACTGTGACTTTGTAACTGTGACTTTGTAACTGTGACTTTGTAACTGTGACTTTGTAACTGTGACTTTGTTACTGTGACTTTGTAACTGCTACTTTTGATATTTGGGTGGCTCGTCACTTTAAAATACCCGTCACAAGTAACTTGTACTCCAAACATCGCTCATCTCCGCCCTGCACACGTACAAATTGGAGTTGCTGCAACCCCCTTCGGCCACTTCCCGCCGCATTCTGAAGCAGCAAGCCCTTAAGCTAATGTGTGCCCATTTCAGATTTATGCGTAACTGCGCCTTTGCCCCGCCTCAGCTCATTAGCAGCCGCCAAGGGACGCTAGGGACGTGGAGGCAGGACAAACACCCAGTTAGCGAATAGAGTGTGGAGAAAGGATGCAGTGGTGGTGGGAGGGGGAGGCGAGCACTTGGCAACTGCTTGGCTCAGGGCGGCTGCAGAGTTTCAGTGGGGTTTGCATCTGCAATTTTCACTTGCACTTTGCTGCTGGCAGTTGAGTTAATTTTATTTGCAAAATAAAGCGAAACAAACTTTAAATGGAGTCAAATGCCAATATACACACACACACGCATACACACGCATAAGGGGAGGGGTGGCGAGGTGCAGGAACAGGAGGGCGCAGGCCAGACGTCTGCAGAACAAAGATTGCACACACAGCAGCAACAGCAACAACAACAAGAAGCAGAACAACAGCAAACCAAAGGCAACAAGAACAAAAAAAGTTCAAACGCCAGACAAGGATGCACCAAAGTGCAAAGGCAGAGAGCAAGCGACCAACGACCGAAGAACAAACGTCCGAAGGGGAAAAGGCAAAGCACTCGACGCAGCAGACGACGGCGATGGCGACGGCGACGTCGCAGAGGCAGTGCTTCAAAAGCGGAAAGCAAAAAGGATTGAACAACAGCAGCAGCAAAGGCAGCGGGGGCTGGGACGGGCAGTCAAAACAGCAGGAGGCAATGGCGACGCACGTGAAGACGCAGCAAAACACACGCACACTCACACACACACACTCACAGACAGAGTAAAACAAGAACAAGTGCATTGACACTTTATAGCGATGACGACGAGACGACTGACTGCAAAGGGTGAAGGCACCGCACCAGTGAAACCGACTGCGACGCTGGCAGCGCTGCATTTTGATAGCAGCGCGCTGTAAATATGCAGAAAGCAACAAAAAGGCAACAAAAACAACAATAGCAAGCAGACGCAGAGCAAAGCAAAGCAAAGCATAAAGGGATCGACCTCGGGGCCAGACAGACACACACACACACACACACACAGCTGATCAACGCCAGGGAGAGCAGCAAAGAGAGCCAAGTGCACAGGGGAGAGAGAGCGGGCACAACTGAGCGCAACTTACAAGCATGCCCAAAAATGCTGGCGATCGTTGCACTGCACAACAACACAGAGTTTAATTTATTTTATTACTGTTGTTCTTGTTGTTGTTGCTGTTGCTGTTGTTGTTGTGGAGCTGCAAGCTTTTTTGCTGGAGCCGGTAGCTGATTATGAGATTGCGAAACGAGTCTCTCAAAATGAGTGTGCTCATGTTTGTTTGGCTGCGGCCTGATGATGACGATGACGTTGCCAAACAACGAGCACACAGCAACAACAAAAATACATAAAGTCAAGAATGAAATGCGACCAGCGAACAGCAACAGCAACAACAACAGAAGCAGCAACAACAACAACAACGATCACTGACGACGAGGCGACGATCAACGACGACGTTTATAGTTCAACGCACCGTCAGGGCGCGCTGCCCGCTGCCCGCTACCCGCTGCTTGCTGCTTGCTGGGATCGTTAGCGGTAGCCAATGGCCGGCAGTGCCCTGCAACGATTCTTCTGCAGCGCACTCCTTGCGGAGGAAGAAATCACTCACCCGCCGTCCGCAATTTCTCTGCAATTCTGCCGCAGTCGGTCATTGATCGTGCGTGCTCATAATGAAGCCAACGACTCGTTGACTCTTTCATTGATCATGTGGTGAACTTATTATGGTGACAGCCCCTGAAAGGAGTGAGGAGGAGAAGCTGCAAGAAAGCAGCTGAGAAGCGAGAAGAAATAGGACAGAGTACGCCATCATTTTCATATTCTGTGACCCGAAGAAAGGAGTGAGAAAGAGAAGCTGGAAGAAAGGAGTGAGGAAGAGAAGCTGGAAAGCAGATAGGACAGAGTACGCCGTCATTTTCATGTCCTGCGACACTGAAGAAATAGGACAGTGAAGCGATCAGATCGATATCCTGTGACCCGAAGAAAGGAGTGAGGAAGAGAAGCTGGAAGCAATAGGATAGAGTACGCCGTCAATTCCATGTCCTGCAACCCGAAGAAAGGAGTGAGGAAGAGAATCTGAAAGAAAGGAGTGAGGAAGAGAAGCTGGAAGAATGCAGCTGAGAAGCTGAAGAAATAGGACAGTGTACGCCATCATTTTCATATCCTGTGACCCGATTAGACATAATCCAATCTCTTTAGCAACCATCTTAATCAGCGGCTAAGAAATGAAGCTTCTATCAGCTACTTCATCATTTAAACAGCTTTAAGATAGAACAAGAACAGAAGCGTTGTAATGATGAAATGGAATATAAAGATTTAATCTGTTTGAACACTGTTTGGAACAACTTTCAGAAGCAACCATCTAGTTAATGATCGTAAAAATGCTACTTCATCATTTTAGCAGCTATTAAATTTGAAGAATTGACGCTGTATTCATGAAAAGTTGAATAGACAATTCGATTGATCATTGATTACACCCAAATGATCTGTTTATTTATACTTATAGCTGTGCTGCAACTCATCAATTTATTGTCGATCAGTTTTGAAATGTTATGATCGTTGCAGTCACATCCAGTGAGCAACACCCACGCCCACGCCCACAGCACGAGATCGCGGCGAGATCGAGCTACTGCCTAAGCGGGATCATTGATCTTACCTACTTGGCGCTGCTAATTTGTATTATTAATTCAATCAATCACAGTCCGCTCGCTCCCTACTAACGATCCAATCACAGCCGCTGCGATCGACAGCCGCTGCCTTCGAGCATTGATCTTTCGCACACAGATATACTTATGTATAAATATATATATATATATATATATATGTTTATATATACTACTTGTGTGTATGTGTCGATTGGCATTTCACAAATGCGCGTCGTTCTAGTTTCTTCGCATTGGGGTCCCCTGTCGATGCGGATTTTTGATGTTGATGTTGATGTCGATGTCGATGTTAATGTTGATGGCCGATTCGCATTTCGTCTTGTGGCCTCCTCTTGGCTAATTTAATTGTTTGCTTTTTCATTAAACCGCTGGGAGCGTTTGGCTGTGGAGGGCTACTATTTAGCTCATGGAAACATTTATAGCACAAACGCGCCCCGTTCCCCAACTCCCCAGCTCCGCAGCTCCTCAGCTCGGCCAGCGTTTAATTCGCTAATTGCCAATGCGCCCATCGCTTATCAAATTGGAGCATCGCGTCGCAAACTTTTATTTTTCTCTGTATTTTTTTCATATATATAGTTTTTTTTTGGCGACTGTCTGATGTCTTAGAAATGCCGTCTGCCCCTGCCTCTGCTGCCTGCCGTTGTTTGTTTTAATTTAGCTACACATTTTAGTTCAAATATTTGATAAGCAGCCGACGACGCTGCCTGCCATTTGCGTAACTTTTGGCATTACTCATACGCCCTGTTAGCCGCCCCTCAACTTGTTTACAGTTGGGAAATTGCTTCCGCTCGCAAAAATCTAACTGACTCTGCTCTGTTTATTTGCATTAGATTCTTCAACTGTTCACCATAAAAAGGATCCTAATACAAATATAAATATAGGCATTGATTTGTGCTGCATTTGAATGATGAAGTTTCTCAATTATTTATATTAATTGTCTAGTCAGCCTGAGGAAAACAATTTAAGTAAACAACTGAAACAATTAATAAATAGAGAGGAGGTTCTTTTATGCATAACATATAGATACTAGATACTTATTCCCAGTCGAAACCCTGCTGAATTTCTGATTATTTATTTATATTATTTTTCAATTAGTAACTTTTCCTATTACTCACTGGACATGAAAAGCCTTTGTATATTAGATATAACATATTCCATCAATATTTAATTTGTATTTTTATACCCTAGCAGAGGCTATTATAATTTTGTCTCGAAGTGTGTACTGGACTGAAGGAGACTTTTCCGACCCAACAAAGTATATATATTCTGAATCAGCATGAATAGCCGAGTCGATATAGCGCCTTTCCTTTCTCTCTCTCTCTCTCCCTCTCTCTCTCTCTCTCTCTATCTGTCCCTCTCTGTCTTTGTCTCTCACTCGCTCTCCCTCTTTCTCACACACACACACACACACACTAAAGTGGACCTCCAAAATAAGCTATTGCTATTCAAAAAATATACCTGCAAAATGATAAATTTTAGTGGACTCCCTTGAATTCTTGAGAATCGCAGAGAAGGGCGATCAAAATTAAAAACTATGTTTTGTATGAATAACTTTGTTGTTTATAAAGATATCCTCACCAAACTCACCCAAACCGAGTCTCTAAAGAGTTTATACAATCTGATCAAATTTGATCAAAATCGGGTCACTATATCATATAGCTGCCATAGGAACGATCGGGTGAAAAATGCAATCTGACCTCATTTGGTCAAAATCGTTTATGCAAATAAGATTTAAGTTTAAGTTTTGTATAAAAATGAATTCCTGCTAGGGTATATACTAGCTTCGGCACTCCGCCCTCCTTTCTTGTTATTAATATTTCATCAGAACTTCAGAACATCCCCCTACAGCAGCAAAATACCAGGCGCACAGAAGTCGTTAGAAGTTGGCCAAACAAAAACTTAAATTATATTGCAGCATACTTCGAGGCCTGATTATAAGCAACCTGCTATAACAAACAGTTAACAAACAAATATATGAGACTCGTAAATTATTTGCAGAGTGCTCTTAATCGCTTTTAGAATGCACTGACTGAACAATAAACAGTTTATCTGGTCGGTATTGTGTGAGTTTTTAATGGGATAGTAAAGCGTTTGATGTTCTGTCAATGATCTGAAACCACACCCAGAATGAGACTGCGCAGAATGCATTTAAGCACGTTTATTCAAGGCTGTAAACCTTGCCCAAATTCTCAATTGATGAAATCTTGCTTCGGTTCGCTTTAAGATTCGAATGTTAAAAGCCTTTCTTAGAAGTAAACCTCTGTTAGAACTATTTTGCAGCATAATATTTGCACTTAATGCAGCCCTAATAGATCAAATGGCAACAAAGTTGCCCTCATTTGGTATATCTATGCAACATTCCTGTTTGGATAGCCGCAGGCACAAACACACACACGCACGCACACACCGCTAAGTGGGGCACACACAATCTAATGTGGCTGACAGACAGACAGACAGAGGAGCTAACTCAGTTTCCAGCTGGCACAGCACTCGACACCCGCTGCATGCCCCGCTTGTGGCAACGCCGCCTCCACATTGCGGCAAAGTGATTGCAACTTTTAACACCTCCCATGGGCTATAAGCAGCGCCAGCGGCAGCCAACTGTATTTTTTATCTAATTAGGTAGTCAAAATATAAAAAAGAGAACGCTCTCAGTGTGTATCTATGTGTATGTGTGTGTGTGTGTGTGTGTAATCTAAACTGTGTCACTAAACAAAAATCTGGCGGGAACCGAGGAGGCAGCAGCCGCTCAACTTTGCGCTGCTCTGCCCAGAAAATTGTGTCAAACAGATAAAAGCGTTGATGGAGATGTGGCGGATGCGGGGCCGGAAGGGGGCCCGGGAGGTGGGGGGCGGCAGGCCACTCCTTTAGGAGGCCGGAGTAGCAGCAGCAGTTATTACTATTATAACCTCAATTCTCTTGTGCTTGACGTGTTTAGTGGAGAAAACTGGCCCGAAAATTGTAGAGCATTTGAATAATTTTACAAGAATGCAATAAAGAAAGACGCAGCAACAACAAAAAAGACAGAAAAAACGAGAGAGAGACAGAGAGGTGGACAGAGAGGGGGAGAGAGAAGATAAAAGCGGCTAAAAAGCCACTGTCCAAAGTAGGCGGCGTCGGCAGCGGCAGCGGCAGCGGCAACGGCAACGTTGATTTAAATGGCACCCAAAAAGTCAGTCATGGAACGAGAAGACAAGCGGACCGAAAGACAGAAAGACAGAGAGACAGAAAGAGGGACAGACGGAGAGCTGGACAGATGAGTGGATATGGGGGACGGCAGCGGGGGCAGATGGATGGACAACTATTCAAATTGAGGTCATTCATCCCGCTTCGTTGAGCGCGCTTAAGTGAATTATATGTACGTATGTAGATGTAGATGTAGCTGTAGAGATACATATGTATCTGTGAGATACATGCAGTGTGTGGTAGTTATGTCGCCAGAGGAGCATCAAAATAACTTGTGAATAAAACTATTTTTGTCATCGCCGTCAGTTTGAGAGTGGCAGAGTGGCAGAGGGTCAGAGATCTGTGCCACAACCATTTACACCTCTTCAAAAAGCACTCAACCCATATTTGTTGAGCGGCGGGGGAAAGGCTTTCTCCATGCCAGCCGCTAAGCCGCTTAACGTTTATCGCTGTGAACACGTTAATTGTCCACAATTTGGCCAACAAACACAATGTAGTTTTGACTGATTGACCGCATAACGTACGCGTATTTAAATGATCGTTCAACGCCCTCAGTTGATATCATCATCCATCTATCGCACGCACTTTACATAAATATCTAAGAGTGTATACATACATATATCTATATCTGTATCTGTATCTTTTACCCCTCCCATTTGCATTCGATTTTGGACTTTCGCATATATGTCTATAACTCTTTTGGGGCGTCTCTTTGCGTTGTTGTTTCGTGCGTGTTTCATTTGCTTTTCATATGGGAGTAGGTCAGTTCAAAATTTGCATATGCCTTGACTGATTTTGATTTCTTGCTGATTTCTTATTCATATTCGCTAACCGATGCCCAACAACCGACAACCGACAGTCGACACCCTACACCCGACACACGACACCCGCTGCCCTCTGGCCGTTGCCCCGCCCAGTTGCATTTATTGCCTGATTTAGTCAAAAATGCTCCACCGCACACCTCCCTCCCTACCTTTCTACTCTATCGAAATGGGCATGGCCGAAACACGTGGCCCATGGGTGCCTAAGGCGATTAGTTGCAGACTCAAGCAATTTGTTAGGCTTTGGGACAAATGAATGCCAAATTTTTGCATTTGGGTTGCTTGGATTGCGGCTTTTGATACAAATGCGTGGGACCTGATTGCTCACTGACATTGAGTTTATGCAAAAAGGTCGCCAAAATGGCCACAAGACCACAAAAATTCACTTCAAGTGGTTGCCAATGACTTGCTGGCATTTAAGCCCACACCCAAAAGGGTTCAAAGTATGCTAACAAACGCTTAAGTCAGCAAATGTGGCTAATACGCTTCAAAAGATTTAGCTTTGCTTAACTTTTTCACTTTTCAGCTCGTCTTAAATTTTATTGTATTTGATTTTCTTAACACATTTGTTTAGATAAGGTTAATTTAAATGAGGGACCGTCTACATATTACGTAACCACGTTTGTGCCTATTTTAATACCCTCCAATAATACCCTCCTCCCCCGTTGTAATCAAGCGTAATCATTTGGCTGACCTCCCCCCCTATGATTACGTAATCAATCAAAATTAATTTCTTCCGAAATCGAAAAGCAAAGTTGGTGAAAGAGAGCTCTTGGGTAGATTACGTAATCATATGCCAAGGACCCTCGCCCCACATGTAATCAAGAGTAATCTTTTAGCTAACTCCGCCACCCCTTGATGATTACGTAATATGTGGATAAGCTTTGGGGTCAGCTTATTAGATACAAGAGAAAATACAAATTCTTATTTTAATAAAACTCAAATAAATCGAAAAGGAATAATATTATTATTGATTATTTTTCCGATTTTCTTATCGCAATAAAATTGCTATCGATATTTTTTAAATACGATAAGCAGCCTTTTACCAGCCCTAGTTTACTGCATTGGGGTTTTCCATAAGAATGGGGATCTAATATACTAACAAATGTACTGATAAAATCAAAAGAATCTAATTGATATAAAGAAAAACTATTCTAACGTCCATTCTCATAGATAATTGTGCTCGATATCGATAGTTATTTCTTCTATAATATAATTCTGTTATGAAAGGGATACAAGTAGTTGACAGTTGTATTTGTATCTGGCAGATAGTGTTCTAATCTAGCATCATTTCGTTAGTTTTGTGTTACAATGTTTCCACACAATACAAATAAATAATGCAGTATTGTCATTCAAATCAATTAACACTTGTAGTCTTCCACTGGACTTGAGGCAGGTCAACAGCAAAGTCAACAAATGGCTAAGAGTAGAAGCTATCAGTGTTCTAGCTTATATAATCTAGCGGCTATCTATAGCTGAAATCATATAAAATGGCCAAGACTGCAGTTGGTTGGCCAACAGTTAACATTCTTTCGCTTCAAAGGCTGCAACGAAATCCACTCGAATGAAGCTCGGTAAAGTTTTCACACAGCACAATCAAGAGGGCCTTAACTTTAAAAGTTTTCTTACCAAAGTCCTTCAGCTCTGTCTGCTGCTGGCTGCTCAGCAGGCTCTGGGCCAGAATCATGCCACGCTGACCTGCAATTCGGATGGCATTTGTTATTGTAAAGGACATCAGGTGGGAGACTTAGTGCCGGTTTGTGAGGATTGCACCAGCTACTACAGGTGTGGTGTGAATACAATTGAGCAGGCTTGGTGCCCCATGGGGCACATCTTCGATGCCCAGGCGCTGGCCTGTGTGCCGGGCACCTGTCCACGCCAGGATGCCGAGTGTGCAATTCCCATCACCCAAACACCACCCACCACGCCCGGCGGAGCTGGCAACTGTCCAAATGCTGAGGTCCAGTGCCGCTTCCATGGCCAGATCATTCCCCATGCCGTGCACTGTCGCCTCTTCTGGACCTGCGTCGAGAACTGTCCCGTGCTGGGCTTCTGTGAGATTGGCAAGTGGTTCGATCGCCAGAACTTCGTTTGTGACTTTCCACAGAATGTGCACAATTGTCCAGCGGGCAGGGATTAAAGCCAAAGGCAATAAAACTGCGAGAAATTACTTTTAACGCTTATTAAACTGCAATTGGCTTCGTGTATGGCAAACAACAACAAACAACAAACAATAATAACAACAACAACAAGAACAACAACGTAATATACGCAAATTGCTTGACACAATTTATTTCTTCGTTTTTTGTTAGCTGACGGGGGCGGGTGGGCCGGTTGGGCGGTGGGTCGGCTGCTGTGTTGCCGTTGTTGCTGTTGTTGTTGCTGGTGTCGCTGGCAAGCAACAAATTTAGCACGCAACTAACAATTTTAGCTGCTCCAGATACAAACTACCACCGTCTCAGATACACACACACACACACACAAGCACAGACACACCTTGCTGCAAACAAAAGCAAACAAATACACGAAACAATTGCCAGAGCATTGTCGTACCGAACACCAAATACCCTAGTTCTTACAAATCTAACGCAAATTTGATAGATTCTTATAGTGAATATAGCCGCATTGGGATATTATATGTAAATATTCCAATTTCCTTTCGAATGATTAATTTATTTCATTAGATTCAAATATAATTTCAATTAATTTTTGTGATCTCATTCATTAAATCATATTTTCTTTTTATCTATTAAAATTAACTTATTTGAAGAATAATTATATTCTTTTTAATTATTTTATATTACAAAGAATTCCTTTTATTTTCTAAATTTGTTCGATTGGATTGATATTTTGAATAAAATTGTAAATTTTATTTATGTTGAGAGTTGATACTGGGAAAAGATATGATGAGGAAGGAGAAATGATAAATGGGTTGATACTGGGGAAAGATATGATATTGAGAGAGATACGATTGATAAATGGGTCTGCCAGATACTCTTCAGTTTAGTGCTGTTATCCAAAATATATGGATGCTTGATAGGTATTATCGTCTTACTTCATGGCAGCACTGCTTTGAATATAGCAGAGAACTCAGTTCTTCTAGTATCTAATTCTTGTACCCAAACTGCCTATTAACAGTTTGGGCCATTATCAAAGTTGAATTTCGAATATCATTGGTAAGAAGTCAAACTTTCGAATGCTGTGTGTGTTGAAATAGTGAGGCAAGCATAATGACACAGTTAAGATACTCTTAATATTATAAATTGGTCATACAAAAGTTGGGGCCTGCATGGTTGTTTATTCTTTCTGGCAGCAGGGGCAACAAAAACAAACTTTCACCCAAGTAAGCCGCCGCATTTTGGACAATTTCGTAACTGGGTAAACACACACATACACACACACACACACACAACCATACACAGATGTATTTATATATGTATGCAAATGTAGAGTGCATAAAGTGCAACCCGGCGACAGCAGCAACAGAGGCAGAGGCAGCAGCAACAGAGGCAGCAGCAACAGAGGCAGCGACAGCGACAGGTGAATGAACGACCTCAAACGAGGTCAGCACAACTACGGGCCAAATTATGCCGGTGGTAGTTGGGGCAGGGAACGGCAGTCGGGCCCATTCATGCGCACAATAAAGCCAAAAAAATCAACTACACACATACACACATAACATATATATATAATGTAGCATGATTATGTATATGCTTGACTGTTGTTGCTGGCTGGGCAGTTGATGGCTGCTTGGTTGGCATTTGGCTTCAGTTTCAGCTTTAGCTTTAGCTGTAGCTGTAGCTTGGCATGCTAATGGCCAACAGCGCTACGGTCAAAAGTGGGCAACATTTGGGCCACTTTACGGCTGACGCTTCACATTTCAGTGACCCAAATCCTGGGCAGGCACTCGGCGAGCGGCCGATGGATAGCTGGATGAATGGATGCGGATGTGGATGCGGATGCTGCCCCCAAACAAGTTTTGCCCACTCTATCCCTTTCTATCCACACTCTCTCTCTCTCTCACACACACACTGTTGGGCTGCTCTAAATCACTTAAGATGCTTTTAGTCGGAAAAGAAGTTTAGGCTTAGTCAAATTTATGCGACTGCTGCCAGAGCTGCCTGCTCCGGACTCTGTGTATAATGGATGATGTTGACCTGCTCGACTGTCGAGTGCCACAGAGTGGGTGGAGAAAGAAATGGATGTGGGTGGCAGCTGGCAGCAGGCAGGCTGGCTGGCAGGTGGCATGTGGCAAGCAAACATTGGGAGCAGGCACGATTGAAAAACTAATGTTGTAGATTATGCCAGCAAAAAAGAACAACAAAAACAAAAGATGAGTTATGTTCAAGTATGTTTGCGGCTGCAAATAAATTGTGACTTTTATACAGCTTTTTATATACGAGTAATAGTTTGAGATGATTCTTGTAACTTATAGAGAATACGCTATTGTTGATATTTGTTAAACTATTTAGGACTGTACAATAGAGCTTTATTTATAATCATAGATCTCCTAGCTTTAAGTTGGCAAATGTAATTGTAGTTTATCCATAAAATAAATTGCTTTTCTTAAGCTCGTTTCTCTTTAATAAACATCAGTTCATTCAGCAGAACTAATCGCTGACTAATTTTCTATATAAGTCTTACTGAATAAGTTGCCAAATATATATTCTTGATTCAGCTCCGATAATTTGAGGCAGCAGCGCATTTATTTGATTGATTTTGGACCAGCTGAACTTTCAGTAAAATTTCAAAGTTCGAGGTCACAATAGACAAAAGTCAGCGATTAGTTCTGCTGAATGCCTCCTTTGATTATACGTATAATGATCTGAAATGCTTTATTTATTTACAGTGCATTTATATAAAGTTTTTAGGTATTATTGCATTCCCATTTGAGGTTTTTATATCAAATATTTCAGCTTCAAAAACAATTTTAATTTAATTGTATGTTTGATGCAAAATTTCAGCTTGTTAAGTTTAAATGATAACTACTTATGATTATTAGAAATGCTTTCGAAGTTCATTATGCTCTTACTGGGTCAAACTTTGAGTCCAATTATCTATGCGAGATCAAGATTTGTTAGCGAATTGAAGCAGTTTTAGAGCCTTTCTTGTTTACACTCGCTGGGCATTGATCTGCTCCACTTTTTGACAACTTGAAGCGTTTGTACCCTTGAGTTTGGGGCAAACAGAGTTAGAAAATCTGCACAATAGCCGCAAACCAACAATTAACAATCAGCAATCAACAATGAACCATCAACAATCAACAATCCACAATCGAGGATCGAGAATCGATAAACAAACAATCGTGATGATCGTGATGAGCTGCTAATTGAAGCCACCTTAAAATAAACAGAGCAGAGCAAAGCAGAGCAGAGCGCCCGCCACAAACAATTAACAGAGTTGAAGGTGGCATTAAATGTGGCCAGCAGCAACAACAACAACAATGTGCAACTATTGTGTCTGCTTTGTTTGTTTGTTATTATGTCATAATTAATTTACGAGCTGTGACAATTAACGAGATGAGCAACTGATGCAAAGCGTGACTGCAGCAAGGCCTGGGCCGCTGCGACAATAGTGTGGCCAGTTGTGGCCATAAGTGGGTCAATGTGTTGGCCAACTTAACGATCATCGCATACACACGCGCACACACGCACACACTTTTCACCCGCACACACAACTTCCCACGCAGCGCGGTTTGACTTTTCCGGGCACACGCGGCGTATGCGCAATTTCTTTCTTGAGCAACATTTGACCGCTTTGCACAACTCCAGGCAAGAGCCGCACGCTTTTGTCATTAGTGCAACTCACATATGTACGTATGTATGTACATACATGCCGAATGTATCTTTCGGATTGCTTTTGCTGCTGCTGCTGTGTCTGCTGCTGTTGCTGAAACTGACGCAGCCGCCGGCTGTGGCGAATAGCACAACAATAACAACACAAAAGCAGCAACAACAAATCAGTTGCCGACAGTTTTTTATATTGAGCACAGTGGGTCAATGTCCCACTGATAAAGTGAGCGTATGTTGCTGCCACCAGTTGAAAGCCAGCAGCAACTGGAGCAGCAGCAGCAGCAGCAGCGTCAGCAGCAGCATCAGCAGCAGCAGTAGCAGCAACGACGTCTGCCAAAAGGCAAATGTGATTTTAATTAATAAAATATGCTGTGTATTTGGTTGCACAAAAGAAATTTCACGTTTACATTTTTCGCAATTTGTTTCGTTTGCTTTGGTGAAAATTCAAACACCAAGCTAATGAATATTTCAAAAAAAATATATGAAATAAGCTTGAAAAAATAGGAATATATACACGTGTATATTAAAACAACATGTTGCTGTCCGCTAAATTAAGTTTTAGTACAAATTTTCTAGTTGGGCTAGCAGCAGAATTTCGTTGCCCATTTGTTTCAGTTGATACAAATGTCCGTCCGTCCGTCTGGGTAAGATTTATGCGTGTGCCAGTTTTATTGTGCGGCATTTTGGCTGAGCATTAAATTTAAATTGCTTTTAGAAACTAAAAAATTCTTATTCTTTTTCTCTGTGTCCATCAGTGACGCAAATTTTAAATGTCGTTGCCCAGAAATACAAGCGGAACTACGCCCATTCCTATACAATTCACTCGCAAGCTGTTCGCAATTCCCAAAACCGATTGAAAATTCCTTTTGACTGAGTTTGCCTTGGAGCCAGTGAAAAGGACAACATAACTTCAAAAGGCACAAACTGTTTATATTTTTATTCGTAAATGAAAAGTAATTGGAAATGTGAATGGGAATTGACATTAGCAAATTACATTATATGCGAATTAATTATGTTATTATACTGTATTATGTACGATTATTTTGAAAATAAAGCGCATATAATGCAGTAAACACACTCCTTGTTGCATTGCGATAATTGAAAAACCATTATACTTAAACTGCAGAAAGGGTATTGTAAGCGAAGCAGGCAATAGATATGTAAAAACTGTTAGGGCAAACTTTTCGAAAAAATTGTGTTAACTCACTGTTAACATTATGTTAACTCACTGTTTACTTTACGTTAACTCACTGTTAACTCACTGTTAACTCACTGTTAACTCACTGTTAACTCACTGTTAACACGCTGTTATTAACAGCGTGCTGTTAAATTCAGAAACTGTTATACCAATCAAAAACTGTTCTACTAATCATAAACTGTTATACTATTTAGCGACCATCTATGATTTCTGTTCGCCTGGTACTTTGAGGCATTTTGAGCCTTACAAATTCAACTTCTGAGCTTGGCATTTTTTTTTTTTTTTTTTTAATTGTTTATTATTTAATTATTGTGTTATTAGTTCCAACAACTTGAAATTAAACTTATGCGATAAATTCTAAAAACAACTTAGTCATTAAATTCATCCTTGTAGTTCCCAAGATATTGAGTATTTTGTATTTTGGGCACGAATCCTTTCGCCCTCGGGCTGAAAATTTACAAGTCGATGGTCCTTAGATAACCCCATAATCCTTGAATGGCAATCGATAGAGTAGGTCCTTACGATCCTAACGCACAAGGTCCTTTTAAAATCTGCAAGGATATGGCTGAATGGGAGCTACTAGAAAACCGTTCCATATGTGTGTGCAGAAATTCAAAATATTTGTTGCATACTTTTGGGCTGCTGATCTTACAAGCTGCTGAGCAACAAAACCTTGCGGCATATTATTAGCTATAACTTGGCCAAATCCTTAAGGATTTTGAAAACCCATACATTTCTGTACTCGTAGGAATCAGGACTATCGATTGGCACTCAAGGATTTCCAGGATTTCACCGAAAAAAACACTTCATTTTTTTGCAAGGGGGTAGGTCAGAAAAAGGATCAAAAATCACAAGATCGCCTGTAACTCGGTCATTTCAAGGACGATTTTGATGTCCTTTGGCCAAAAGATAGAGCACTTCATCCCAAATCCGAATATAATCAACAAAGGACGAATATCCTTACAGGAGCTGAGAAATAAGGACTTTTCTGTATACAGAAAACTAGCGATATCTCGGCCGTATCCTTGAATATCCTGACGAGTCCTGTGTCAGACAACTTGACATTATCAGGGCTACCAACTGGCCAAAGGACATCAAATTCGTCCTTGTAGTTCCCAAGATATTGAGGATTTTGTATTTTGGGCACGTTTCCTCTCGGCCGTCGGACTGAAAATTTCCAAGTCGATGGTCCTTAGATGACCCCCTAATCCTTGAATGCCAATCGATAGAGTAGGTCCTTACGATCCTAACGCACAAGGTCCTTTGAAAATCTGCAAGGATATGGCTGAATGGGAGCTACTAGAAAACCGTTCCATATGTGTGTGCAGAAATTCAAAATATTTGTTGCATACTTTTAGGTGCTGCTGATCTTAAAGCTGCTGAGCAACAAAATCTTGCGGCATCCTTCTAGCTATAGCTCGGCCAAATCCTTAAGGATTTCGAAAACCCATACATTTCTGTACTCGTAGGAATCAGGACTATCGATTGGCATTCAAGGATTTCCAGGATTTCACCGAAAAAAACACTTCATTTTTTTGCAAGGGGGTAGGTCAGAAAAATGGATCAAAAATCACAAGATCGCCTGTAACTCGGTCATTTCAAGGACGATTTTGATGTCCTTTGGCCAAAAGATAGAGCACTTCATCCCAAATCCGAATATAGTTAACAAAGGACTAAGGTCCTTACAGGAGCTGAGAAATAAGGACTTTTCTGTATACAGAAAACTAGCGATATCTCGGCCGTATCCTTGAATATCCTGACGAGTCCTGTGTCAGACAACTTGACATTATCAGGGCTACCAACTGGCCAAAGGACATCAAATTCGTCCTTGTAGTTCCCAAGATATTGAGGATTTTGTATTTTTCGCTCGTTTTCTCTCGGCCGTGGACTGAAAATTTCCAAGTCGATGGTCCTTAGATGACCCCCTAATCCTTGAATGCCAATCGATAGAGTAGGTCCTTACGATCCTAACGCACAAGGTCCTTTGAAAATCTGCAAGGATATGGCTGAATGGGAGCTACTAGAAAACCGTTCCATATGTGTGTGCAGAAATTCAAAATATTTGTTGCATACTCTTGGGCTGCTGATCTTACAAGCTGCTGAGCAACAAAACCTTGCGGCATATTATTAGCTATAACTTGGCCAAATCCTTAAGGATTTCGAAAACCCATACATTTCTGTACTCGTAGGAATCAGGACTATCGATTGGCATTCAAGGATTTCCAGGATTTCACCGAAAAAAACACTTCATTTTTTTGCAAGGGGGTAGGTCAGAAAAATTGATCAAAAATCACAAGATCGCCTGTAACTCGGTCATTTCAAGGACGATTTTGATGTCCTTTGGCCAAAAGATAGAGCACTTCATCCCAAATCCGAATATAGTTAACAAAGGACTAAGGTCCTTACAGGAGCTGAGAAATAAGGACTTTTCTCTATACAGAAAACGTGGCGATTTCTCGGCCGTATCCTTGAGTATCCTGACGAGTCCTGTGTCAGACAACTTGACATTATCAGGGCTACCAACTGGCCAAAGGACATCAAATTCGTCCTTGTAGTTCCCAAGATATTGAGGATTTTGTATTTTTCGCTCGTTTTCTCTCGGCCGTGGACTGAAAATTTCCAAGTCGATGGTCCTTAGATGACCCCCTAATCCTTGAATGCCAATCGATAGAGTAGGTCCTTACGATCCTAACGCACAAGGTCCTTTGAAAATCTGCAAGGATATGGCTGAATGGGAGCTACTAGAAAACCGTTCCATATGTGTGTGCAGAAATTCAAAATATTTGTTGCATACTCTTGGGCTGCTGATCTTACAAGCTGCTGAGCAACAAAACCTTGCGGCATATTATTAGCTATAACTTGGCCAAATCCTTAAGGATTTTGAAAACCCATACATTTCTGTACTCGTAGGAATCAGGACTATCGATTGGCATTCAAGAATTTTCAGGACCTCTCCGAAAAAAACACTTCACTTTTTTTTAATTAATTGTTTATTATTTAATTATTCTGTTATTAGTTTCAACAACTTAGATTAAACTTATGCGATAAATTCTAAAAACAACTTAGTCAAAGGCTAGGTAATGATACTTATTAAATAAGTTATATAAACATATTTACAATATTAGTATAATTGTCTTCTTGCTAGGTCTATTGGGTGATGTCGCTTTAGTCTCTCTGCTGCAAGGCCGTCCCCGTATGGTGCGGCGGTTTAGAAGACGCCGTGCGAGGGGGTTCACGTGATTTTCTAGTCGCTGAACGTACTGCGCAGACTGATTTTGCAGGACATCTCCAATTTTAGGCACTCCCAGATCTTTTTCGATGTTTGCAGTCCTCACGTACCAGGGAGCAGCACAAATTATTCGTAGGGTTTTCGCTTGAAGTATGCGCATTTTTTCCAGGTGGGTTTTCGCAGTTATTCCATATACTTGGAAGCCATATCGCCAGGAAGGAGCAATGCAGGTCTTGTACAATTTGACTTTGTTGTCCAGAGATATGTGTGAAAAGTTTGGCTGGCCCATGAAAGTAGGCTTCACTTTCGCCCAAAAATATGTATGCTGACAAAGTGACATTTTCTACAGCATACGTTTGTGCTGTTGCAATAATTTGAGCGCGTTAATTTAAAAATGGCAATTTAAAACTGATTTTAATACCTTGATTTTCTCTCTTTCTTGCAGCTGTGCGTTATGGTCGCGTACCGAAGCGTTCACGTGAGCTGAACGGTGCAGCAGCAGCCGCTGCATCAGCAGCAGCAGCCTCCAGCACGCCCCTGAATGTGGATGACACCAGTGCCAATAATTTGCATACAAACCTAATACAACAGCAGCAACAACAACAGCAACAACAGCAGCAGCCGCATGCGAGCAGCGTGCGCGTGAATACACCAAGTACACCACAAACGCCACAAATGTGTTCGATAGCCTCGTCGCCATCGGAGCTGGGCGGTTGCAATAGTGCCAACAACAACAACAGCAGCGGTGGTAACAACAACAGCAATGCAGCAGCTGTAGCTGTTGCCGTGGCGAACCATCACCAGCAATTGGTCAGCATGGGCAGCAGCAGCGATATGTCCATGACCCAGGTGGCCATGTGCCATCCACATGATCACCATGACGGCCTGGCCGGCACCGCCAACGAACTGACTGTCTACGATGTGATCATGTGCGTCTCGCAGGCGCATCGCCTCAACTGCTCCTACACCGAGGAGCAGACACGCGAACTGATGCGACGTCCAGTGACCGTGCCCCAAAATGGCGTAAGTGCCACACAAACGCAACAGTTGATCAATTAGTAACTGATTATCCTTTTTATCAGATCGTCACCACTGTGGCAGAGAGCCTGGAGTTTCAGAAGATCTGGCTGTGGCAGCAGTTCTCTGCCCGCGTTACGCCCGGCGTTCAACGCATTGTGGAGTTCGCGAAACGCGTACCTGGCTTCTGTGATTTCACGCAGGACGACCAACTGATACTCATCAAGCTGGGCTTCTTCGAGGTGTGGCTGACGCATGTGGCGCGTCTGATCAATGATACGACGCTGACGCTGGACGATGGCGCCTATCTGACACGCCAGCAGCTTGAGATACTCTACGATGTGAGTTTAGTTACAGCACGTGTCCATATCGATAGATAGGTTCATCAACTGCTTTCCAACTGTTGTCGTTAGATCTTTGTTTTCTTATTGTACAAATTTAGTTACTTGGCTAAGATCTGAACTTATTCCCTTACCAATTTCAGTCGGATTTTGTGAACGCCCTGCTGAATTTTGCCAACACACTGAACGCATATGGCTTGAGCGACACAGAGATTGGCCTATTCTCCGCCATGGTGCTGCTTGCCTCGGACCGGGCGGGCCTCAGTGAGCCCAAGGTGATCGCCCGTGCCCGGGAGCTGGTGGCGGAGGCGTTGCGCGTCCAGATACTGAGATCGCGGGCGGGATCGACTCAGGCGCTGCAGCTGATGCCAGCGCTGGAGGCTAAGATACCAGAGCTGCGCTCGCTGGGAGCCAAACACTTCTCACATCTAGACTGGCTGCGAATGAACTGGACCAAGCTGCGCCTGCCGCCGCTCTTCGCCGAGATCTTCGACATACCCAAGGCGGATGATGAGCTGTAGAATCCGTTGCCGTGTTGCAGCCAATAGTTAAAGCAACAAACAATATTCTACAACTTGTATGTTTAAGTAATTAGCTCTAGTTAAGCGAAGAGTTGGCAGCAGATACATCAGATACATCAACAACTACTCAACATTAAAAGGCAACCATTTACCATTTTATGAAATACACAGATACATAGTTAACTAAAACTGCGACTACAACTACAACTAAAAGTAAAAGTAAAAGTAAAACAACAACTAAAACTAAAACTAAATCTAAAACTAAAATTATGCATTAAATATTTAGCAATGTTAATGATGTTCGCAAACATTTTAAGCCACACATACACCCCTACAATTATAGACTTTGAGATAATCTCAATTGAGAAATGTTTTTGTTAATTTTGAATCAATCGAAAGATCAAACACCAGCAACAGCTTAGGCACAAGCCGAACATATCCCATGCGCAACATAAAAATTATTTATTTCATTGTCAAACTCATCAATCACCCCCCTAGAGAGCCAAACACTATCATATTCCCCCACTCCAACCCCAACCCCAAGCCCATTCCCAGATCCTTTCCCCCACTTAATCCTTACATTATTGGCCAGCTTTTGCAGGGCAACTTTTCAAAAACTCGACTGAAGTGCGAGCGTTCAAGTTCGAAATATACTGGTTTTTTAATACTTATTGTATAATTAAAGAACTACTTATAAATATATCAAATATATATAAATATATATATATATATATACATACTATATATGAACCTAGACTTATCTAGCGTAGTTCAAGCAAAAAGACCCAATTTTCTTTGCTCGTTTATTGTATCTGCGTGTAAATAAATTTAAATTAATTTCTAACATTTAACATTGCTACGGCTTGATTATTATTTCTTTAAGTTGCGCTATGATGCTCTTTCCAAAACCGATGAACCGATATAAAATGAGTTCGTAGTTTGTTTAATATCCTTAACTCGAGTGTCCTTCTTATTGGAAAGTGTAACTCAACGACGGCCTGTGACGTCGCTTTCATTCGAAACGTGTTCATATTCGTTTAAATATCTGATAATTTTAAGTGCTTAATTTGTATAACTTGGAACAATCAAATAGTTTGATGAATTTTTGAATAGATTGGTGCTAAATTTTTGTGTATTACGTTTTAAAACAGAATACATGTTAAAAACAAAACAAAAAAAACAACAACATTAAATCATAATATATCTTCAAAACTCTAAAGCTCTTCATTAATTGTTGAATTTATATAGAACATTTTGTAAATTTTATTAGTGTGAAAAACAAAAAAAAAAAACAAAACAAATTATTATAAATATATAGAGGGAGCTACGTTCAAATCCTAAATGCTAGAATTGTCGTAGCGACCGTTTTATGCTCCATGTGTACCTTTCGCTTATTGAACTAGATTACTTATGTATCTAAAACTATATATTAAATACAATTTGCAATATCGTAGTAAAAAAAAACAGCCAACTAAATGTTCTAGCTGCAGTTTAAGAACTTTGCTTATCCAAAATCCTTTCAGAGACCAGAGAAGTTCAGAGTTGAAATTGTAAACCAGTGCGCATAATGGAACCTTGTGAATGTAGCATTAATACTTTATTTAATTACAATTATTAAATTATACAAAAAAAAAAAAAAAAAACATTGAATACATAGATACAATTTTTTACCTACTGTAGCTTTGATTACATTTTTCAATGATGTGTCAAATTTTAAATGGTATTTATGGTTAGTACATACATAAAATACTCGAAAAGCATTAATAAAATGAACAAAATGATAATATGTTAATGAACAAATGTCGACTTCCTAAAACAAGAACAAATCTCTCGCTCGTTGCTCGTTGCACGTTGCGCGTTGCACGTTGCGCGTTGCCAAGATCATTGCAAAAACAATGTAGAAATGCATAAATCTATATCGCTTTGCTATGGACTACACAAGAGCACAACTATAATTGTAATAGTCGCGTATTTCGACTATATTATGCCCAAGCAATACAAATTCAATTTAACCGCAGGCTTTAAGCAGATAACACTGACAAGAATATAACAAAACCACTAAACAGAAGCCACTTGGTATCCGGTTCAGGCAGGTTCTTGAACAAAAACATCTGTTTATAATGCAACACGACTGAGCTTGCGATCGCTTTGCGAGACTCAACAGATGTTTATCAAGAGCTTGTTCTATACTCTATACTGTAGTGCTTGTCTACCTTTTTTCCTTAGAAAAAAAAACACTCAAGTTTTCTGTCTACATGCCATACAAAAGAAAATCGTATTACTATCAGCTAAACAATATAAAAAGAAAACAACAATTTGCATAACAATAAGCTACAGAAGTAGATAAGAACACATATTTGCAAGCAACAAAAAAAGGCGAAACAAGCGCCGAAGATTGTAATAAAATTACAGTAAAGTACTTGAAAGCAAACAAAACAAACAAACGTCTTTGAATATGAACTACAACTACTAAGTATGATAGTAGTTATACAACTAGTTATATATACATACATATATCGTATATAGATTATATATATGGTGCACATGACACGAGTTTTATTTCGCATAACAATGGAATTCCCTTTAAAGATACTTTGGGTATTAATAATCAAATGCTTTTTGGCTTGTCATCTGTTGTGGCTGCCTCGATTATAAATCTCTTCGGCTTAGGCAGCCTAATCGTCACGTGGCTGAGGATGGAACTGGGTCAATACCTTTGATAGCTCCTGGGCCAGCTGGGGTGTTGCAGCGGCCAGCACTCGGCGCGACATGATATCAAATTCACCGCCGGCTGGATCAATGACAACGCCGCCTGCCTCGCGCACTATCAAGTCGCCAGCACACACATCCCAGGCGTGAATGCCAAACTCATAGTTGGCATCGGCAGCGCCGAGGGCCACCATAGCCATGTTTAAAGCCGCCGATCCCAGCACGCGCACGCTTAAAATGTAGCAAACAGCTACAGCAAACAGCACTTAGAAGATTAAGCTCACTTACCCGTGCACATGCTTGGCAATTTTGGCAAAATTCTCGTTGACCACTTGCATTTTTTGCTCATCGCGTGTAGTGCCAAATTCGCTTGTTATGAGCGCCTTGCTCAGCTCCTGCTGGCCACTGGCCTTAATGCGGCGTCCATTGTAGAAGGCACCCTGCCCGCGGCGAGCGGTGAAGCGTTGCTCTAGCATGGGATTGTACACGATGGCAATTTCGGTGATCTTGTTCACCTTGAGGCCCACTGAAATGCAAGAGTGTGGAAATGCGTGCACAAAGTTCATGGTGCCGTCCACAGGATCGATTATCCAGGTGGGCGCATCGGTCAACTTATTGACGCCAGCACCAGAGCTGCTCTCCTCCTCGCCAATGAATCTGCAACAGACGCATTCACAATTGGGTTACCCATTGTGTTTGACATTGCCTACTTGTGATCTGGAAAATGCTGGCGTATGCCGTCCATGATCAGCTGCTCCACATCCCGATCTGTTTGGGTGACTAAATCAATGTCCCCAGACTTGCACACAAAATCATGTCGTGCCTCATTATTGCGCGCAATCAGCTATTTAAGGACTCTTTTAATATATCTACAAATTACTCGCAGGATCTGCACACACTCACCCGGCCAGCCTCTGTGGTCAGGTTGTTGATGATTTCAAAGCACTTGCCCAAGTCTATGCTGTCTGCCATTATATGTTTGTATGTGTCAGATGTGCCCGATGGGGTTTTTCCACGTCCAGCCAGTTACAAATGCGTATGTATAATTAAATTAGGCTCCCAAAGAAGGCACTAGAATTGTGTATGCTTTATAAATACATATCAGCTGATTCTCTAGGGTTGACAAGGTTTTCACGAATTTAAAATCGAGTTGGCTTGCAACAGTTTACTTTCAATAGCGTTCAAGAGTATTGGCATATCACTTTATAAAAATACCAGCTACAAAGAAAACTACTAATTCATTTATGATTGCTTCCATAATTTTGCGTTTAAATTCTACTTTGTGCTTGCAATACCCAAATTGAGGTGGCGGTGCGGCGAATTTCGCATTTGCAAGTCTTTTAAGTGACTGTTATCTCTCTGTAATGTAATATGTTATAGGTTTGGTTAGCAGCTGTTAAATTTAAATTCGCGCCTTATTTCTTATTTGAAACTACTTAAGGAATAAAAATACTAAATGTAATATTGTAAATTGATTAATAATTGAAGTATCAGTGTAATTAAAAACAACTCATTTTTTTACCAAAATGTTTTACTTGTTAGCATGCGTTATTAGCTGGCATTGCATTCTTGGTGAACAGATAGTTGATTTGATAACATTAATAAGGAGCTTTGGGAGTATTACGACCTGATGTTTCGGAGTTCAATGACAAGCTGGAGTCAGAAAACTCCGTCTGTGCATTGAAATCCTTTTTGTGAACACTTTTTTGATATTCATTTGGATTTATAGATCTGGGCTGATCATCGCGGGGCGAGGGATAGTTTTGAGTTAGCTCAGCGGAAAGCTGAAAGGCCAAGGTTTGCGTTGCTGCAGCTAGAACCCGTCGCGACATAATATCCACTTGACCGCCAGCGGGATCAATGACCGTGCCTCCCGCCTCAGTCACCAATATGTTGCCAGCGGCCATATCCCAAACGTGCAGGCCGAAAAAGTAAAAGCCATCCGCCACGCCAGAGGCAACCATTGCCAGGCCCATAGCCGAGGAGCCAATTGACCGCAAGCTGAAACAAACTCTGGCATTATACGAGTACGATAAATCTAATCCGGATGACTTACGCATGCGTTTTCTTGATGAGTCGCTTGGCATTCTCCATAGCCACACTGGTGCGGTCGTCGTTCATCCCGGAACTGTACTCCTGCAGGATCATGGCATTCTTTAAAGACTCCTGGCCGCTGGTGTGCATTGGATCGCCGTTTAGTTTGGCACCTTCGCCCTTGCGCGCCGTGTAGCACTCATTCAAGGGTGGATTAAACACAATGCCAAAGGCAGTTTCCTTGTCAATCAGCAGAGCCACAGAGATGCAGTAGTAGGGAAAATGGTGAACAAAATTCATGGTCCCATCGATGGGATCTATTATCCAGGTAGGTTCATCGGTTAGGGTCACTTGGCCCGTTTCTGTTGTGGAAACCGCCTCCTCGGCAATAACTCTGTGAAGGGATTGCATTATTCAACTAACTGGGTAACCGTTCCGATTGGACTTACTTGTGTGCGGGATATTTGTCATTGATTGCCTGGACAATCATCTCCTCGACCTCGTTGTCCGTGCGAGTGTGCAGATCGTGCTCATGCTTCTTGGTAGTATACGAAAGTCGGCTCTGATTGGCAACGAGCGCGAATGCGCCCGCTTTCTTGACCAGGTTAACCGCAAATTCAAAGCAGTCATCCATATTAAAAATTGTTGCTTGGCTCGGCTTAGCCGAAGCCAGCGGCTCCTCATCCTCTGTATAGAGAGTTCCCGATGTATTTGTTGTCTTCGTTGCAAACTGCTTTGAGGGATCGAAGGTAACATCGGTATTTGTCAGTTTACTGACACCGACCGCCTTTGGTTGCTCCCGAGGTTCCTCGGGTTGGGGCTTTGGTACAGGTGTGTAAATAAACACAGCCGCTTGTGGGGGTGGTGGTGGAATGGGTGCCGTAGTTATATTACTTGGCTCCACTTGTTTCATATAGACAGGATCCACTGCGGCTTTTTCAACTGGCTGGGATTGTGGTTGTGGTTGGGATTGTGGTTGTGGTTGTGGCTGTGGTTGTGGCTGTGGTTTTGGTTGAAGTTGTATTTGTCTTGGTTGTGGCTCTGCTTGTGGTTTTGGTTGTGTCACTGGTACCGGTACCGGTACTGTTTGTGGTTGTTGCTGTGGTTGTGGTTGTGGAGGAGTCGGTTGTGGTTCCGATGCCTCTGCAGATTTAACATATGCTGATTTGCTTGCATGTAGAGAAGGCACTGGACTTAGTGGCTTGTCCAACTCAGCTCTATCCTTCTGATTTCCGGGGTGTCTCATATTAACTACACGTGCATCTTGCTGATTGGCCTTGTGATCCTCCAGGCCATAGCTAGTAGCCGCATTGGGCGATTCATCTTCAACAGATGACGGTGCAGGTGCAGGATGAGCTGATGGTACTCCTGTTTTCGAGCCACCCGTTTTAATTGCCTGGCTCCGGCTCTCAGACAAATTCCTTGTACTAGGCTGGCCACCCATTCGTCCAGTAAATGACTTGCGAGTGTGTTGTGAGCGGGCTGCCCGTAATTCTTCCACTCGCGGGTCCTGCTGTGTTGCCTCGCGGCCCTCTAGGCCGTAGCTTGTGGCCGCATTTTCCGGCATTTCAACATGGTGGACAGGCTTGGCAGCCGGCTTCTTATCTGCCATGGCGATAAACTGGAATATGGCTGAAGCTGCTGCTCTGAAATCTACCAACTGACACCAAGAAATTGCATGCTCCTAAACAAGTTCAGCCTGGACCCTACGTGTGACATTCACAATCTAATTTATTAACAAACATACATTTTGACTACTAGACCAACGCCTCATTTATTTGACTACTGACTACTATAAACTGGAACACAGCTCAATTTGTTTCTATTTCGAAGGCTCATCGTCTCTGTCGTGATAGATTTGCATGTCTCCCAACAGCTGCACTATTTCACACCCGAGCTGGGGCGTGGCAGCGGCCAGGACACGTCTAGACATAAGATCAAAGGTACCCCCAGATGGATCTATCACCACACCACCTGCTTCACGCACCATTAGAACGCCCGCCGCCATGTCCCAGGAATGGGGGTAGAACTCGTAGTAGCCATCGGCGGCGCCCATAGCCACCAGGCACAGGTCCATGACAGCGGATCCCGCGGTTCGAAGGCTGTGACATCCATGTTTAAGTTAATTATGTTCAAAGTGGGTTAGATGGACTATTTACGCGTGCGCTTTCTTTAGCATCTTTGTCGCATTTCCAATTTGTATTTTCATTAGATCAGGCGCGAAATTCGCGGAGTGTAGCTCGTGCATAATCAGGGATCGCTCCAGAGTGGTCTGTCCACTCACCTGTATAGGGGTACCATTCAAATAGGCGCCACAATTGCGACGTGCCGTGAACCTGAAGTCCATTCTGGGATTATGGCAAATGGCCAACTCTGGCTTCCCATTTAGCCAAAAACCCACCGATATGCAGCTGTAGTCAAGTCCGTGAACAAAATTCGTAGTGCCGTCGATTGGATCAACTATCCAGGTGGGTTTATCGGTGAGTTTTTGGCCCGTTGCTGCGCCGCTTGTGCCCTCCTCCCCAATATAAACATGCTCGGGAAAATGCTCCTTTAAGCCCTCAATCAATAATCTCTCAACTTCTCTGTCTGTCGCCGTAACCAAATCCGCGTTGTTCAGCTTGGTATCAAATACGCGAATCTTCTTGTTGGCCTCTCTCATGTGCTACAAAAGAGAAGCTCATTTGTATACCGTAGTTATCGTAGCTGGCAGCTTTTAGTCGAGCTCTCACCTCTGCAGCCTCGTCAACAAGCTGACTAATTCGCTCATTGCATTTGTCGACATCTACTTTGCAGTTTACAGAGGATTTCCCCCTAATGGATACCGATCCTAGTGGTAGCAGCCGTTGCCATGCAAACCTAAGCATTTCTATTAATTATTGTGTTTTATTTATTAATATTAGGTAAACATTTATTATTCTAAATATATAAACAACGCCTTCTACTAAGCACTATAATTTTTGTCCAGGCAAAATCGGATCATTGTGAGTTGTTTCTGATGCTTTTCTAGTGCAAGTCTTTTTCCGAGATACTGAGTTATTTATAGAGGCCGTGAAAGGTCGATAAATATTTTGACTTTTGACCCTTCGGCCACTTTTGCTTTGTGGCTTCTCGCACTTATTCGAGTCTTTGCCATTCTTTTTACTAGACTTGGTATCTTTGTTTTCGTCATCCCGAGGTTTAGGGTTCAGCTGTATGAGAATCGATGAAAGCTCCTCTGCCAACTGCTGCGAAGAGGCGCACAGAACCCTCCGGGACATTAAATCGAAAGGCTTCAGCGAGGGATCCAATACGACACCGCCCGCCTCCTTTACAATCAGCATTGATGCAGCCAAATCCCATGCATGGCAGCCAAATTCATAATAGGCATCTGCATACCCTTGTGCTACCATGCACATATTTAGCGGCGTACTTCCGAGGCTCCGCAGACTAGCAAAGATTGGGTTAGACCTCAGGATACTCCACTCTATCAAACACTTACGCATGGGCAACACGAGTGACTCTGTCAACGTTTTCCAGCTTCTGAGGACGATACGTCAAATCCGTGCCCAACTCGTGCATGAGGAGAGCCTCCGATAGTTCACAGCGATTACTGACCTTCAGGGGCTTTACATTCATGAAGGAGCCAAAACCACGGCGCGAGGTGTAACACTGATCCAGAAACGGGTTCCAGACGATGCCGAATTGAGCCTCTTTATTCATCCAGAAAGCCAGCGAAACTGCCGCATACGGAAAGCCGTGTACAAAGTTCATAGTGCCATCGATAGGGTCTATGAACCAGGTGGGTTCTTTTGTTAGAGTATGTGCAGTCCGCGTGTCGTAGTTCAGCTTATCCTCGGTTATGAATCTGCTCAAGAACGGGGTAAGCTTTGCTTTGATTGGATTGGTTAACTTACTTGTGCTTCGGGTACTTATTCGAGATGTCATTCACCAGCATTTCCTCAATCATCGTGTCCCAGTGGGTGAATAAATCTAATCTGCCGGCTGCACTTTGGAATGTGCGCTCCGTTTGAATGGCCTCCATCAACTTGGTCGTCGCCCGTCGCGCACTCTCGTAGCCCACCTTGAAACACGCGTCCATATCAAAGGAGTCGCCTGCTGGTGGCCCTGTTTTTCCAGATTTCTTAGCAGAGTTAACGGCCTTGCTGGGAACGACATTGCCCTTGCCGCGGCCGCAACTCATCAAGAAACCCCTGATGATGCTCTGCATTTGTTTATATTTTGACACTTGAAAATTTAAATTTCTTTATTGTAATACATTATGAAATCATTGACTATCGTCAAGGCTTGCTGACAGTCTTAATTTTTCTCCGGCCTTGTTGGCTCGTCGTCACGTGGTCGTGGGAACAACTGTGTTACCAAGGGCATTATCTGCTCAGCCAGCTCCGGTGTTGCTGTTGCCAGCATACGACGCGATAGGATATCGAACTCTCCGCCGCAGGGATCGATAACCACGCCGCCTGCCTCCTGCACCATCATGATGCCGGCTGCCCAATCCCAAATATGTGGACCAAACTGTAGGTAAGCATCGCAGCCGCCAGTGGCCACTTGTGCCAGATTGAGCGCCGCCGAGCCCAGTGAGCGTACGCTGTATAATCACTTTGTATTACCAGGCATGACAACAATCTCGCCCAGCTCTACTCACCCATGTACTACGGGCAGCAGTTTGAGGACATTTTCTATGGCTGCGTCCAGGCCATCATCAGTGAATCTCGAGGACCACTCCAGATAGATAAGTGACTGCTTCAGATCACGCTGTCCGCTCACTCGCACCGGTTTACCATTAAAGTAAACTCCCTTACCTCGCTGCACTTCATACGTTTGTTTGAGCATGGGATTATAGATCCAAGCGAACTCGCCCTTCTTCTTCACATATAGGGCTATCGAGGTACAGAAGTGTGGAAAACCATGCACAAAGTTCATCGTACCATCGATTGGATCAATGATCCAGGTGGGTGCATCACTTAAGACGCTGCTCTCGGCAGTGCCCTCGGTGCCCTCCTCGGCGATCACTTGATGATCGGGAAATTGTTTCCGTATGCCACTGATTAACATACGTTCCACAGCCGTGTCCGTTTCCGTCACAACGTCGCGTGCATGTAACTTGGTTTTGAATTCTGGCCTTTTCACCAAGGCTTTCATCATCATCTAAAAGAAATTGCAGTTGTGGTTATGACCTAGGTCTCTCCTAATACTATCAATCTACCTCTCCGCCTTTGTGGTTCAGCTGTGCTATCATTTGGCAAACCTGGTCGCGATCAATCACCGAGAACTGTCTGCCAAGACAATGTGGAACAGCCCTTAGAAGTGTTTGCATTTTGACAACTCTTGCTCTATTCAAATTCATGTAGGTTTCATGACAGTAAATATAAAGCACTTTACTATATTTGACATACGAGTATACAAAAATATCTAACCGAAGAAGCTTTCCCAGGAAGAACCCTTTAATGCACTCCGATCCACGAATCGGTAGATACCATACAAGTATTAATTTTCCATTCTAAGCTTCTTTTAGAAAGTTGGAATTTGCATATTAGACTTTCCTTTTAAGATATTATATTTGCAAAAGCTCTTTAGGCGATCATATATTGAGATTCAAACACATTGAAACAATAAACTTTATTATACACATATATGATTCGATAAATATATATATATATCTCGTATAATGTACATGCTTGTATGTATATACTTGTTTATATTCAGAATAAATAAATCTCCGACTCGACCTTCTAAAGCTAACCAACTTTTTACAATCAGACTGGGGCACTAGTTGCGCCTTACCATTAGCATTAAGAAGCACTACGATCCATTGAAACTTTCACCCACCATAGTTGATAACTAACAATAACAATACTATGTTCACGCAATGTTCAGTTGGTAAATATGTTGCCAGTTTATTAAGCGAAACTGGAACTTGAACTGAACATCGAGAAAAACGGGCCCAACAATAGTGATATGTATAATATTGTATAATATTTGAGTTTTGCAGCAGTAACTTCAATGATATGTTCGCGTTGCAGGAAGTCTTTTGACCATAATATAACGAATATGTAAATATAGTGTGGTATTCTCATATATATAACTGATTAGATATGTATATTGAACTAGTATTTAGGAATGTTGATAAGCATTATGCAACATTGATATGTATCGTTCCCAACTTACAGGCTAGAAATCGTTCCATTCAAATCTCTCATTTGAACATCTAATAAATTTCGCTTTTACGGTTTGCAGATGAAACCCCTAATAGTTTATAGGATTTTTTGTGTATATATCCGGACTTACGTGTTAGCTGGTGCTAGAAATGAGCAGGATTACAATAAAAGAAACCAAGAGTACTACAAAAATGTCACTAATAGTTCAAATCAAAAATATTGATTAGTAATATGTGTTTTTGGCTTTAGTGATATCGTGTGTGTATATATTTTGTTATATATCAATTCTACTAAAAATACATACATAATCAATAGTATAATTAAATTTGTATCACAACGAATTTAGCAAGAACTTAAGCTAAGACTACAACAAACAAACAAAAGAACTCGAAAAATGTGCGTGCTCAGCATGTTAACTACATTAAATATAAGAACATTTATGAATACGATATAGAACCAATTCAGACATAGAAATGTATCAAATGAACGGGTGCATTTTCAAGCTTATGATCATTACTTACGCACACAGCTTAAGAACTAAATAGAATGTGTAAGCCCGGATTGGGGCCGACTTTAGTAAGCGTTAAGTATATGGGTAAGTTTGTATGTGTAGGGGGGAGATTTACAAGATTCGCGTAAGTTGTACAGGTAGTTTTTTAACTGGGTTAAGTGCCAGCCTAAATGTGACAGCAAAGAACTATGGCTAAGTAGAGCTCTGCAGAGCTGGGGAACTCTTGAAGCTATAAGCAAATCCCAAGTGAAACTGGGACTGTCAACTGTCTATTTGGCCTCTACGGGACGATTGGCGAACAGCTGCTCCACAATCTGCTCATCGGCCAACGTGGATGTGTCACCCACATTTCGATCGTTTACGGCAATCTTGCGCAACACACGCCGCATTATCTTGCCAGACCGCGTTTTAGGCAATCCGGGCGCATTTTGTATGACATCGGGCATTGCAAAAGGACCAATCCGTTCACGCACCATCTTCTTAAGATCCGCAATCAGCTGCTTGTCGAATGGCTCGTTCTCATTGGGCGTTATGAAGCAATACAGGCACTCGCCCTTGACAGGATGCGGACGTGATACCACAGCCGATTCGGCGACACGTGGATGCTCGGTGAGCACAGACTCTACCTCAGCGGTTGACATTAGATGACCCGACACGTTCAGCATGTCATCCACGCGACCAGTGATCCACAAATAGCCATCAGCATCACGACGGGCGCCTGTTAAAGTGAAGAGCAAATTTGTCATGTCAAGTTTTACTTTTAACTCCGATCAAGCTCACCATCTCCAGTGCAATAGTAACCGGGGAACTTGGAGAAGTAAGTGTCCTCAAAGCGCTCATGATTGTTGTACAGCGTGCGCATCATGCCCGGCCAGGGCTGCGAGAAAACCAAGTAGCCCTCGCCTTCGCCCTTGATCTCAATACCGCACTCATCTAGCAACGTGGGCTTAACGCCAAAGAAAGGGAACGTCTGCAAGTTAAACACAAATTATAATATATAACATTGAACAGGATCGCAGCGTTTCAAGTTGCGTACAGCAGAGCCCGGTTTCATGGGCGTGGCACCGGGTAGAGGCGTAATAACATGGCCACCAGTTTCCGTTTGCCAAAAGGTGTCCACAATGGAGCACTGCTCTTTGCCAATGTAGCGATAATACCATAGCCAAGCCTCGGGATTAATGGGCTCACCAACGCTGCCCAGAACTCTACAAAATTGAAGGAACCAAATTAGTTGAACCTTTTACTTTGAATTGAGTAACCTACTTGAGACCGCTGAGATTGTGCTTGAGCACCGGAGCCTCGCCAAACTTCATGAGCGCACGAATGGCCGTGGGTGCCGTATAGAACTGAGTGACCTTATACTTGTCAATAACGCTCCAGTAACGATCGTTCTCGGGAAAGAAAGGAGTGCCCTCGAACTGAAAATGTAATGAATACAATTTAGTAACTGCAATATTGCTAATCGTATTCTAGGCTACTCACAATGACGGAAGTGGCGCCATTGGCCAGTGGTCCGTAGACGACATAGGTGTGTCCAGTGATCCAGCCCACATCGGCGGTGCACCAGTAAATGTCACCCGGCTTGTAATCAAACACAATCTTGAATGTGGTGGCCGCATAGATCAGGTAACCAGCCGTGGTATGGAGCACGCCCTTCGGCTTGCCCGTAGAGCCACTCGTGTAGAGCATAAACAACGGATCCTCGGCGTCCATCCATTCGGGATAGCAGGCTGGCTCCTTATCCTCCATCTCCTCGTGCCACCAGTAATCGCGATCATCGGTCCAAGGTATATCCTGCTCCACATGATTTTCCTGGCAGGGCGTTACGCGCTTTAGATGCGACACCACAATGCATTTCTCCACCGAGTGGCCCATCTCCTCGACCTTCTCCAGGGCCGTATCGCAAAGTGCCTTTAGATACAGCGGCTTCTCGCCACGCCAAGCTCCATCGGCTGTAATCAGCACCTTGGACTTGCAATCGAACATGCGCTCCGCCAAAGAATCGGGCGAGAAGCCCGCAAACACAATCGAGTGCACGGCTCCAATGCGTGCACAGGCCAGCATAGCAATGGGCAGCTCCAGGATCATGGGCATATAAATCGAGACGCGATCGCCCTTCGTCACACCATGATCCTTCAGCACGTTCGCAAAGCGGCAGACCTCCTCCAGCAGTTTCCGGTACGTAAGACCGCGCGAATAATCATCAGGGTGGTTGCCCTCCCTGCAATAAACAAATGAGGAAATCAATTATTAACCCGCTGGCAATGTGCCCATTACAAGTCTTCCATACAGGGTGTCTCCACAATCCAAGCCACTTAGACAAACGCCCACCTATCGCCTCAATTGGATCGTTTACAGCAATTTGAGACTTCCTAATTGTCGCAGGCGACTTAATTTGAATTTGCAACATAATTTGATAAGTTATTATACTGACAGTGGGCATTATGTTGGTCTCCCCGTCTGCCCAGTCCCCCAGCTGATATTTAAGAGGCGCCTCTCTCTTTTATTCTCAACTTGGCAACAGAAGGCAATAGCCGGCACAATAGCCACAAAAGTCAACAGCTGCAGCTTGTATAGTATACATGTACATGTACTTATTTCTTACAGTCGCCAATATAAGTATATGTATCGTTTCGCGCCAGTAAATTACACAGCCAAAAGTGTACTATGCGAGTTCAAGAAAGTTATATACGGATACGCATAAGGCGGAAATCTCGCCCATACAAAGGATCAATATCGAATTGGGCTTAAAGAAAGAGCAGCTAGATCCAGAAGTGGTAACAACAAATCTATCTAGATATGATAAGTAAATACTTTCAATACGTAGAGCTGCTAGTTGAGTTGCTGGTTCATATAAGTTTATCACACACTGTTTTCCATTGGGTATAATAAATTGCACCCAAATACAAAATACATAAAATTGACCAATAAAATGAAATGCACAGCGAGTCAAAACACAAACAAATTAAAATCGTGACTGAGTAGAATAATACATATGTATAATACTTAGAACGGGTAGGCATATAGCGGGTTTGTTGAAGGACAACTGCAGTTAGGAAAGCAACTTACAGCTCTTTTTGTCTAGGTCAACTATCCCAATGATAGACGTCGCGACGTGCCATATAACACTAAACCAAATCACATACAATACTCCCTCCCACTTGAAATGAGTCAAAAAGGCCAATAAATTGAATATGAATGCTACCTATTGGTTAGTCAGCTCTGACTGACTGTCAAATAAAGCGATAAGTTTTAGCCCGCTACAGATAAACGCCAGGCCCACTAAAAGAAATTCAGAAAATGTATAAAAACAATGCTCACCGCATTCGTGACGTATTGGAGGTTATTTTAGTACACCTGTCATCAGGTGGGTGCGAAGTACAGTTTTCATTTCGGCTATATGATGAGTGGACCCAAAATAAGCAACCGCAGCTGCTTTTTCCTTGTGAAATATTTTTAAAATCGCACGAAATTCGTGTTTTTTAAGTAGTAACACGATAAGAATAAATACTAAATTAGCAAAAATGCTTGATCATCTGAAATTAAAGCGAACAATTCAAGGCCAAGGGTAAAACGCACAGCTGCTCTCTCCTTCTCTCACTGCGCGCAGTTTTAGAGGTACTGCTCACAATTACTATTACTACTTTATGCCCATCAAACTGTTGCGAGCATTTCTCAACAAATGACTAATGACGATTATGAGCTTTAACCGGCTGGCTGATGGCGCGATATTTTCCCATGCAAGTTCATAATAGCCTGCTTTAATTGCGATCATCGACAAGGTATAGAGCCACTCGTCGACTCCTCATCTAATCTATTTTCTGAATGCTAGACATGAAAATTTCCATTCTACCTACACACCACCGCCTGATCTTGACTGGCCCGACAGACAGACGCGTGGCCATTCCGCAGGCGCTTATCAACAAATTTCAAAATCATCAAAAAACAAAAACAAATTAGCTTTTATTTAAGGCGTGTTGGGAACACCGCGTGTACACACAAAAAATCATGTGAGGCAGCGAAACCGGCAACAGGCGAGAACAACAATAATAGCAACATTAAAACTTATCTAAGAAAGCAGCTGTTGATTCGCGTGTTTCGAAAAGTCACAGCGACAACACTGAAAGCAACAGCAACAAGTCGCATCGAATGTTTTCTTTTGTTGTTGTAGCTTGCGTTAAGAAGAAGACTTTAAGCTGAAGCTTTTTCAAAGCGTCGTTGTGTCTGGTGCTGGCCCTACAGTTTGAGAGCAACATCGTATGTTTTTTTGGTAAGGCAAGCCGTAGACGCTAATTTATGCGAATATTATAAACAAATCTTTTGTATCTGGACTTTTGTTTAACATTCCAATAGTAGAGAAGACACCCGTATAGATGCTATAAATGAGGTCGAGCCTATTACATGCAATCAAATCAACAAATGGATTTAAATTACAAACGCGTTTTTTTTCGCGGGTAAAGTTTCGAAAATGATAACACAATTAAGGTAATTGTGTCATAATTAAGCCAACAACTACATACTGTATACAAGTCTATACATACATTTCCCTCGAAGTTCAGGTGTGTCAGCATTAAAGATATTTTCGATTCTTTTACGAGCGCACACACACACACACGAATTTTTGGCCGGCTCTTCGCATGTCTGCGTGATTGCGAGGAAAATACTCTCTCTCTAATTGGTTGTGAGTAATCAGACGTTATGATCGCGTGATTTTGCCTGCCCACACAATGCAGCCAAAACTGTCGGCCGAGAGCTGTGGCCCCGCTTCACGCTGTGCGAAGCTGCGCTCCAAAAGTCTTTAACGAAAAGCTCCTACCATAGTACAACTATTCAGCATTCTTCTTTGCACCTTGGCGCCGTCCACATGGCCGGACAGGCTGACATGCAAAACGTAAACGAAATCAATTTGAATAAACAATTTGCGCGCAGAAGTGCTTTCTAGAGCTACAAATAAATTACATGTACATATATACTAAGTATTTGGCGACTTTGCGCCATTTATATACTCTGTTCCCAACGGTAAAACTTTAGTCAGCAAATTTAATATGAGGATCTTTGAAAGATGATATCATCTTTTCCACCCCCTGAATGGGAATAGAATATACAGGCACTGAAAAGTCTAACGTTATTGTTTATATATTTTTATTGTGCAGTAAAAATCTGAAGAAAAAAAGATTTTGTCAGAGTGCTTTGCTTTGCTTAATTTTATGTTTATTATCTATAGAGTGGAGTTAATTGTTCCTCATTACGTGCAAATTGCTTATTTACGCGTTTTATCTTATCTTTTTTAGGGATTATATATATAGAATATACTTTTCATATTATGGCACAATTTGCTGTGGAATTCACAGGTGCCAGTCGTCGTCACAGACACAGCTTGAGTTTGACCTTGCGATTTGGCATTCATTAACCTAACTTTCTATTCTATTGCAGTTCCCATTCCATTAACACATTTGCAATTCTTTTGCGGATAGTTGAACTGCATTGATAGCCCCACAGATAACCAAATTAACATTTGGAGTGACGTAAGGACCGGACAGCTGTCGAAAATGATTTCTTTGAACTTTATGACCCAACAATAACAACAATAAATAACAAAACAATTGCATAAAAACACACACTTATATTATACAACTTTAAGACGCATTTAATCAGAAACTGAGGGCACTTGGAGCTTTTGAAGAGCACTTTAAATGTATTGCACTATTAAATATTACAGTGCTTACATTTGATAATAACTAAACTAATAAATTCTGATTACTTCACGTGATTTAGACAATATCTGGGAAAGTTCTATTATAAATTGCACCAAACGCTGATAATGCATTAATGTATAGCTTGCAACAAGGTAGGCAAAGCAGTCACTTAAGTATTTAAACAAAAAATCAATTAAAATGTACCCTTAGAACTTTGAGCACTCTTCAAATTCATACATACATCATATATAACTAACACAAAAGCAAACTCGTCTGTCTAAGTATTAAAATTCGTGGCCCCTTCACCTCTCACAACAGAAAAGGATATCTAAACTAATACATTAATTAACATTCAGCTCGCACTCAATATATTTTAACTGCAAAGCTCCTCTCTGTCCTTGTCCTTGAGAGAGCGCGTACGGGCAAGTAACGTTAGGCACGCAAAAGCTCACGTTAACTACTGAAAACATCTGTTTGGTATTTGCCTGCGCACTAAAAGCTGACCATGGGCAGGGGTCGGAGGATGGTGTCAGGTCGCGTACGTCACGTCACGGTCGCGTTTCGTAATAGCAACGTAAGAAAGAAAATCAATACGTTGTTGTCCTTTGTACGTGTGTGTGGCGTGGGTAACTTTTGTTTTCATGCGACCTACGCAATGGGCAACTGCTAATTTTGTTACTTACCAATAGTAGGCTATCTGATCGCCCAAGCCGTTGCGCACATTACGATCTAACAGATTGTAGCAAATGTTGGTCGAGGCGCCCTCCATCCACTTGATCGAGATGGGTCCTTTGGAGATGTTAAAATTGTATTGCAAGAATTTCGCAGGATCCGCTGGCGTTTCCCAATGAAATTGTTTCGCCACGCGCGACCAAAACTCGGCAGGATTGTCCAAGGACTCCTGATAGAATTTCTTATACTCATCGAAACTGGATATGTACGCGTTGCGGCTAATTGCCTGGTTGGGATTGTATATTGATTTTTCCGTTGGCATTTTGCTACTCGCAATCAGAGGCTGTTTTATGTGCACTATTCTTGTCAAACTCTAACAATTATCCGTTTTCATGAAGCTTGCAATGTGTTCGTGTTTTTTATTTAACTTTGTTTGGGGTTTAAATGTATCTGTGCGAATGTGTTTTCAACAATGCTTTTGGTTGGGTTGTTCTATCTACCGCAGCGCACGACTTCTTGTACCGCACGGTCTGAGTTCAATTTGAGCACTGAGCGAAACGTTCGCATGTTGCCAAGCTTTTGGCTAACCGAGAGCTTTTTCTGCGCAGCTTTTAACGCTCAACAAAAACACTGTTCATGCCGCCAAGTTCAAAATGTTGCGCTTATCAGCGTCTATGGGCTGACAGCGACGGACATTCGATTTACCCATCAAATCCTTATCGCTCGGGCATACGGGCGTTTCTATTACGTTTCCACAGACATTGGGGTGTGCATGTTTGTTGTCTTTCCTAATCGAGTGCGTTTAGCTACATATTAATCAGGTGATAATCGCAGCCTCAGCAACCATTTTTGAAACATCCGCTGAGAGCCACGATGCTAAGCGCTGATCTACTAAGTAACAAACAGAAATAGTAGGAAAGGTCGCTTCTAAATTTAATTTAGATAATTTAGCAAGTAGGCTCTATCTAGTGTTTATCCAACTTACAGCGAAGTTGAGCGAGTGTTGACTGATGATTAAAAGCTCCATAGACCCATGGGTACTAAATGGTTAGGCTGCCCATTCACGACGATCATGACCGTTGCGTGTTCGTGTACAACGCCACAGCACGAATGTGATTTTGATGCCTCGCGAATGGAGTAGTTTTTTATTAGCGTTTCAAGTTCATTTTAGCATTGTGGCTCTTCACTATATGGTGCACACTCAACTCACAGCGAATTTGAGTGAGTTTTGAGTGATAAGCTTGACTGATGCGCTGTCTTTTATTAGCACTCACATGCTCGCTCTTTCATTCTCTTCGGATTCTTATCTACAGCAGCAGCGACAAGTTCGTGGGGGAGCAGTAACAGTGGCACCCGTAGGTCAATAGCAGCAGCGATTGTGATTGTTTTAAGTTTAATATTTGGCTTTACAGTTTATTGGTAAACGTAACGAAATCCAACATGCGACAGGAACGTGGATAATATGTGTGCGCGTGTGTAAGTGAGTTTGATGAGCTTCAGATGGGCAGTGCGACAACAACAGCGTGTGTAAAGGCGTGGTTAAGGTCAACTCTCCATAGCCGTCTAGTGGTCAGAGCTGCTGCTCAGAAATGACTTATATTGCTCCTCAGTCATAAGTTTCTTGAATTCATCGGGATTCTTTAGATCGACCTTGAACAGCCAACCTGAGGTGACGAGGTAGTGTACATTTAGCAGTGTAAATTTAACAATGTTTTGCGTTCTCTTACCCTTTTCGTAGCAGCTGGTGTTGACCAGCGCCGGCGTATCCTCTACCTGGGCATTCTTTTCCGTCACCTTGCCGCTGACCGGTGAATAAACCTCACTGGCTGCCTTAACGCTCTCCAAAGCGCCACATTCATCGTCTTGCTTGAGGTCGGTGCCCGGCTCGGGCAGCTGGGCAAAGACAACGTCGCCTAGAGCTTCCTGTGCGTAGCTGGAAATTCCAACGATAGCCTTGTTGGCCTCCAACAGTTCGACCCATTCATGTTTGTCTGTGTAGCGGCGCTCTGCAAGCAGTGAGAGTTGATTAGACTACCTGTTGCAGTTTTAGCTGCATTGCTCCAGTGGCCTTCCAACTGTAGCTGTTTGGTTGCATAAATGAATTTACCTTTGTCAAGCATACAGCTCACGTGGAAAGCACGCCACTGTGATGCTGTTAGAGGCGTGGCACGCAGCTGGCGAGCCGCCTGTAATCCCACACGTGCAAATTTTGTTATGAAAACCATTTTCCTGTTGCTATCACCTTCCCTTAAAATATTCTTATTTTGAGATTTTCACCGGCGTGTAATGCTCCACAGCACGTCTCAAAATGAAATGAGCAAAATAAAAAAAGGCACGCTACGTTTTACACTCGGCTACAGTGCCTAAAATCGAAATCTGTTGTCAAACACGACCGGCTTATCAATATTATGAATATTTGTATTGATCTTTTGGTTTGACCTGCGCTTAGAGATGTAAATATATATATCGATACATTGACGATTTTTCAACACGATGTATCGATGTTTTCCATGCAATTTTTGCAGGTGCTTGAAACATCGTTCCATCAGACCGCTTGTTTACTGAACCAATGCTTACTTTTGCCGGGTAAGGAAACAGGTTGAACGAAGCCTGACCGAGTGTACAAGCTGTAATAACATTTAATATGATAGAGCAACTTATTCGTTTAATAAAAGTGGTTCAAGTCATTGTGTAACGATTTAAACAAACCTAATTTGGACATGCACAAAAATGCGCATCGTAAACGCAAAAATGAACTACGTAAGCGCAAAATGCGCTCCGTAAATACAAAATCAGTATTTTTGGTAGCTTTTCATGCCTAGCACATAATTTGGCGCCAACTTATAAGTTTAAATTTATTATCACAATTAACACAATTCTCATATGGGAATGACGTCGCACACTTGACAATGACATAAATCAAGCAAGATCGTTGCTGGGGGGCATGATACAACAGCACAATTCAACGTCATTCCGCTGCTGACTTTATCAGTATTAATAATAAACAAGTTCAATTCTTGTGGATGTGCAAATAACTATTAATATATATTGTGTATACACAGTTGCAATTGTAGAATATACATATATTGTTATTAACACGTAAATAAATAAATATAATACGCACAACACGCTCTGATAAAAACTACAATTGGCGACAAAATTTTAAACTTAATTTTAGCTGCTTTACTTGTTTGCTGGCTTTACTGGGGCGGGAATTATTTGAGAATTATAGGATTATATGTGTAAGAATGCCTTGGCGCCACTTTGATTTAGTACTGATGGTGACGCAAAATACCATTGGGATTGGGACTGGGCTGTGGTGAGTAGTCCGGCATCGGGAAGCCCGCTGTTGCAACAACAATGGTCTCCTGTACGGGCACCTGCGATGACTGACGAACAGGTCGGCTTGCTTGAGGATTGGGTGGCGGGTACTGCTGGAAGGCGTCGAGGCTGCGGAAACGGCGATCCATCAGATTCCCATCACGCGACATATGTGCGGCCCGCACAATGGCCTCCTCGTTCACCTCGATTGTCTCCGCGGTGGATCGAGTGTCTGGCATAAAGGCCTCGTTGCTATACGCTTGCACCTCCACCCTGCACAGGATTGGGAAATTGATTAATGTGTTCTATAAGGAAAACTAAACTCACTTCTCTTGTTCGTAGGCGCGTATGGGTGGTCTGGTGGTCAGAATATCATTGGAGTCTTTACGTGGCATGAACAGTGTGTCCTATTAAAGATAACAGATTAAACAATTGATTATTATCAGTACAGTTAAAGTGTTTCAATATTTATTAAATTTATTATGCTCTGTGCACAATGGGTTCCTTGACTTTAAGGCAGAATGTTTACAGTTCTTTTATAGCAGTTCTCTGTCCAATATCTTAATGTGTGACAAATATTATACTATATCGACAATGAAATGACCGCTATTATTATCGACAGCTTTTTACGCAGCATTTCTGCGAATATTTGTCCAAAATCCGTTACAAACAATTGTCAGGAACTTCTCTAAAAGATTTTGAGACTAGGTTCCCTTTCAGTTTTAGTTAGCATTACAGTTTACAGGGTAACAGCGTAGCTGAGCAGCCATCATCTTTAGCATAAGTTTAAAGGAGACCACTAAAAATTCCAAGAACTTATCACCATACCATTAAGCCAATTTATCGACTGCTCCGCCTACGCTGGACGCTTCTACCTTATCAGTTAACTACTAACGAGTATTCGGTATTCGCGCTAACTTTAGAAATGTCGTAGTCAGAGTCAGCGTCATCGAGAGAGTTTGGAATTCGCTGCCCACATAAATATTTTTGGTAACAGCTCATTGATCTTAGTTAGGGAGCTTAGTTGGGTGACAAGTGCGCGTAGGAATTTTATAATACCTGCTGGCAGTTACAAGAATAATGCCAGATGATGATGTCACCCGCTCATGTCTCGTCATACTTAGCTACTCACCGAACTGTCCTTATCTACAGCAATTTCCACAGCGCGCACCATTAGATAGATCAGCAAGCCAAAGTTAATGAACCACAGGATGAAGCCCTTGAAGGAGATGATCATCATGGCAATGGCAGCAACGCCACCAGCCAGAAGCTGAGCTGCATTTGGATCTATTGCTCCAACATTAATGGCATTCGCATTGAACTCTGAAGCCTTGGCCTGGAATCGGCCATAATCCACACCAAAGATGACACCCGCGGCAACATCCATGGCACAGATGGCGGTCACAAAGAATCCCCAGCTGTATATGACTCCTAGGGTTAGCTTAACACATCGTTTGCGCACACCTGCAATGGGTTAGATACAGTATAATTAACATTTTATATATAGATATGGAATGGTCATATGTTGAGATCCATCAATTTGACATGCGAGTAAGTGCTAAGGCACTAATAACTGATGTGATGAGACTGTATGATAAATGTGATCGACATTGAATAGCTCAACATATAATATATGTACTTTGAACGAAGTCATATACTATATTGAAAGTCAAGAAACTGTTGGGAACACACCTCATATAAGTGGGAAATGATCGGATATTATACAACAGTGGCATACCATATAAAAGCAAACAAACTAATCAGTTACTTTTGTTGATATAACAATCAGTATTTGTTTCTATTTTTCGCGGTTCAAATCGGGACTTTTGATTTAATCTCTAGCTGTTTGATAATAACAAATGCTATTGAAATGCGGTTAGATATAAGGGAATCAGTTTTACTTATTCTAGATTTCCTGGCATGAATCATAAAAGTAAACAAATGCTCATTTCCTAATTGAATATATTTATATTTCACTTTTTATATTAAATTAAATTGCATTTAGAGATAAGTCTTTAGGATAGCGCCGAAAAGAAAGTCGTCAACTCAAATATGTCCTAAATAACTAATGAGTTTAGTAAAAAGTTTCAAATATAAATAAATATATTTGTAACTTTTTAAAAAGTGGAACAACATATATTATCTTTAAGTCTTGGGACTTTTTATACCCTAGCAGAGGGTATATTAATTTTGTCTCGAAATGTGTAATGGACAGAAGGACACGTTTCCGACCCAACAAAGTGTATATATATTCTGAATCAGCATGAATAGCCGAAACGATATAGCGATGTCCGTCTGTCCGTCTGTTTCTATGCGAACTAGTCTCTCAGTCTTAAAGCTATCTTAATGAAACTTGGCACAGACCCATCTTTTTGCTGCAGGCAGTACATATGCCAGAACCGGCCGGATCGGACCACTATAACATATAGCTGCCATAGGAATGATCGGTCGACAACTAAGTTTTTGTATTTAAAACTTCTCTCTCTTTCTCTCTTTCTCTCTCTCTCTCTCTCTCTCTCTCTCTCTCCTCTCTCTCTCCCTCTCTCTGTCCCTCTCTCTCTCTCTCTCTCTCTCTCTCTCTCTCTCTCTCTCTCTCTCTCTCTCTCTCTCTCTCCCTCTCTCTCCCTCTCTCTGTCCCTCTCTCTTCCCTCTCTCTGTCTCTCTCTCTCTCTCTCTCTCTCCCTCTTCTCTCTCTCTCTCTCTCTCTCTCTCCCTCTCTCTCACACTCTCTATCACACACATACACACACACACACACATACACACACACACACATACACACACACTAAACTATTCACAAAGTATACCTCCAAAATGATAAATTGTAGTGGACTCCCTTGAATTCTTGAGAATCGCAGAGAAGGGCGATCAAAATAAGAAAACTGTTTTGTATGAATAACTTTGTTGTTTCTAAAGATATCCTCACCAAACTCACCCAAACCGAGTCTCTAATGAGTTTTTACAATCTGACCAAATTTGATCAAAATCGGGTCACTATATCATATAGCTGCCGTAGGAACGATCGGTTGAAAAATGCTATCTGACCAAATTTTGTCAAAATCGAGCCACTATTGCGCTATATCAAACTTTTTGTTTTATTATACTTCAAATAGTTTCCTATAATTTCATCAAAATCGGACCACATGGCTTTCAAAGGAGCAATCAGACAAAAATTAAGTTTTGTATAAAAATTAATTCCGGCTAGGGTATATAGCTTCGGTACTCCGAAGATGACCGTCGTTTCTTGTTTAGTTTAAATATTTCACTTTTAGGGATTTCTACTATTTTCTTTTCTGAATGATATCTCATATATATATATTATTATATACTTACAAGCCAAGAGCAAAATGGATACAACGAGCCAGCAAACCGAAACTCCAAGATAGACACAATCCCAAATTAAGAGTTGTGTGGGATCGAATACAGTTTTAACTTCCTGTAGGATTGTGCTATTATAGCTCTCGTAGTTCGCAGTTGACATCTTGCAGTTGCCATGGAAGTAGACGTCGAAGAAGACGGTCTTCAGCAATGTGCCATAAGTCATGTCATTGGTTATATAGAGATGACATGTGTATGCAACAATTGCCGTTATGGTAAGACCCATCCATATTACAGCTTGCACCTGCAATTAGAGCAAATAAGTGATATAGATGTGTCATTATTTATTATACGCAGTTGTCTCTTTTTGCTGATTCGCAGCCAGTGACTCAATTCGTTTTAGGGATTGATAAGAACAATGATTGATTAGACGCAGCTGATCAGTGGGAGCGTGGCTCTGTGTATCTCTGCTGACAGTTCTTTAATTTAAGAAAGTGCCTCAGTGTGCACAACCTACAACTTACATTGACATACCTGAATATATATCTCAAACAATCTGTATCAATAACATGTTTATGTCAAGTGGGCTCGACTAGGAGATGCCCTTTACTAAGCATTGAAATCAACTCACAGATCTTTGTACTCCTTCTATGCTTGTTATAAGTTTCCTCTGACACTTTTACCACACATAAGCAATAAGCCAAGACCACAATTAGAAAAACTAACGATAATATAATACAAAATGTGGCTGTAGATCGTCTATATCGCTTTGGGAGTAAGCGGGGAAAGTTCATTATTTGAAACATAAATTATGTGTCTCTAGTTCATAAAGTTTTTGGGATAGGAATACTTTATTGTCCCTCAGTGACATATGTTAGCACCACTTTTTTATACCTTTTACATATTTTATGGGTACAGGGTATGAAGCGGCAGATGGCCAACAGACGCGCTGTTATCAATGGGCGAATGAGGTCGCCCTTCAACTCAATATCAAGTCTGTTTCGGGATGTACGAGCATATTACTCACCACACCAAGTGCACCGGCCCAGTTAGTCCATTTTTTCAGCGAGTCAAAGTTCTTGATGCCCGCCGTCGATTGTCCGTACATATTTGTTATAGTTATTATAATGATCTGCAACGGGCAAACAAATTCTCACACCACGCCCCTCGCTGCGCAGTTCTGGTCGAGTGGGCGTCAGTTACGTATTGAGTGGGCGACGTGCGTTGAACAACTAAATCAACCGGACACGGGGAATGAGAATATTGTTACCGTCGCTTCGGCCCTAACATGCGACAATTAATTGAGGTTTTTTTCGATTTCTAATTTGCTTTTGTAACTAGTTTATTTGTTGATAACCATGCGATAATGGCACACTTTGAATACGACACAATGCAAAGAACAACAAATGCAACAACAAGCAAGCACTACGGGTAGCAATTCAAGAAAGAAAAAGAAAATATGGCCAATAACATTCCTGGCACACTCTTAGTTTCAATGTACTCGAATTTTTCGACTTTACGCTGATATGCGTTCGCTTTTCGTATCGTTTGCCAACTAAATAACGGCCACAGAAATGCGTCTTTGGGCCGTGAGCACTGTTACCAAATATCAGCTTGCTTTGGCAAATAGTATTATATTATCGGCGAGCGGAGGTAGCTGATAAGCGAGCCCCAATATTCCCAAACCCTGCGCCGCAGTTGCTCTTGCCTCAAAAGTTATTTTTATTGGAACGGGGATGTGCAAAATCGAACACCAGAATGAAACCTACAACAAAGCGTTGTGGAATCTTATCTTCGTTTTAGCCACATTAGCAATGTATATAGTTGTACAAATTCTTATCAGACGTATACTAATTGTTTTTGGATGAGAGCTCTGGCATTTTGACGGCATATTTGCAATTTTGAATATGGCGCTCAGCAAGCGCCACCTGGCGGCAATTGAAAATAGTTCCTTGGGCAGCTGTACCAAATACTGGTCGTACGACCTAGACGATGCGTGCATACAAATGCTTTGTAAACGGCTGTTTGTGAATAAACCCTGTGTTTAATACACAAGCAATACTTTTTCGATCCATAATATATGCATTTCAGATTTATTAAGGACACGCCTTACCATAAAATATAAAATAAATATTTGCATGATGCCCACTACACTGTCAAGAGTTGCTTCATACGACAGTCTGAGCGTGTAAGTCCACCTAAGCGGCCGCCATTTCCGTAGCGCATAAGCGGGATAGCTGTATATCGCATAAACAAATACCAAGCCGCATGCGTAGGATAGAACGAGATAACATTACTCCATGCGCACAGCACATACGCATTTAACCCTAAAAAATACAGCACTCTCGATAGACTTTAGTACAGTCGAAGTGACGCCGCGGCATACAAACGTGAATTATAATCCAACAAATTGTTGTTGCCTGCCGAGTAATTGAAAAAAAATAATAAGAACAACAAGGAACGGTGTTAAAATTCATTTCAGTGTTAATTACTTGTCGATATTTGTGGAAGTTAATGCAAGTTTTATAAAAAGAAAAAAACATAAATTAGAATAATAGCGTAAAAAATCTACACACACACACACACAGACTATCATGAACAATCAACTAAACCCGGCCACCTACCGCAAATTCAATAATTTGCTCAGTAGCGGCGCTGTTACTGTCACCGGTCCCGGCCAGCCGCGCATATTGAAAACGACTCGTCTGGCGACACCAGGTGGCGGCTCAAATATCAGCGCTGCATCTCAGCAACAGCAGCAGCAGAGCATTATGGATTCGGACGCGGGTGCACGTTGTTACATCTGCGATGAGCTGCTGTTGGCAAATCAAACGCAGACATCTTTAACGGATATGTGCACCACGCACACATCCACCAAATTTCCAAATAAGCTGGCGCAGCTTGTGGGCGAGGGCTTCTTGGTGATTGTCTGCAAGGAGGATTTTGTATGCTCGCGTTGCACCAATCTGGTCAACTATTTCGATCGTTTGGAGAACGATGTGGAGCGCGTGAAAACCAATTTGCTCAACCTACTGAACAAAAAGTATGGCATCAATGAGGACAGCGGTGGCAGCGTTTCAGACGCTGCCAGTCCGCCGCTCAAAATGCAGAAAATGTCCAGCGGTGTCGCGAATCGTTCTATCGAGGAGGGCACTACCGGAGATGTGCTGCGTACACGCAAACTGGTGCAGCAAACAACGCCAGGTGGGTTATATTTCAACAATTTGCAGAAGGTAAAACTTAAACGTTTTTTCAATTCCTAGTCTCTCAGCAACTGAAGCTTGCGACGCCACAGGGCACTGTTGTAGCTGGCGCACAGACACAGGTTCAGCGCAAGGCAACCAAAATTTATAAGTGCACTTCGTGCGATTACAAGACCTCAGACATGCGTCTCTTTAATACGCACTACGAAACCTGCAAACAGCAGACGTTCCAGTGCAAGACCTGCCGGAAAATCTTCCCACACTTTGGCGCCATGAAGCAGCACATGGTCAGGGATCATAATACTGCCATGGATAACACTTGTGCCATGTGCCACATCAATTTCGTGAACGAGGCCAGCTTGCGCAAGCACATGGAAACAAATCATGCTACAAATGTGCTGGTCACGAGCACCACGACAATTCCCGCTGCTGCTGCGCCGGTTACAGCTGCGGCTGCTGCTGCCGCCGCCGCTGCTGGCGTCACTGAGTCCATAGGCGTGTCCGGCTCGGCCCTATATACATGCAATCACTGTCAGTTCAAGTCAACGGATAAGGGCGTCTTTGACGAGCATATGCGCAAGCATGTCAGCGGCAAACCGAAGCCATTCAAGTGCCGCCTGTGCTCGCAGCGCTTTGAGACACGCGAGGCGGCCACCGTGCACGCCAAGCAACATCAGACGAACTACTTTAAATGTGGCCAATGCGCCATGAGTTTCCCCAAACGAGAACTGCTTGTGAAGCACGCTGAGCTGCATCAAACTGAGAAGCTATCAGCCGGCAGCGGTGGCAATCAGAACTTGAACACACAAAAGCTGCTGCAGGAGACCATTGACGAGGCGCTCAGCGATAGCGTGCCGGCCCAGGCAGGAGGAACTGTTGTGGCCACTGCTGCTGAGGCTGAGAATAACATACGCTTCTTTTCGTGCAGCATTTGCTCGTTGACCTTCATACAGGAGACGTATTACAATCACCACATGGAAACGCACAGGCGCGACAAGAAGAACGCTGCTGCTGGCGGCGGTGTCGGCACCACAGCGCTCAATTCAGCCGCCACAGCGCTGCTCAGCGATGAGCCGGGCGAGTCGGGCGCCAAAGAGGAGAGCAACGAGCAGAACGCTGAGGCGGATATTGAGAGCCTGTTTGAGAAGCTGCACTCGGAGAAGAGCGACAGCGAGAAAAAGAATGAAATGGTCATTACCTCACAGGAGGGCAGCGGTGGCATCACTTTTAACATAACCATACCGCAAGTGGATGCCACAGGCGAGCAGACTGAGAAGCACTCGCCCAATTCTCAGACGCCCGTTTCGGTTAGCATTGACATGCCTGTGCTGGATCAGGCCGAAGAAGAGGAATCACAATCGCAAAGCAGCAATGACAACAAGACATCCGAGGCAAGAGACAGCAAGTCGAACGCTGCACCCGTCTCCATGCCCAGTTTGGATGATGACAATGAGGCAGCTGCAGCCAATGCAGCGGACACAACAGATGGCAATGTAGCCAGTACCAAGACAAGTGACAAAGGCAGCGCCAAGGTGGGTCAAGCAGCAGCCAAGGAAAAGGCGAAGCATGCTGCAGCAGCATCTGGCGAGCCTGAGGGCGAGGGTGAGAAACATGATGCCGCGGAAACGTCCACGGCTGAGCAGGCGGCTGAAGCCGCTAACGAAGCTGCTGAAGCCGAAGCAGCAGCCAATGCAGAAAGCGAAGCTGCCGAAGCAGCTGGCGGTGAACAACAGGTGGCAATGGAACTGGACGAGGCCATGCAGGCCCAAGTTGATGGCGGACAAATCAAGTTTATTGTCAATGAAAACGGACATCTGCTGCAACTGGAGAATCATATACTCACCGACGCAGATGGCAATCAGATTATAGTACAAGATCCGGAGCAAATACAGCAGCTGTTGCAAAGCGTCGGTGTTCTTCAATCGGGTGAGGGACTCGAGGGCGAAACACTGCAAATGATGACCGATAGCACTGGCCAGATGGTACTCGTCCATGGCGAGAACAATGAGCAGCAGTTGATTGATGCCTCGTTGCTCAATTCAGAAGGCCAAATTATTATACAGCAGGGTCAGGATGGTGAGGAAGGGCCACATGTTATTAGCGAGGATGGCACACGCATACCAGTGTCCGTATCCTACACAGAAGATGGCCAGCCCATTGTGCAGGTGCAGCAGCAGCACCTGGAAGCAGCCCAAGCAGAAGAAGAGGAGAAGGATGCGGCAGCGGCAGCAGAGGAGGCTGCCGAGGCAACGCAAACCAGCGAAGCCGTTACAGTTACCACTGCAGCTTCTGCGGTTACCACCAGCACGGCTAGCAGTAGCTCTGGCGGCACAGCTGGCTTCTTTGCGCTGGAAGAATTCGCAGAAACGAAAACGGACTAGGATTGGCTTTAGGGCGGAGCCGTAAACACTAAACAATACTGGCATACGATGAGGACTGGTGAGTTTGACCCAATCTTCAGCTTAAACAAAATGCTAATCAATATTCTGGTTTCCTTAAAGGTTTTAACAAATTTAGACCAAACAGTAGCTACCCAAGGCTCTGACAAACTCTTGGCACAACATCCACAACCCACACACACACACACACACACAAACACACAAACATAAACACGCCTGCATTTTATATAAACACACAATTTAATGTACACATACATCAATATATACATTTAGCATATGTATTAACACTCCAGTTGACCACAAATTCGTAATCGAGAATTTCTGCCAAAGATCCAATTTTGGCCAGACATCTAAATTTGCAATTATTATGGCAGTGTGTTCATTGCTGGATTTGGCAGATGTGTTAGGCTTAGTTATAGATTAGATACATAAACAAAACAAAAATAAACTAAAATGTAAAAAAAAAGAAACTTCATAGATGATTAGAACAGATGCTTGAATTATTATTAAAATAAACACAATTATAAACCTAAACACTAAATAAAATCGATAAAATTGTAAACATTAATTCTATTAGATTCCTATAAGCCCAATTCTATCTTAAAACATACATTATTCAAACCATAACCATTTCTGTATCAACATTCGAGCTGTAGCCAAGCTGGACTCAATGTTATAATTATGATGAATGACAAACGATGCTACGCTCATTCACTTACCCGTACACACACACAACATACACACACACACACACACATACAAACATGATTTAATATATATATTGTACGGCAAATGTAAATTTATGCGATTGTGCGAAAAACAAAACAAATTAAAACGAAGCTTGTTTGTTTGATTTTTGTCGTTTAGTGGATGCTGTTGTGTGTTTGGAATTTCATTTGCATGTCGATGTAGATAAAGCAGCAGTGTACGATATAACTGATGATGATGTTTACATGAATCTACATATAATGTATATGAAATGGTGGCTTGTCAAACCCTTCAATAAAATACACAAAGCGGCAACGTCAGTTGAATTTATATCAGAGTTCATATAACTCGGAAATAATTGTGTGTATCGTATTACTCATATCTGCTGACCATGCTGTCTACTCTGCTATTTAGAAGAACCGTAGAGGTATACAATAATTGTTAATAATAATAATTGCTCAGCAAAAAATAGTTTTTGTTTTGTTGTTGACATTAAGTCTGAGCGTATGTTTAATTAAATTTATATACTCCTTTGTTTATCAGCAGCGGGTTAACTTAATGGGTAATTCAAGTTATTGCGTGGCATTGAATGAAATAGGAATACAAGCCACCTAAACATATTAACTGACATTGCAATAAATGTGGAGTTGGCCTTTCAATCTCAATGCAGAGTCTGGCTACTTTCACGGTTAATCAGAATCCGGCTGTTTAATGCTTTTTGGTAAGTTCTGTCGCCTAGTCATAAAGTGCTTTGCGATATTGTGTGCAATGAATGTCAAATTAGGACGTTCCAGCTGTCGAAGAATTACTTATAGCATGCTTTTTAAATGTTTTGGGAGCTAACGGGTAAATGCAGAACCGTTATGAATTATTCATAAATAAGTACTTAGTATAATCATTTAATGAATACATTTTATTTTCGAGTTAATTGCCTTTTTTTATTTAAAATATTGCAATATCGCACTCCATTTGGCAGATGAGAGTGTGTGAACCTGTCAACATTTGATTTGATTTAGAATCTCAATTTTGGAGTGCTTAATGGCCAAGTTAATAAATAAACTTAAGTCAAGGACGCAGCTAAGTGGGATTACTCTATTGGTTGCATCAACAACATTTTGTTTTTTTGTTGGTTATTTGGTTGGTCGGCCCGACGCGTCCGTCGGTGACATTAAAAGCAACATTTGAGCGCTCTTTGGTTTATTAGTCTGGTTACATAATCTCCAGTTTAAAGACTCGGTCAATATTATGCAACGGCCTCAATTAGGCGGATCTCATGCAAATGAGTCGCATCAATTTTGGTATCCAATTCGAAAGCCGTTCTAAACTACGCACAAGGTTGACGATTGCCGTTTTTTGACATATCGAGAGGAAAGGTAAAGATGTAAATACTACATATTAAATGGCTGTCAATTACAGATGAATAATAAATGCCAGCGATTAACATTTTTCTGTATTCAGATACACTCCCGTACACACATACAAATGCATTTAGCCCACCTTCATACATATATATACAATAATGACAACCTCTATCGATAACTGTCAACGATTCCCCCGCCTGTCATCAAAGTTTGAACTCGTTTATAACGCGAGATCAAAAATAATCAAGGGTTCACTTCACTTTTAAAAAGCTTGTAAACTTTAAGAAGGTTATGTTAAAAATTGTATTTTTAAATAAGAGTAAATTATACATACCAAGAAAACGGATACCCAGAATATTCAGTTTAGTTATGCGAGTTGGAAAACTTGCCAAGCCAAGCCAAGTTAATACCACTGAAGTAAATTTCAACTTAATTCCGAGTAGAACCATTATCAAGGAAACATCAAGGATCTGCATAAACACCATATCAGTTTTAACAAAGTTTTTATAGAGTATTGTATAGAGTGAGCAAAGATCTTCTTTTATCTTATTTTTGACATGTCTTAACTGCTTAACTTCTCATTTGTATACCCTAGTGCCTTAACAATGGACAAAAGAGCGTATTATTAAGCAAATGTATCTGGTACATAAAGTATTTCTGTTCTTGATCAGCTTAGATAGGTCGATCACAGAGAATTTAGAAGCTACACTTCAAACTTTAATATTATACAAAGTATAATCAACGCAAATTTAGCTAATTTTATATTTTAAGATATTTTCTAAAGTGTTCATTAGATTTGTCTGTATTTTAATAAGTGCATAGCTATCGAAAGCACAGAAGTCTGTCAGTAGTTAAGACAGGGAGAGGCAAAAGTTTAGCTGAAGTTTAATTCAAACATCGGCACGGAATAACTCTTAGTCGAATACACTTGACTAGAAGCAAAAACAAAAGAATTCGAACTAATATTATTGGGCGCTAGGCGATCTACGGGCGTCACGACGCATCGTTTGGTTCTGTATTCCAAATGCCAAATATGATATAATTAATAATGCATTTAATATTGGCTTTAATTTTATTTATCATGTTAATATCTCTTGGCGAACGATCAAAGCGGGCCTGCGTTCAGCTCTTGCTGTTGAGTTGAATTTAAATTCATTTGCATGCAACAGCGATAAATACAAAACGAATGTTAAATACAAATTTAGATTTGATGTGTAACAATACCGATACGAGTGATAATAATGACTTAACCCACATTCTGACATTACCAGTCACAATTTATTCCCACATCTGCGAGTATATTATTAGTATCCCAAAGATTCCCCTTTTACCAACGACGCGATTGCATCTCGTTTACCGCCGGATGGGAGCGTATGTATTCCAGCTGACGGACCAAATGTTCCGGCACATAATCACCGCTGGGCTGGTAGCCATTGGCATCGGCCACATAGGTGAAGGTGACGGGCAGCCCCTCCTTGGACACATACTGTATGACGCCCACAGCGCCGTGCTCGTTGCCCGCCCCCTTTGTGGTGATGCCGTTGGAGGTCTGAAACTCGAACTTGTAATGCCCGGAAGCGTCGGGCGGCTGATTCTGATAGTAGATTGTGTATGCTGCGGGCTTAGGAGTCGGAGTAGGAGGCTGTACGGCAAATGCGGGCGCCAGCAGCGTGGAGAGCAGGAGCAACAGCTGATGGGCAGGCAGGTTTATGGGTTAACAGCAATCAGTAAACGATATCGAAATGAAGGCACAAACCTGGACAAACAGGCGACGTGAATTCATCGTATATAATTAATCCAACGCAATACAATATATGTTTGCTATATATAGTATATGTACTTGTTTACTTGCGTATAAAATGTAAATTAAATCTCTGGGACGTTGATCTCAAACCTGCAACGAATGCGACGCGATCCGTTGGGCTCGAATGTTTATTTGGAACTGCCAACAAAAGCATTTGGCAAATGCAAAATGAAGCTTTCAAGATCACAAAAAGGCAAATCTCTCTCGAAACTTGCCGGAACCAGCAAAACTCTTGTCTAACTTATTGTTAACAACAGTCATGGGGCGGTTCTTGAAATCCAAAAAGTTCTCTGTACTAAAAACAAATGTTCAGGCCAGAAGCCCATTAAAAATATGTATGCTATATGATAATATTTAAACGCTGCATAATTTGACGATTGGATGCAGCGAAAACAACTTGTTTTAAGCACGGATCTGTTGATTTATGTCAAAATGTAGATAATGTCGCACGGTAACCAAATCAAGACCTGTATATTATATCAAACAATGGAGTGGTTTGGGTTTTTGGGCCTTTGCGGGTGTGGCTGCAACTGCGTTGACACTGAGCGTGGACAGTGGGTCAACGTTGATGAAAAATGTTTGAAAATGGCAAGTTGAAAACCTTCTGGCCACTTCAATCAAAGCCGCTTATAACATATGCAATATAAATGACTTTGAAAATTATATTAATTTATTATAATATTTAGCTGTTTGTCAAAAAGTTCATGGCTAATAAACCATGTAATTACCAACGACGGAAAAATATATATAATACTATGATGTGATAATTTCGCATGCAAACAACACAATGAAGCTATCAAAGCTTACCGTATTGTATTACGGATGGCTTTTTATTTTATTTTTAAAATTCCAGAACATGCACGCCAAATGTTAAAGGTTTATTTTAATTTTATTTCTCATGGCGATTTATTATCATCCATTTGAGAATAAGATGGCTCTCTCGTAATTATGCCGTCTCGCTAAACACAAAATGTGTTACGTACTAATGAACTTGAGTTATTGTCAAAAAGATACACATCGGACCTATTCAATTCAAAATTGTCAAGTAAGACAAATTAAACGGGTTTCTATTTAGAAACAATGCTCAATCTAATCGGTATTCAATACACAGCTAACGGCACACAGCTGGCCTGCATTCCACTGCCACACTGTATGTGCCACATTCTGGCATACTTGCATCACTGTGCAGCAACCTCAGAGTATGCAGACCTAGACCTTGCACGAGTTGACCACACCCGTGGAAGTGAACCATATGCATAGCTTAAGAGCAGGTCCATCAAAACTTGCCACTCTCAAGGCGCCAGTCAACCGAAATCAATCAGCGAATCAATCAATAATTTATGGATGGGCTGTGACATTTGCATTGTTTTTTTGAAGAACATGTTGATCTTCGTTAAATAAATGATATAAAATTATTTATTTATAAACAAAAGTGCAAAAAAGCAAAGCAAGGGCAAACAGTTATTTAAATAAAATATAAAAATAGAAATAAAACAAAGATAGTGTAGTATAATCAAAACTTTAATGACTTTAAGTTAATTATTTAATAAAGTCTGACGCATCTGCTTGTTGGTAACTTCTTCAAGATTGAACAGCAGACAGACAGATTCCATCATGGGCAACATTATTAATATCATTAGTTTAATAACGGCTTAGCCTCAGAATTTGCTGATTGCTCAACTGCTAAATGATAGAAGAAGAAAACTCGAATAACCCGAAATTTAGTTAGTAGACTACTCGTAGATTGCAACTGGAACCGCCTTCTGAGTGCGTGTCTGAACTATTAGTAAGTGCTCTTTTCAAAGCCAAACTGAACTCACTCAACACCTGACGGCTGACGGAGAACTTGGCTAAAACACAGGTATGTGGCACAGGCACGGGCACAGTGGTCAGTAAATTCAAGCAAATATATATCTACATACATATATATTTATGAGGCAGCTTTCGATTTCAGTTCTTGAATTCAATTTGCATAACTGGCGTATCTCATCTCCCGTTAACCATGTGCTGGGGCGTTTTGGCCAAGCCGAAGAGTTACGCAACTTGTGTCAATAACTGAATTAGATCTCCATCTCCGTCATTTCTAGAATCAGTCGATAATTGGCTCTGAAGCGCTGTGGAACACTTGTTTATAGTTCATTTTGTGGCTCAGCTGGTGGGCAATATAAAATATTGTTAATACGGAACTAATGTTGCTAAGAATTCGTTTTGGCCCACTTAAAATTCTGTTATATTCTTAATCTTGTTTGTTTTTTGTGGCATAATTCTGTGCGTTTATCTGATTTTATGATTTTAATGATTTTATTGTAAATATTCATAAGTGGAATGTGACATCTCCCAAATGATTTTTATAGTTTAAAAATATAATAATAAAAATGCGACACATAAATATTAAAGGCAGCTTCCGTGTTAGCATATATATCTAGTTAAGACCAAATGTGCTGTGAGCCTTATTTCAAATATATCTTAGAGTACTTGTTAGTTAGATGAAATTTGGTATGAGTTTTGAATAGAGACTAATAATAAACCAAAAGCTTTAAGGGTTTCGAGATGATGATGTCCAAATCAAAGTCATTGCCCATAATAAAATATATATTAAAGTCCCACACAAATTACAATAACTGGTTGTAGAACAATAAATATTTGTATTTTTATTAGCCCAAATAATACTTGATATATGTATTTTAGCAAGATGATCGGAAGCTTACCATTTTTGGATATACAATACATAAATTCTGCCCAAATTGGCTGAAGAGCCAAGAACTCTGGCTAGTTATAGCGAACGGGAGAATAATAATAAAATGCAGTCGTCATCGACCATCAATATGTTGCTAATAAACAACATTTTGGCTATTAGCTTGGCCAAACGGAAATGGATGACTGAGCATCGATTCGGCCTGTTATCAAGCGTGAAACTCGGCATGATAATTCGAGACGCAGTCGGAGACGCACAAACAAAAGACTAAGCAAACCTATTGACACTTGATTATGTTTATTGGTTTTTCATCGATTTTGCTTTGGGCCTCTGGGTATCTCATATATAAAGTTGGTACCAAGCGCTGGACTAGCCCACAGTACGGTTGCTAACTTTGAACCTCGCAGAGCTCGCGGTGATATCAGCTCGATATTCGATATAGAAAACTCAACTAAACGACCATTTGGGATTACGGCGATATCAAAGAAATAAATACAACAAATTTGAAGTGTTTCTGTGCTAAAACAATATGCGAAATTTTGTAAGCCATATGACCTTGCTCCCATCTGTGATTTTGATAACAAGTGACCCAAAACGATTATGTTGCTGATAAGCCCGTTTCTCGTTTCGTTTTAATGTAGCTAATTAGCTTGTTGTGCCTGGCGGTGTTATGGAGCCAGCTGGACGGCAAGCTGGTGAGAATACGCCGGATTCGACGGCTAGTTGGTGACAGCGAACGTGATGCAGAAATAACGGATTACCGCGTCTCCCCGCTGGATGATGAGGGTGTCTTTAAGTTCGCCTTTAAGACCAGCAACGGCATCGATGTGCAGGCCGCGGGCAATGCCCTCGAAACCATTGGCATTTTCAGTTACACTTCGCCGGAAGGTGTGCCCATCGAGACACGGTATATAGCCGATGAGCTGGGCTTCCATGTGGTGGGCAAACATCTGCCACAGCCTCCGCCCACGCCCAGCTACATCCTGCGTTCCCTAGAATATATACGCACCCACAACGAGGATGGCTCCCTGAAGCCGCGCGTCCTGTAAAAACTAGCTCATACTCATTCGATTCAAGTGCGCAAGAAGAAGGCTGATAATATCATACCCAGGACCATATAACAATTATATGGTTTCTGACCATACCCTGTAGATCCCAACTAATATCCAACTGTTGATAGTTTTCGTAAGTTGATGCGGCGCAAATGTTTTGGTGCTCTTGGAATTTAATTAGTTGTTCCGTTTGTATATAAATCATGTCATTCACAAAGTTTCATATTCTTCCGCCTGCATAACTTGTTTCTGCTACAACCCGTGTCATTTATTTATATTGACAGTCTTAAGAACACAAAAATTATTAATAATATATACAGAAGAAGATTCTCACGTCCACCCACGCATTGCCAAGATATAAAATATATATATTTGCATATAGCTCTAGTATAATGAACCCAAAAAGTCAGCTCTTGTTACCACATCAGCTGTAGAAATGTATCATTATGCTAATTATGCTGATGATAAAGTAGTTTATATGACGTCTGGCTTGTTTATCTGCCTCATAAATATTAATGTTTCTTCTTAAAAATCACAAATCACAACTGGATGAAAATTAAATGAGATTCTATGCGGAGTGCTTTGAGAAGCATTCGTATTGTTCACCTATTACAATATTAGCTTTCCGGGTTTTGTGAATACACAATATAATCTTATAAAAAATTTAATGGATGTTCCTCAAAGAACCTCAAACATTTGCAAAGCTCTTACAAAAGTTCGGCATTGTCGAACTTTAAAGTAATATTAAAATCATCTTGTTAAGATTACATTTAAAAAATAAACAAAATAAAAGAAAGAAATAAGGACTATCGTATTGATTGGGGAGGATTGCGAAAGTTATTTAAACTTGATCTATTTTTAGTAGGGTTTGCCACATTGTATCTTATAGCATGGAGGATGTTTCTGTCAGTAATACGGATTGTTATACCCTTTTGGCCACTTTAATGAGCAGAGGGTATAATGGGGCAGTGAAAGACTTAAGTGACGGCAAGTAACCTCCGAGATATTCAGTTGATTTTTGCGTTTTTGTGCGCGTTGCATAATCAACGAGCTTTATTAACGATAACTACAACTAATTAAAAGTTGGGAATGTATGTCTCTATAGTATAACAATGACTGCCACAGTTTCGGGTGATGTGGTGGATGGTGGTGATGGACGGGTTGGTTCTGCATGCGGATATGGATGCTCAAGGCTCAAGGCTCAAGGATCAATGCTCAATGCCAGCTTATTGATCATCAGCCTGTGCTGGAGGATGCGTGCGAATGTATTCGAGGGCGCGCAGCACGTATGCGGGAACTGGAGGAGGGGTGGGCAGATGATCGCCAGAGGGATGGAAGCCCTCCTCATCAGCGGTATAGGTCAGCGAGATTTGTTCGCCTTCGGGTGAAACGTAGGAGACGGCGCCACGCACACCCGCGGCATTGCCCGATTCCTGTTGCTGGATGCCATTGCTGGTCTCGTAGGCATACTGATAGTTGCCCTCCGCATCGGATGCATCGTTCTGGAAGCTACGAATCTGTGCGTCCTTGTTGATGTTGTCGGCGCAGGCGCAGGCAATGAGGGCGAGGCAGAACAGCTGGAATGAAGTAGACGTGGGTTAACCAATGTGAACAATGAATCCACAGATTGGCACTTACATATTTGAACATGTTGGCTTGAACTTGTCGGTGTGTGTGCGGTGTGTGGATGGGGTTGAGTGTTATAAGGATGCTGCTTGAACTGCAACTGATTGCTGTGGTCAACAGCGTTGGGGCTTTTATATGGAAGTGGATACCTAGTTTGGTACTGCAAACGGGTTTTAATGGCTCCGTATGGCAACAGCAATGGGAATTGGCAACTACGCGAGCAAAGAGGGCAGCAATGGGCAGCAATAATTGCCAAAAAATGGTATTATCATAATCGAAGCATTAACAACAACAATGCGGTTAACTATAATCGAAATTGAGTGCCCTAAAATGCATGAGTCATTTGCCAGCAATTTATTTTCATGCTTTAATTCGGTGTCAGTTTTGCATTTGCCTCATGCACCTCTTTATTTTTCACCAAATCTTCAATTATTTGTGTATTTTTATGTGTTTCACGCACAAACACACACACACACACACGCACAGTAAGTTCCGAAACACAAAAAAACAAACACTTTATTTCAACTTTCAATGGTTTTTGCTGTCGCCCCGCTTCAAGTTGCGGTTGGAGTTCGATTTGGAGTTGCCGTTGGCAGGTGCGCGTGCCCGCTTGGAAGCCGGAGCGAATTGTCCATCTCGATAAGCTGTTGAAATGTTTGGATGCGCAAGGTCGCCCCAAAGACACGCGGACATGCGGACAGGCGGACATGCGGACGCACAACCTCAGCCGGGGGCAGCGTTCAAAACGAAGATCAAGATGATCCATTGTAAATTAGATGTGTGATTTCTGTTGCGTTTGAACTTCAGCGGGCTTTCTATTGTGTTAATTACTATAATCGGGTATATCAGCATGATCAGCAGGCTTGGAAAGCTCTCTTAAGAAGAAGGCAGCCTTATAAGCCAAATTATTTCTAAATAGTTGGCAAATTACCTCAGCGTTGTATACTAAACTTATGAGTATATCTATAAATATATTTTCTTTTACTTCTAATTAACAAAGGCCTGAATATACTCTTGTCTAGATATACGATTTTGGCAAGCAAAAACTTGTTTGATTGTGCTAATTTCTTGTCAATAAGGAAACAAATATGTAAATAACAACAGACGTACATAGGAACACAATGTCTATAAATAAATACACAGATTCCTTAAATTAACGATAATCTGATTAATTTAACTATGTCGAACTGTACGTTTCTGGGCTTTGTTATAATAGTTGATATATTTAATGCACATATAGTAGCATTTATTTTATAGCTTCTTAAAATATTATGTTATATAAATTGATTACGTTATTCAAATAAATAAAACGAGCAATTTGTTCATGTGACTAGCATAGTTCTAGTTCTAATTCTAGTTATAGTTCTAGTTTAACTGGTTCAACCAAAGGAATTTCAAAGATTTTAAAATTCAAAAGTCTGCTCTTATTAATTAGCCGTATAAAGAAGTCTAAAATTGATAACGAAAGTTAAGTAATGAAGCTCAGGAATCTTGAGTTTAAGCTGAACTATTTGCCTGAACACGTTTGTCAATAGCTTTAACTATATAATATGAAATGTCATGTTAGATTCTCATTTTAAAACCATTTAACTTATAATTACAAAGATTATTCTGGAATATAACCATGGAATATAAGCTATAATTAATGCTTATATTCCATGGTTAGAAAGTTTGTTTCACAACAACAGACTACGGAAAAGATTATAATAACTAAATTCATTTATATAATTACCAGAGTTATATTTAATATTAGGAAAAGTATAAAATAATATTTAAAAAAAGTATACAGTATAATTATAGTTATTATATAACATACAATAATTACAAAATTAAAAGGATTACCAATATTTGACATGCCATAGATATTAAACAAAATTATTAATGTAAACGTTTTCATTTAGCATCAAAACTTATTGGGCAGCCCTCGTAAAACAGTGTCTTAGAAATGAATGGGGAATGCATCATCTATCATCCAAAGAAAACCCAAACAGAAAAATTAGTTTGGCATTTTAGCAATTCAAATTTGCCGATAGCTGTCGAGCAAGTTTGTGTTCTAAGTCTTTTGTTTTTGCACGTGCTAAGTAGAATCCGTTCTAATGGGTTTGACAAGCACTAATAAATAGCCATTTTATTAGCTGGAATGAAAAGTGTGGTTGCGTGGTGCGGGTGCAGGTGCGGGTGCTGGGTGCGAGTCTACGCATATGGGGGATATAAAGTGAAATAGCCCATTCGAAGCCACACTGATCTAATATATTGTCGCGCTACAAATTTGTATGCTAATGTGAACTTGACGATTTTGGATGAAGAATTCTTCTCCGCTGGCTAATTAAATAATTAAACTGGTTTGACCAAAAGTTAAATCAACGAAATCGAAGCTGAAATTAATGATAAATTACTTTCAGTTTCAGTTCGATGTATATTGTTGTTGCTATTTTGACTAGTTCGACCAATCAGTGAAGCGGAATCGTAAAAACTCCCGTCAAAAAGTTGCTCAAACGCGTCATTAGCATTATAAGCCAACTATAAGCAACTATCAATGGCAGATCGGGATGCTGGGTGATGGGCAAGGGAAGTGAACCCATCAGCGAATACAATCTAATTGAATTAGTTTAACGCTTGTTTTTCGTTTGAAGTTTTCCATTTCAGTCACAAACCCACACACACTCGCAATAATCTTATGCAGTAAATCCAATATATGCATAGTATATATATTTGATTTTTTGCTCTGAATACTTATTTAATTTAATCGCTATTTGCTTTTTGCTCAAAATATGCGCATACATATTTTAAATTTAGTGATAGTATTTAGTACAACGCGACGGAGACGCGGCTCAGCGACGGATTAGAGACGAAGATGTTGACGCCGCAGCTGCGTTGGCGACTGCGCCTAAGTTTGGATGATTCGACTATAAAAAGCCATTGGCATTCAAAGTCAACCAAACAGTGTGAACTAGACAACTGAAGCAAGATGTTCAAGCTTGTGAGTATAACGACGCATTCTGAATGGAGCAAACCGCAACGGATCTGCAGGATAATAGGCTAACAAACCATTCACTTTGACTTTGCAGTCCCTCTGCCTTATCGCCGCTCTGCTGGTTTGCGCCCAGGCCGACAACATCAACCAGAATGCAGAGACTACTAATTACCGGAACGATCCAGCCGATGCGGAGGGCAACTATCAGTATGCCTACGAGACCAGCAATGGCATCCAGCAACAGGAGTCGGGCAATGCCGCGGGTGTAACCGGCGCTGTGTCCTACGTTTCACAAGAAGGCATCCCAATCCAGCTGACCTATACCGCTGATGAGAATGGCTACCATCCCACTGGTGACCATCTGCCCACCCCTCCTCCAATCCCAGAAGCCATCCTTAGGTCGTTGGAATGGATTGCTACACATCAAACGCCAAACTAGAATACCTTTTCAAAACATTTGTAACCATTCATAAACTAGTGTGCAATAAACCAAAAGCACCGCTTGAAGTTGTAGTCAAGCGATGAGAAGTTGTTAAAACAAACAAAAATGCACTTCTTTTATTTCAATAATTTCATTTAAATATTTACATTAGCTAATTTTCGAATACATCTATGTAAATATATTCATACGAGCGAGCATGTATAAATGTGTATTAGTAAATGTACATGCATTAGTATTAGTCAGCGTTGTACGAGCTCTGCATTTTGTGTGAGCAAAACGCTTTGAGCTTCCAAGCGTCAGCATCGGTGTGCAGTATACGTGTAAAAGCTGCAGCTGATATTAAAGCTCACTTAGAAATAATAGTATTAAACTATACACACATATTGACCCGTATATGTATTTTATAATTATAAAATAATATGTTTTGAGCCATATTTAATAGGGGCTCATTAATCAAAGTGCAAAGCAGACGATATCATAATGAACTTGCACGGGCATTAACCATATTGGTCGAGGTAACAATATAAATAATATACATACATACATATGTATAAAAGAAACATCAGGCGGAAATTTATGCATACAAATTTGGAAGCTGCAGGGCCAACAACTTCACTCTTTGGCACCTTTTATTTTCTGGCTGCTTCATTTTTGTGGAATAAAAATGTACATACATATTTAATTTGTCATTTCAATGTAAATCCGACAGCTGACCGCCAAAATGGTAAAACCAGAAAAAATAATTACCAAGAAAGAGTCTAAAACGTGATGCAACTGCTGGGAACACCGCACATCCAAAGTGCTGGCTTGCTGGGGTCCAAACGGGTTTGCCGGTTATTAACACTTTCGCTGTGCCTGAGGATTCTACTGGCCAAAATGTAGGTCAACTGCCGGCTCTTTATGTGAGCCCTATAGCACACACGTAATACCCATATGCTTTGTTAACCCATCCCGGTTTGGCTGAGGCTTAAAAGACCTAAATGAAAATATTTGTTATAAGTTTCGAATTGAGTATTGATTGATACAAATAATAAAAATATTGTAAGGCAAATACTATCGGTATCTGTCTAGTCTCTGTTTTAAAACTACCTTTATGAAACTCGGGAGATATGCTTTTTTTTGCATCAGGCAATACATATGATCGGAGATAGATTAGACTCAGATTATAGCTGATAGAGGAACGCTCGACCAAAAATTGATATTTTACATAATAAAAAGGAATCCGTAGTAATTAGTAATCCAATTCTATCGATTCTACAAAATGAACTTGCATATTCTCGAAGTTACTACTGAATTCTCCACAGCCATATCAGTATTTCCTGGAACGGAGACCTTAAAGGGTTAACAACATCTACGTATAGCGCATCAACTCTTTTAACCCACAGCTGAGCGAGCGTATAACCAGTTCCTCGTTATCCTTCAATCCACAAATCGAAGCGAACAACCTTTTGGTTTATATGTAGTGTATGTACATTGTGTATTTACAGCGAAGGCACAGTCTGCTTTAACAGTATAATCAACAATTAAGTATATAAGAGTAAGAGATGTGACATCGATACACAGAATCGTTTATGCAATAATAAATGAGCCTCAATTGACCCAGGCTTATACTGAACTTGTTGTTGGAATGAGCTTTATAGCTTGCTCTCAGTAGCCTCCTTGGCCTTTCGACGCGCCGCAGCAGAGGCGGCTGGACCAAAACGTTGTATAAAGCTATTGACCGGGCCAATTATGGCCTCCGGATTGTTAATGTGCAGATGATGCGTGCCATTTGCCTCCAAGTACTCAAAGTTGGGCTTCTTGTTCAGAATATCAAGTACTTCATCGTAGTATTTTTTCTCCTCAAAATAGCTAGATTGTGTGCCTTTGATAAACAGATATGGACATGTAATGCGATTTGCCATTTCCACGCACAGCTCCTGGGAACCAATGGCATAGTTATAGAACTTCAGACGGCGATCGCGACAGAAGAAGTACTTGTCCGGGTACTTGCCCGACTTTTGGATATTGCGCGCCAGCATATGCTTGCACAGCTCCTTGTTGACCGAGTGAAAGGTGCCGATGTAGACTCGCTCGATGAGCTCGTCATATGTGTAGCTGGGCGGTTCGTTTTTGCTGCGATTGCGTTCGTCCTCGCGTAGAAATTCGTCCAGGCGCGTCTCCATGGTGCGTATGACCGAGGGATAGGGACGCTGATGTGGCTTCAATGCATCAATGCCAATTATCATATCCACCTTATCCGGAAAGACGGCCGCAAACACAAAGCAAATAATGGATGACATGGAATGGCCAACCAGTGATACCTTTTCCCATTTATACTGCTTCATGATAAGCCTTATCACATATAGATTATCCACCGAATTGTAATAGCAGCCATCCGGCAAACGTGAAGACAGTCCATGACCGGGTAAATCCACGGAAAGAAATGCCACATCCGGTGATAGCAAAGGGACTAGCAAATCGTATGTGCCCGCATTATCTTGCCAGCCATGCAGGCCCAGTATCGGCTGCACATTCTGTGGCCCAAACCATTTGCCAGATATGTGGCCCCACGGCACCTTTATCGTGATCTCAGAAAACTGAAAGCAAATCAAAGGCAACAGTTAACAGCGACCAACGTTCAGGGTTCCAAAGCTCAAAGTGCACACTTACAGTTCGCGTGGACGGTTCACCGGTGAGGTCGCCAGCATGTCGATAACGCTGGTTAAGATTGAGATCGTCATTGCCACCGCTGTTGCTGGCACTAGCATTCTCCATAAACTCCATGTTGCTCACTGCAAATACGAATGTGCATTAATTTCAAAGTTTAGTACAATAATGCGAGGACGCAGACAAATTCTTATCAACGGAATGCTGATTAGCGATTAGTTCGTCACGATTTTGATTAGTTAAGCGGAGCGAAAGAAAATACCAAATTAAATCGTGAGAAACTATCCTCAAAACGTAGCACGCTACAAAGTAAACAACAAAAGGTAGAAGGAATTGAATTTATCCAACTAGAGTATTAAAATCCAAATCTCCACAGTTCCAAAGTTCAAGGTCAATCAGCTGTTCCTTTGCACTATTCTCATTGTTTTTTTCGCTAAGTATAGATAGTAATCTATCCGCAACCCACACACACACACACACCTTCCGAGCTTTCAGCAATACACGTCAATAAGAACGCTTACCAGTGCTTTTTGTCTACTATTAATTAAATGGAACTGTTGTAAAAAAAAAAGTAATAACAATAAACTAAGCAAACAGCTGATAAGTTTGAGCGCGAGAGCGTGTTAGAGATGGACAAAATTGAAAATTACCTGTTCGTGTATTTATATTCATTAAACATTAGTTTAGTTGCTAATAAACTGGTTAATTAAAGCTAAATGACATTATCAGCATGACATGCAACAATCTTGCATTGATTATAAACTATCGATTGTTTTGTCATCGATAGTAACATGCCCTTCTTTGTATGGGGTATGATGTGTTGCCAATGCAGTGGACACGCTTAATAGGCGACAACTGTAAAATTAATAAAACAAATATGCAAGGAGCTAATAAATTACAATTAAAATACATACATTTATAAATTTCAACAAGTTTTAAGAAACATGTAATAATTAATTAAAATAATATATGTAACCAATTATATCAATTAATTAGGTATGTTCATATAACAACACAATTTATCAGATATAATTAGATTATATTTTTTAGTAGCACTTCATTGACCTTCCCAGGTTCTTTGTAAGCTAATATAATATGATGATACATCATATCATGAAATATTTATGTTGTGAATGTTTGCTAGGGTATTTATGCTTCGGTACACTTAGTATCTATTGTGCTTTTCAGACATTCATTGGTCATCGCTTTGAACAGATGTTTGTATTTCGCCACAGCGAACAGACTTACCAGGTATAAGGATATTATTATTCAATAGCAGATTAAAAACTACTCAGTCGACATGAAATCCCAAAGGGGTCTACGCCTGCTCCGACAAATTGTGAATGGAACACATCAGAGCCTGCGTCAGGCTCACGGTCAAAGTTCAGCCAGTTCACTGAAGACACTGACAAAACATGTAAGTAGCATACACAATTGCATCAGTTGCACCTTGTCAGTTGAACACTCCCTCATTTTGCAGTATGATGAGGTCAGCATTCCTGTGCCCTGGGGCCATATAGCGGGCAAATGGTACGGACCGAAACATGTGCGTCCCATTCTGGGCATGCACGGCTGGCAGGACAATGCTGGCACCTTTGATACTCTCGCACCGTTGCTGCCTCCGCACCTGTCCTTCCTCAGCATAGACGCACCAGGACACGGACTCTCCTCGTGGCTACCAAATGGCGTGATGTATCACTCCATCGATTATGTACAGCTGGTTCTGCGCATAATGGATGAATATAACTGGGATAAAGTATCTATATTAGGCCACTCGATGAGCTCCATAAATGGCTTCGTATTCGCTTCACTGTTTCCCGACAAACTGGACATGTTCATTGGCCTAGACGTGCTGAAGCCGCCCGTACGCAATCCAAAGCAAATTGTAAATGCGCTGTCGGAACGTCTGGAGGGCACGTTGAAGCTGGAGCGACGCCTTCGATCCGGCAATGAGCCGCCCGTTTACGAGTGGGATGAAATGGTGGAGCGTTTACATCAAGGCTCTGAGAAATCGGTTGATATGGAGGCCTGCAAGTATCTATTGCAGCGCAACAGCAAACCCTCCAGCCACGAACCGCACAAGTATTACTTCTCGCGGGACAATCGCCTGAAGCTCTCACTCTTCTACACACTCTCCCATGAGATTGTGCTGGAAATGGCGGGGCGCATCAAATCCCCGCATCTGTTTATTAAAGCAATGCAGGCGCCCTACTATGAGAACAAGAAGTACTACGATGCCACGCTGGCAGTCCTCAAAAAGAATCCGTTGTTCGAATATCATGAAGTGCAGGGAACGCATCATGTGCATCTCAACGAGCCCGAGAAAGTGGCGCACATTATAAATTCCTTTATAAACAAGTGTAGGCCCTTATGAGAGAATATACCCGGACATCCTTAACTTGTACAAACTAGTTACATATTAGAAGCATTAACTGTCTAGTTATAATGTTGGACTATGATATTTGTTATGATACTTATGCTCCCCGACGAATTTCGACTATAAGCTACGATACTGATATGAACCCACGTTTAATAAAAATGCAACTCGTTGCTTCTATTTAATTTAATTACCGTTCATACTGGCAATAACATTAAAGTTACAGTAAATGACAAACTTGAAAATGTTTTGAGTAGTGTTTTTTTAATGTTCTTCTGAGTGGAATTAGCGCCGCAACTGAAACTAACAAATGAAAATACTACGCACATGTTGGTAAACTATATGTTTCAAAACTATGCGAAGACTTTGCCCAATTTTCAGTATTCTATTGTGCGTTGTTTATTAAAAATAAGCATACAAAATATGTATAGTATGTAAAAAAATGTACACAACAATTTAAAAGGAATTGTAAACCATGTAGAAAAGTGCTGAATCTATGAACGCCACTTTGTTTCTTGAGTTGTGCACGGCACATTGCGGGCGGAACATAAAGTCAGCCATTCCCTATCACTGAAAACTTAAAATTAAACATATTAAATTAATTATGCATGCCTAGATAATAGTTAAAAAAATATCTAATATGTTCGACACATCAATCTAGATGTTATCTTTTCTATTTCTCTTTTATGGTTTTGTTGCAAATCAGTCAGCACTAAAAACATATATGTATATATAGTATATATATTTACCATCTGGGGTTACATTTATAAAAAAAAATACATATAAAATAATATTGAAGCTGCTGCCGATTTGTAACACACCTTATACATATATAAACTTGTATATGGTAGGGTTTTGTATAATGCAAATGTATATATATCAAGCGTAAATAGCAATTGCTTCAATTGCGCATGGATTTGTTGCGTATATGAATGAGTGTGTTTTGGTTTCCATCAGATTCAAATTGTTATCGAAAAATATACATATATGTCAAATAAATATATATGGTGTATATAGTATATATATATACGTGTTAAATACTCTGCCAAACTACAAGATATACAACTATAATATGCGCTAACATGCGTTGTTCAGTCGCAAAAGTTGATCAATTATGGAAATAGTATATCAACTCTTGAGGCTGGCCAACAATTGCGGACGCTCTTTAAACATTGTAATAAAACAACAAACTAATGTCTAGGCTACAAATAAATACAATAAATAAGTTATTTCTTAAAAAGAAAATGCTTTGCAACATTTAGTACGGGTGTTTGATGGTTGGTTTTGTTTTGTTTTGTTTATATAACTATATACATTCAGTTGTGAGCATTGGAAAGGTCTAAGCCACCGGCGAGGAGTCGCCTTTCATGTCGCGCTCACGAAAAAATCCTCGCTCCGTTTTACACTCGCGTATGGTCACCGTCTCCAGATTGACGGTGACGTCCGTGATGACCACACGATTCGATATGTTGCACTTGGCAGGCAACCAGAAGCGCGGCGGCAGCGCACGCGGTGATAATGGCGTTAGCGGCTGCTTTTGACCCAACGATAGAGCGCCACTCAGTTTTGGTATGTTGTTGTTCTCCGATGGCGGCGGCGGCGGATTCGCGGACGCTGAAGACTCATCATCCTCTTCCTCGGCATAAACGGCTGTGGATGGTTCACCCGCCTCCAGTTCTGTGCTAATTGGCACGCTTTGTAGCTCTGTCTTGTTTGGCTGCGTTGCCAATTCCGCTGGCTTTGGTTGCTGTTCCGGCACCTGCGGCTGCTGCGGCTTTGGTGCAGGTCCATCGGGTGAGGTCTTAATTGTGACACCAATTTTGCCCGATTCCTTAAGAACTTCGGCTTTGCGCTTGGTGCCCATAAGTGGTTGATCTTCTGAACTGGATGAATTGGTGTCCGCTTCCGGAACAAAGGTGTTCTCATGATGTGTGGAGCTGCTGTTTGAGGAAGAGCTGTGTTCCATACGCTGACGCTTCGAGTCATGATGATGATGAGTCAGCGGCGATTCGGAGCGACGATTACTAATGCGTTCGGACTTGATGCTTTGGTTGTTGTTGTGCTGTTGCTGCTGGTGATGATGGTGATGATGATGTTTCTTCTCCTTATCCTTTTTATCAATACCATCGTTTGTCATGGCGGCTGTTGATGTGGTTGCCTGATTGGTATCAGGCACATCATCGCCGGTGAATGTGTACTCATCCTCCTCGGATTCGGGCTCTGGATCCGGTTCCTTCTCCTTCTTCTTAAGCGCAGCAGCCCGCTTTGAAGGTGTGCCTGAAGACTTGTTGCTCTGCTCGTAGATATCAATTAGACGTCGATCCAAGATGTTTACCTCTGGCTCCCAGGTGTTGTAGCGTTGGTTCCAGCCCTTCCACTTAACACGATACTCCACAACACCCTGCAATTTAGACGTTTGTTTAAATATTTCAACAACGTGGAGCTTAAAGATAGAAATCAAATGGATTTTAATATTTGGAAGGATACTCCTATATAGTTATAATAACACCAATCGATGAAGAATTGAGTTTTTGTATGCAATTTGTGAAGAGAGCAACTTTAGTAGATATAAAATCTTTGGAACAGCTTTTTTCTTGTTTAATTTTCAACTGCCTATTGGAAATGAATATATTTTGACTTATAAACTTAAACTTGACATAGAACAAAGCTTCAAAATTGCATTGCACCAATGAAAAGCATTATTGGGGTCGTGTGCGCATCAGATTTGTTGTCCTTGTGGCATTGCATTTGACAGGCGCGAACTTCCTGTCCAGTGGATGCATTCAAAATCATTTGGCGCGTTCCACACACACGACGCAGAGGCAGAGCGAGCTAATTGATTTTTCATCGATGCCGAAACGCAGCGCAGCAAAAACAAAAACAACACACACAAACACACACACACGCACACACACACATACGCACGGCGCAAATGGTGGTTGCTGCTGCAGCAGCACGAGACATTAAGCGCAGCTGCCAGCAGATGGACGACGCAAGCTGAGCGATTGCTCGAAATTTCGAAGGACATGTGACCTTGTAACATTTGCGCTGCGCACATTTGTCATTTGCATGCGTAGTTGCTGCATATTTGTTTATATTCTAGAAAAACTTACCTTTCTAACGCGCTTCTGGATGATTTTCTCGGCAGCGTAGACGCGATCGTCCGAGCTGCCCATGGTGTTGCCGTCCACTTTACCAATTTTGAGGCTGTTGCTGGCCCTGCGTTGAAATGAATTTCGAACTCACTTGATTAGGCTTTTAATTAACGATTTGGCTGTTTTTGTTTTAATTAATTTGCATTTTTTTGACACAAAAACTTTTAAAAAACAAATTGCGACTGTTTTTTTTACACTGACTGCTTGCAATGTGACCGTCGTTTTGAAAGCTGAAAATCTTTTGATTTTGGTTATGTTATCGATTGACCACCACAATTTAAGGGCCGAAATATTTATTTCGATAATCTTCATCAAAATATCAATAATATCGAAAACACGCAAAAATAGGATACTTGGTAAACAAAATAGATTATCCCATTTCATTAGTGTTTCCCGCGAATAATTAACGATAGTCGGCATGTATACCTTTTTAGCGTTCTTATCTATTATTTGTATATTTTAATATGTTGGCGGTATTCAGAAACGTTAAAATTGATAGGCAATGTTTGAAAATTCCGCCAAAAGGCAATTTACAAAAGGATAGATCTGTTCGAAAAACTGCATAATTGGCAGCACTGCTGTATAAGTGTTTTTGTGGATAGTAGAATGTGGGTAGTGGATCTTGAAGTGTGACCGTGCTAGCCAAAGCGATATATCTCCCAATTAGAGAAAGAAGTGTTAGAAAGCGCGCAAGTAAAGTGTCAGCATTGCTGTTTACAATGTTCGGTCCCTCTGGCTTAAGTGCGAGCAAAATAAATCAAATTTGCATCGTCGGTCTGTATGTGTGAGTGTGTGTGTGTGCGTGCACAATGATTTTTATACAAATAAAATGATAGCAACGTTGTGATTAAACTCTTTTTCAAAAACTACACATACGGAAAAAAGTGTCGCGTAAATTGCAAATATTAAATAGTGCTCAAGCCGAATAAACGCAAGGATCTCGTGAAATGTGAACACAGGCCGCTACGACACTCGAAACACACGCACACCTACATTTCACACACACTCACGCACACAATGACCCACAAAGGATGTCGAGCTGCGGCAGCCCATAGTAATACGTTGTTGTTGCCGTTGCCGTTGCTGTTGTTGTTGCCCTTGTCAATTGGGCCTGCTTTGTCGTCATAGATTGGGTCGATGAATGCCACTAGCTGCGGCGCTCGGGCGCAGGATGTCATTGCCGTTATTGCGTTTGACAGATAACAAAGAGATATGAAGACGTCAGCATCGGATGAAGTGGATGTGGAAGTGCGGCCGGGGGCTGAACGAGGCTGCCTAATTAGTGCGGCGCAGGCGACGACGGCGACGCCATTGACGACATTTTTTTATTAATGCTGTGATAGTGAAAAACCGAAAACAACAACAACACCAACAAAAGCCAAGAATCAAACGCAATATTTTCGCTGAAGCAAAAAAATTATAAATGAAGGAGAAAGAGACAAAATAACTTTAAAAAAAAAACAACAACAAAATCAACAAAAAGCTTTAACAAAAACACCAAATAAACAAAGTGCAGCTTGCATTGCTGCATGCAAAAATAAAAATAATAAATAGAAAATAAAATTAATAATTAATAACTAAAATTAACATAGTGAAAACAGCACCAATTAGCGCATAACCCGTAGATGATATTAGTCAATATGTTTAGCTAGTTACAATTTATACCTAACAATTATTTAGTGGCTTTAATTAAAACACCAAGCAACAAAAAACAAAAAACAAAAGAAACCAAAAACAACAACTAAAGCAACGTTCAATTCAAAACGAATATACGTTTAGGGAATTTCACTATATAAGCTTAGCCTAAATATTAAGCTAAGAGGAAATATATAAATAAATATAAAAGGAAAGTCCAACCGCCAACACGCCGCATACCCCGCGGAAAGCCCAAAATCAAATTCATTCAGAAAACGTGCCATAAACCGGACGTCCCCACGTCGCCAAATGTCAAAGTCATAAAAAGAGTGAGAGAGCCAGAGCGAAAGCACAAAGGAAAGAGATTGCGCAAGAGAGAGAGAGCGCCTAAAAGCACACTGTATATTAAAAGCTCAGAGCAAAAGCTTGGCTTTGCTATTTCTGCGTTAGCCAAGACACAAACCCATAATGGCGACAACAACAAACCATGACGATGCGAGCAGCATGAGCGACGATGTCTTCGAGGATGCGGAGACAACAAAAGCACGCATAGAGGAGCTGCGTCGTCGTCCTTTTGGCGATGGCTGCTACAATCCACCGGCAGCGCCCGTGTCACAACAGCAACAACACCAGCAGCATCAACACCACCATCATCATCATCCCAATCACAACAACAGCAGCAGCCAACAGAGCTTAACGAGTAGCCATCATTACCATGACGATGCCATCATGGCGCCCGTACAGCGCACAGCCAGCGGATATCCTGGCTATCGTCCCTCCCGCGAGGCCCTGCAGATGTACGCCTTTGGCAATGCCGACTATGAGCTGGCGGACGATTATGATGATGGGTGGCGCTCGTATCGATACGATGAGGTGGACATGCATCAGGCTCCGCCGCCGGCCCAACAGCAGCCCTTCGACGATACTATCAATCACAAGACGATCCTGTTAGGCGACTCGGGTGTGGGCAAAACGTCCTTTCTGGTCAAGTACAACACTGGCGAGTTTCGTTTGGGCTCCTTCTCTGCCACCGTTGGAATTGCTCTAACTGTAAGTCAAAACGTAGCAAGTGTGAGAGAGAGGGAGAGAGAGAGATAGGTCAACTGTATCCCGATTGCTTCATCCTCATTGTGCTTTGCATGTCCACAAACCAACCAAAATTCCCATCTTGTTAACTACACATACATACATACATATGTATGTTTATACATATACCCATACATATTCATAATCCCATTTTGTGGCTGTGCTTTGCGTACATCTGTGCAGCTATTTGTATGTATGTGTGTGTGTAGCTGTAATTGGGCATCAGCCGCAAGAGTCTCGTTCGTTGGTGGCACCGCCAAATAGGCAACATATTGTTGTATTGTTGGTAATCGGGTGCCCCGATTTCATGTACTTTCAGTTGTCTATTTTTATCGCACACAAATCTCCGCAGCGCATTGGCATTGATTTTGTTACTTCGATGCCATAAAAATAAACCTCGTAACCGCGTCGCGTTCAGGTTGTAAGTGTGTGTGTGTGTGTGTAGCTGAGGGTGTATGCACGGTTAGACTCTATAATACTGATGACACGTCACGCATCAGTGATGACCAACAATATCACAAAACGGTGATTATATATCAAAATGTTAGATCTAACTTAAGTTGCCACATTGATAGCAGAACACTAGCTAACTTTATTTGTTAGATTCAAATTTTCACCAATAAAAGTTTAACTTTAGATAACACAACTTGCCTGCACATTTTCAATGTGTATAAGATGATAATTTGGCCTCATTTCTTACTTGTTGTATACTCCATTTACTCCATTAAATGTTGAGAATCGCAGAGAAGTTCGTCCTCTTTCACCAATGCTCTTGCCAGACAATTATCTTCTGACACTACATTGACAAGATGTTCAGTTACTGGTGTAAGAGTACGAGTAGCAAAAAAGAGAAGACTCAAAAGATTTCACCCTCAGGACTTCCCTCAACGTAATGTCTTCTAATTTGAATTTCTATAAATCTAAATCCGTATAATATAATGGCAATAACCCTATATTTGTCCATCTCCTAGCTAGATTGAATATTATATAGCTTATATAAGTAGTCTACAAATATGTACAACTAGTTTAAGCTGCCAAAATGGTAGTAGTGCAGAAGTTAAATAAATATGCTGTAGAGCTCCAAAATATTCTGACATTTCAAGTTATTATAATATAAAGACAATAGTTGATGATTAAAAAACTAAATAGATTCTTATTATATTTAGTTTATTTGTTACGTTCTCTACCAATATTCTTTTAAGCTGAATTTAATTTAATAAGCTTGTTTAATTCATCAAATATTTACTATAATTACCATGATTTGCCACTGTATTCTTATACATTCTTATTAATGTAATTGTTCAGAAACAAAGCGAAATTTTAATCACAAGTAAAATTTTAGCTTAGCGCCTCAAAGCAGGCAACATATTTTGTTCGTCCTTTGCCCACAACCTGTTGCCGGCTTTCACTTTCACAGTTCTCAGTAGCAGCAACATCAGCAGCAGCAGCTTCAGCCATGACACGAGGCCGCAACGATGAAGTTCAAGTGCAACAGTTATATTTTCGAATGATGGCCGACCTAGCACCTGGTCCATATTCGCCGACCTCCCACCGCCCAGTTAACCATGCCATATATCAGGGGCCCTTAGATCCCAACATGGGCGCGTGCTCGACATTGGCTGGCCGCATTTCTAGGCCAGGGCTGCTGTGTTGTGTCAAAGCCAAAGTTGCCGAAGTTGCACGAACTTGATTCGGGCCGCAGACTGAAGGACTCAACGCTGGATGCTGCGGCTCCTGCTGCTAATGCGTCCTGACTGCGTGCTCAGTTTAGTTTTGTGCGCTGCTCCTAGCGCTTCGTTTAGGCATCGGGCGCGCATTCCGACTACAATTTTCATACAAATTGTCTGTTTCTCTGTGCACAAGTCTTGAATACAAATTCGTGGAAAAATGTAAAGTGAAAGCAAGCGCTTTGAACTCTATTGTTATCAATATGCTGAACGACACACACACACACAGGGACACAGACAAGCACACCCACACATAGGCAGCTCATTGAACGCTGCAATTATTGTGTTGCACGAGCAAACTTTTGAGCAGGACACAGGACAATTTTGCAATATTTTTCAGCTATTTTTGATAGCATCTTTTTGGCATCAGTGAGTCTGTCTGTGTGCGCACAATACCTGTTTGTGTGGGTGTATGTACGTGTGTGTGTGCGTGTGTGTGTGTGCGCGTGTGTGTGTCTGGGTAAATTGAAATGGTCCTGTGCGCGTTTAAAAATAAATGAAAACAATTTACGGCAGTCAACTGAAAATAATTGATTTTTCTGTTTTAAAGATTTCTATCGAAATTCATTTGTAGCATACATTATAACTATTTGGGCTTTTTATTAAAATATGTTTATATTCTTCTCTATTAAAAGTATGCAAGTTTAATAATAAGATATTCTGCTAAACTTTCTCGAAATGATAACTTATTCTAGTTGGGGAAATAGACGTATTTTAGTAAGGACAAAATCTCTACTGAACTGCCTTGAAGCATTTATATAAATATTGAAACGCAAATTCATACAAAATATGTATATAAAATGCAAAATAAACATGTGCGGAATAATGTAGAAATTCCTAGAGCGTCGCCATGAACACATTCCGAGAAAATGGAATTTCTAAACTGCGTTTTAGCTCTTAATTGTGTTAATTAATGCAAAACGCAGAGCTCCAAAAACCGTAGAGCATTTTGGATTGCTTTAAGAGTAGTGTGTGCAACTGAAAATGGCATTTAATACTGTGCTCAACCAGATTATTTCATGCATGTATAAGCTTCTATCTTGTGTTGATTTATGGATTGAAAATATCCTTTAATCCAGCGCAATTCGGTGTAATTGTGCTCGGACTGATTTATTGTTAGAATACTGAGAAATGCTCAGTACAACTCTTTGTCAGCGTAATGAATTACTGTTCGAGTTCTGGGAAGTGTTTATCTGTGCATTAATTACGGAAATACGGGCAGGCGAAGCTGATATGCGCAACAGACGAGCTGCATTCAAAGGACCAAGGTCAATGAGATAATATTTCTGCTTGTGACCACTCGCAATTATTTCATTTTAGCTTCATTTTATAAGAACTGGCACGTGCTGTCTCAGGTATCTATAAGCTACTCAAGTTCAAGGTTAGTTCACAGCATTTATGTAATTAAAATGCATTTTTTAAATACGCACACGCAAGGCAGGCTGGTCGAAGGAGAAGATGTTGATGGTGGTGGGCTAAGATGTCCTGAGTGGCCGGTTGCAAAAGTTCCCATAGGAGGCTACTCGAAATGCAATTTAATCCGATTACCAACACAAATCTATGGGTTCTTTCAGTCCTCGCATGAAACATCCCGGAACTGTTGAGTGCTTTCATTAGAAATGCCATAAAATGGTTTACGGCAGCCGCACATCAACGTGAAGTTGTCGATTGGCCAGCCCACTATTGAGCTGCCGCCTGTTTCCTGTTAAAAGCAAATACGACAGGCGATGTCCTAAATGATATGTGTGTGTGCGTGTGTGTGTGTGTGTGTGTGTGTACAAGTTTCTGTCTACTCGTCAGTTCCTTAAAGCTGTCCATGCAATCAGGAAGCTATTGTCTGGCAGCTGCGACTGTTGTCTGCGCGTCTTGCCTTCATTGAAGCTGCGTGATTGAGCGCATGATTGAATGTGTCCTTAAGTGTGGGTCCGTAGGGGTGTCTGTGTGGCACCCAAGTATGTCCTTATGAAGGTGTAGCCTTTGACGAACGAGTAGGTAGTGTTGGGGCGGACTCCTCCGTATCCTTGCTGCGTGGGTATAACAAACGTGTGCAACAGGCCGTGATCATGGGGTCCATTTATTTTTGTGCCTTGGATTGATGTAATTACACAGTGCTATGTTTCGAACTGTCGTTGGATTCATCGGAGCATTTGACAGTTCGAATGTCGTTCAATTCGTACAATTCATGAAAGCAAAATGCGCACAACTTTCCAAGCAGTTTTTCATCGGAAAACGCGGCGAAGACATGAATTGTTGTCAACCCAATTAAAAACTTTTGTTATCAGCATCATGATTGTCAATGTAAAGTTGATTACATTAAATTTAATAGGGAGTAGACTTTTTAGAACTAGTACTGAAAGCCCCATTTTATGGGTCGCCACTTCGAAAAGGTGACTACAGAATTAAAAAGGATGTCCCAGTGAATGAAAGGAATGCGAAAAGGTCGCTTCTTTCCTTAGCTGCCAAGGAAAAGGGTCAAATGAAAACGATATATGTACCTTCAATTTGATATAGCATAGTTTTTGGGGCATCCAGCCAAACAATCACGAGTTCGTTTTCGCTCATTTCATTTAAAACTAATATTTATATGGCTTGTATTTCCGTTGAAAATTGTTGCCAACAAAATTCATGAGAAATTCCAATTAAACTAACAAGCGAAACAATATCCAATGTTATTAGTATGAAAATTAATATAGAAACTCTTGAAAAAAGTTGCAAATATATTCTAAAAAAAATAAAAAACAAAATACTCGTATCAAATTTATTTTGTGACAAAAATTCGGACGCACTCGAAACTTCTATAACCTGCTCGTACTCCAGAGTCCCGATTGTGTAATGTATACGTTTTGTTTTAATAAAACAAAAGTCCTTTACTCTTCAGGGGCTTCAAGTACTATCAGTTTACAAATGAAGACTGCCTTCCTTTAGACTTATCACCATCGGCTATTGGCCAAGTAAGCCAATTCAGCTAACGAACGTTTTAAGAGGACTTTAAATATAATCCAGGCTGTACACGTGCCAACAGGCGATGAACTCCATTTAAGGAGAAAACTGTCGGGCAGTTGGACTTAACTTTTGTACAATTATCCAGACAGTGGGATTCAGCAGTCCAGACAGGACGAAAGCTTCGCTTCGCTTTGCCTCGCTTGGTTGCCTGCCATCCTGTCGGTGTCCTGTCCTGTCCGTGCCGTTCTATAAAACGTTTTTAATGTGGGCGGGCGCACAAGGCATTGACATACGCCCCGGCAAAAGGTGAATTGCCAATAATATTGCCAGGATGCACAGAGTGCGCAACGGCAAGGTCAAGCGACTTTACCTGCATGTCTGAAAATGCTGCCAAACAAAGCCTCGGCCTTACTTTGTCTCTCTGTCAGCGTGGCAAAGAGTTGTCCTTGGAAAATGAATACTGTTTGCATGCAATCAGCAAGCAGACTATTGACATTTTCCATTTCTTTGACCGCAAAAATCACATTAAAGACCACAAAACATCATCAGCCGTCCAAAAAAGGTAATATGCAAATGTTTCTCTCAGCAGAGAGTTGGTCAGCACAAGGCGACACAAATATGTTCTGTAATTGAATTTCAACTAGAGAAAATCTAGGGGAGTTTTGAATTAGATCAGCCTGTTTTATATGCCACATCAACAAATTTAGCTGACTTTTTAGAGCAGAGTTTAATTAACCTTGGTTGTGTTTTATGAACTCTCCTTTATCTACTACTCAATCCTTACGTATTTCTGTGGAATTCATTCGCAACTGAAGTCCAGAACAGAGCTTGTTACTCCCTGTACCCCTAAAAAGGATAAAAAGGGGATATTAAATCTGATATGTTCAAGAAAGAATAACTGAATTGGGAACTATACAGAACTGAAATACTCAAGCATTCTGGCAAATCAGCCTCAGATACACCTAAAATAGTTACTTCGCCTTCTTAGGCACTTTAGGATATGCGGAATGCAGGCGAAACCGCAACGCGGAACACGCGAGCGCCTATAAGTATGCTACGTCATTCGTGTTGTTAGGAAATTTGCGAACAGTTGCCAAACTTTTTTTGTGGTGGGTATTAATATGGGGTGGGTGGGGGTGCTAATCACGTAGTGGTGTTGTTGGCCTTGCCACGCTGAATCCTTTTCAATTCCTCATTATTATCCGAACGTTGCTTTGAGGCGCATGTTTGTTAGCTTTGCGGTTCGCTTGCCAACTGTTGATTTAGCGACGTGGTCAGGACACGCCCGCACTGTAATCCGGCTGCTGTAGTTCCACTCACACATTCAGCTAACCACCTGCTTTATGTGTGTTTGTGTGTGTGTGTGTGTGGGTGGGTGTAGGTGTGGGTGGGTGAGCGTGTGCGTGCTTGTGCAAGCAAGCGTTGTCAACGACAATGTCAGCCATTCCTGGCCCTGGGGACAGCTTTGTTCGGTTTCGGTTTTCAGGTGCCCTGTTGTTGGCAAGGCAATTACATTCAATTTGCACCTGTGCACCTGTGCCTCTGGGACCTTAAATTTGCGTCTTTGGAGTATGAGAGTTTTTATTTTAATTTGTTTTTCAACTGGCCAAAGTAAATTATAACTGCCGCTCTAATATAATTCTTAGCCAACTTACAGTGTATATTCAGGCGTTTGTTTTTTATGATTTTTAATGAGTTTTGGGACGAAACTTTGGCTCAGCTTTGCCTTTTGCTTTATGAGAGCTGTCTTAACAAACTTTGCTCCAGGATTTTGATTTAAAGATGCGAGTTGCGCGTTGCGCGTTGATGTTGATGGTTTTTGTTCGAGTTGAGTTGGATTTGGGGCTCGTTTTAGAGGGTTGTTTTTGGCAGGGCTGTTGTCAATATCAATGATTATGCCGATGGTGTGTAACAGTTAGTTTATTGATTTTCAGCGTGCTTGAAATTGAATCAAGCCAATTTGCATACGCACCTCTGCAGCAGCAGCAGATTGTTATTTGGAGCAACTCATTGTTGTTAAATTGAACTTGAAAGATGCGACGTCAGCAAACGCGTTATCGCAGCGACTCTATTGCTGGAACCAGCACTGGGACAACCAGGAAACCATCGCTGGTCACAGCCGTGAGCAGTGCCTCGCCCACGCGTCGCGAATCTCTGGTGAAGCCCACCTGGCAGCATATTACGCCCGGCCAGCTGCCACCCAAGACGCTGGACAAGATCAATGGCATTGCCTCGGACGACTCGGATGATGATGGCTATCCGAAGCGACGCCCCAGCGTCATTGTGCATCAGCGTCAGCAATCGCTGTCACAGCTGCCCCTGCTGCCGGACTACATGAGTCCTTCCCAGCTCTATCGTCAGCAGAGCAGCAGCAGCACCAGTCGGCACAGGCTTATATCCAGGGCCAGGCTCAACAGCAGCAGCAGCAGTCGATTGGCAATGGTTTTGGCAGCAGATTCTTAAACAGCATTCGAGTCACCGCTGCTGCCGAGCAGCAGCCGCTGTTGGACACTGGAGGTGGCGGCGGAGGTGGAGGTGGTGCTGCAGGTGGCGGTGGCGGTAACGGTGTGGGTGGTGCCAAAGCTGGTGCTGCCCCAACTGCTGGACCCGGCAACGAAGGCGCCGGCGCCACACTCTGTAAATCCGCCGGGCGCGCACTTATACGCATGATCTCCTCCTCCACGCCATCGCACGAAGAGGACGAGGACTTTGATATCATGGGCAAGGTGACTGAAAAGATACAAAACACCACACCAACACACACATTCACGCTCAAATCGCCACAATTTCGCACATTTGAACCAATTGAACTGTCGAAATCGACACGAAATTGAAGTTGTTACCATTTTTCACAATCAAATCCATTGCTTTATGCGTATGAAAAATATCAATTTGCATTACAAAAAGGACGACAACAAAAGCGTACAAAATTTATAAGTATTTATAAGCAGCTAAAGACCGGCTGCCGGCTGCCGAATCCCAAATCTTTTTCAACATTTTACCTGAGCCGCAAATTGATTTATGTATTATGCGTTTTATTTGTCCGCCTCACTGAATCCTGCGCCTTTTTGCGTCCTTGCCAGCTTTTATTTGCACTCCCATTTGAGCTGTTTTTATGGCAATGCCTGATTTACAATGTGATTTACATAAGCAGCTCCAAAATAAAGTCATAAAATTCAATAAAGTGCAAAGTGACAAAGGAAATTAAACGACCGACTCCTCTGATAACCAAGAGAATACAACAACAACAAGAAGAAAAAGGCTCAGCACTTACTAAAATGTACTTTTGTTGCCACTTTTAATTTCTGTGTACTCACCAGAACCAGCCAGGACACGGCGGGGCAGCTAGTCTGCCGTTGCCGTTGCCATTGCCATTGCCGCTGCCATTGCGTGTCCTTCAACAGTTGTCGCTAGTCCTGTCAACAACAACACAAATGGAGGTTACACAGCTGCCAAGTTGCCGCTTTATGCTTTTCATTAGCGCAATTCTGTTGAATTATAACGAATGCGCTCTGACTTCCTCTCAACAGATGTAGACATAAAAAAAAATAAAATAAAAAAAAATTAAGTAGAGCCATAAAAACAAGTTATAAAAGTTCCTGCGGCAACACTGAAGCTTAAATACTCTTGCAGAAGACAAACAAATATTATTTCTAAGCCGAATATTTAATAAACCAATAGAGGAGAGAGCTAGTATTGTAAAAAGGATTCGTTTTTTGAATAGAAAGTATTTGTCTTTTCTTAGATTTTCCTATGTTAGTCAGCCAATCTTTCCGAAATTAAATTTGTAGTTTCCGCAAGTAATAATAAGCAGCAGTACCAAATTTCATGAAGATTGCTTCAAAACTAATAGAGGAAACTAATTTTATTAACTCACAGATAGGTTGCATATTTCATAATAATTTTCGAATACTCTCATCAAGGGTATTCAAATATCTACTGCATATTTAATTTATTTCCTTTTTTACACCCTTCACGTCTGCTCCGTTTGCTTAGTTTTTGCCCGGCAAAACAAAGAACCGGATGCTGAAAATATTTGCATGAGTTCCCAGACAGACACATGAATTATATGGTGCGCTCACTATATAGATAGACGAGTGTGTATAATGGTAAATGGTTAACTTTTGCGGCTGCTTGGTAATTTTAAGTATGTAAATGAACCTGGCTATTTGCTTAAAGTCTCCATTAGCTTGGGGTGTGTATGTGTGTGTGTGTGTGGTGGGAGGGGGGCATGTACTTGTAAATCGGAAAGAGACTTGGGTTATTTTATGTTAGCTATAGACTCATTAAGCAGCCTTAAAGTCAAAGTCATGGCCATGTAAGAGTTTGAGTCGCTTACAGAAATTAAATTATTTAAATATATTCGCACACAATAATGGAAATAATGCAAATATTTAGCTATATAGGTTCCAAATCTATGCATGTTTAGTGAGTTTTTCAGTATTAACCAAAAAAAAATAGATAGAAAAAAATGTAAAACTGAAATTAGTTAGAAAAAATATGCCGAACGAAACCTTTCAGTTGAAAATCGGTTCAGTTTTGAAAAGATTGTGCTGGAATTACAGGAAGAACCTTTGCTATGAAGCTGAAAACTTGAAAGGTCAAAGTTTTTAAAGAGAATTTAGAATTTTGATGATATGTCACTGATAAATAAAACTGATGTATCGATGTTTCTCTCACGAAACATTGACCTTTTGCAGCACATCTATCAATGTAAAAACCTTTCAAAAAACTTTTGATTAACTTTTACAACTTTTCCATAGGACTCGGAGCTGAGTAACCAACAAAAAGCGTAGATAATTCAGAACTATTTCAGAGCTCAGGCTTTCGGATTAGCAAACGACAACTGTACAACACACACACACACACTCGCATACACAGAGAGAAAGAGAGCTATGGCTTATATTTCCACACAAATATTTTCCATGCAGCCGCAAAAGGAAAGTACCATGAGAATTTTGCATTAAGAAAACACATTCTGAGAATCTGAAGCGAGCACAAAAGCCTTCCTTCATGGCAGCTTTGTAATGGCACTGCCGCGCCCCCTCTCCATCCCCGCAATCTATGTGTGTTGATATGAACCGTGCCATGTTGATATAACATTTCAGTTTTAATTGCCTGGTGGCAGGCAAAAGTGGAACCGGGTAACATATAATTTAGCTCGGCAGACGGCAACTAAAATCAACACAAATAAAGCACAGAAAGAGCGAGAGTTTTTGAAAATCAAAAAGGAACCACAGGAGTTATGCTTGGCAAATGGCTAGAGGTCTGTTTTGAGAGTGCTCGGGGTTCTCTAAAGATATATGCATTATATATATGTATATGTACTTATGTATTTGGGTAATACAACACATTAAATTTATACATATATACTTAATGAGCTCACATAAATTATTACGCTCACTTGAGTTTAGCGTACTTGTACACAAAAAACACTTCTCTTCACTTCTCTTCACTTCAGTTCAGTTCATAAATTATTTCTGTATAATATTCAATGTATTTTCTTCATATACACACACACACACACATACACCTGTCGCTTGTTGTTGGCCAGGTTATAATGCTGGGCGATTCGGGAGTGGGCAAAACATCGCTCCTAATTCGATTCCGCGATGGTCGCTATGTGCCCAGCTATTTTCTGAGCACTGTTGGCATTGATTTTAGGGTAAGCGTTTTCTTTCTTCCGATCTGTGTTCTTGTTGTTGTTCATTTAATTGTTGTTGTTCTTTATAATTGTTGTATATATATATGTGTCTAACGCTCTCTGTCTCTTTCAATCTCTGTCTCTGCCTCTGTCTCTGTCACTTGGCTGTCTGTACGCTGTCAACAGTTGTCAAGGCTATGAATACGATTTTCACCTGCTTACATATCAACTTTTTCATTATCTATGTGTGTGTACTTGAGTTTATCTTGTTCTCGTTAAAACCCTGACCCTAGCTTTGCTCCATCCCAACCCTACCAACCTCCCTTAACATGTGTAATACCCTGTACTTAAGGATTCTATATGAAACTGGGTAAGTTCACAGCTGAAGCCAAAGAAATGTTGATTTTATTTTAACTATAACTCTAAGCAGAACTTTTAACTTTATCAACAGACTCTGTATTTATTATAGCTATTGCAATAACAGCTTGTGTCACAGTTAACAGTCTGTTAAGTGTATGTTACTGCAGTTGGTACTGTTATGTTCTACACTGCAGTGCTGGGTATCTACGCGTCGACTATTGCGCTGCTTAACGTATGCTGTTGGTGTGTGTTGTGTGTGCGTGTTGGCTTGTCTGTTTGTTTTCTGTGGTTTTTCATGTTTTCCCGCTGCCGCGGCTCTTCTCCTTGGTAAAATGTTTTCCCGCCAGCTTTGCTCGTGTTCAACGAGCTTCCAGCACTTCCTCCCTTAGAAGACCCTTGCAAAGCTCCTTGGGGGCTATTTATTAAAAAGCATATGAACTTAAAAAGGACCTGTTGATGGTTTTTGTCCCATTGTGTGTATGTGTGTGTGTGTGTGTGTGTGCGTGTGTTTGTTGTTCTCCTCCTCGTACACTTGTTACTCATATTTAACTTGCTGTTGTTGCTTTTATTATACTTAGTATTGTGGGTCTTTTGTTTCAACTTTTAGAGGCTTTATCATCATAATAACATTTGCTTTGGGGCTCATATGGCACATAAATTTATTAAACAACAATAATGCTACAAGTATTTGCCATGTCTGCCATTAACTATACTTCTCTCCCAATGTACTCTCCCGCCCTGACCCCTCTCTACGTGGGAATAGAGAGGGTCGTTTTCCGCTTTTCAACTTCTTGACGTTGTTTTTGTTTACTTATAATCTCCGTAAATGCTTTTCGATTGATCTTAAATGTTATTCGCCTTAGAGTTCTTTCTAGGATTTGTAACCTTTTCAATTTAGCAAATTAAATGCATTAATAATGTACAAATAAATTGAATAAACTACGAATAGAAAATCTATTAAATGTGAATTTACTTGTAAGTAGAAATCTTTTGAGTATTTTCAATCAGAATTCATGCGTATTCATAATTCAATTATTAAATATTATTGAAAAGGTATTAATTGCTGTATTTTCTACTAATTGCTATTAAATACGTTTCGAATGAATTTACATCATACTTTTTTGAAATTAAATTATAAATCATTTTTAAAGCTAATTTGCAATTTATCATAAATGTTTTCTAGCGTCAAGTTATTAAGGATATTATATAAAAATAAAGTACATTTTCAGTTAAACAGTCAAGCTTTAAGTAATAGCCAATTTAATAAATGAAACAACATTTAAACTCATGAATTCACTGAGGCAGAAAACTTGAGATACACGAAAGCACAAATAAATAAAAACATATATCAATAAGTATATATATATTATATATATGTATGTATCTAGTATTATACTGTGTAACATTGTATGAATTTCCCAGTAAATGTACTTGAATGTTGCCACAGTGCATTGACTTTTTGTTTACTTAGCTAGAAGTTTGCTTTTTCTTCGTTTTTTCAGAAACATTTTTGTATATTTTTTTTTCTTCTTTATTTTATGTATATGTCTGTGCCCAAAACACACATAAAGTCAAATCAAGCCAATATGGCGGCTACACACACACACAGACACCAACACACACTCACTTGATGTTATTTGCCGTAATACTTGCACACATTTATTATATTGACTGGCTGTCTGAGTAGCCAACCGAAGGACGAGGGTCCTCGGCAGTTCAATCATTAATATTGCTGAAACTAAATGTAACCTGTAATTGTATTACTCTGTATTTGAGCATTTGAGTGCTCGCATTTGATGTGTCTGCGTTTTGTTTATTGCATGCGCGCTGCATGGCACACGCTGCGTATACGCAATGTGCCCCATGTATTAATTGAAGCATACGCCGCGTGGCGTCCACAGCGGTTGCCTCCTCTCTCTCTCTCTCTCTTTTACTTTCTCTCTCACTCTGTCTCTGTTCTCTGTGCATGCAGTTTTTGTAAATTAATTGGATTTTGTGTAACAATTGTGTTTTCATGGTAACCACATTTCTTTTTGCATAACACACAAACATAACTCAATTGCGCGGCCTTCAGAACAAAGTGGTCGTCGTTGATGGCACGCGCGTCAAACTGCAGATTTGGGACACCGCCGGACAGGAGCGTTTCCGTAGCGTGACACACGCCTACTACCGCGATGCCCACGGTGAGTGCCAGGATGCGTTTCATTTTGTCGAACTTCATGCTATTGGTTTGCAATTATTCATAATTTGATAAAGCGCTGCTGCTGCTCTATGATGTGACCAACAAGACCACCTACGACAACATTCGCGCCTGGCTGGGCGAGATACGTGAGTACGCGCAGGAGGATGTGGTCATCGTTTTAATAGGTGAGGATTGAGTTAAAAGGTTGCATGCACACCAAATGGATTTGATTAAGGCCAGAAGACCTGCAGCTGTATATAGTTAGCTGCAGCTGCAGCTGCTGGCCACTTAATTTAATTACGAGTAAAAACTTTTCTACTTTTGTCGCTTTTCAACTTTCACACAGGCAACAAGGCCGACTGCAGCGGCAGCGAGCGGCAAGTGAAGCGCGAGGATGGTGAGCGACTGGGACGTGAGCACAATGTGCCATTCATGGAGACATCGGCCAAGACAGGACTCAACGTGGAGCTGGCATTCACAGCCGTGGCCAGGTAAGCAACAAGAACTTTCCCAACCACATAAGCTGCTAACTTAAAGAGTTTGACTTAAGTTTCAAACAATCGCCGGATGATCTGTATCCTTGTGTTTCCACGCAGTTAATGTCTGTCATAACCTCATCTCTATGATGGGTTTGGTTTAGGCAACTATTTCAAACAGCTCCTGAAAAAGTTAGTTTTTTGGCCAAAATTCAAGCTATAAACTTAAATAGCTCCACCTCCTAGATTGCAAACTCCAATAACCTTGTCCAAACTTAAGCTATTTCCTCACGGAATGTCTCTTTGATCATTGGATGATCTGTATCCTTTTGTTTCCACGCAGTTAATGTCTGCCATAACCTTATAGAGATGCCCAAACATCAAAATTGGTTTGGTTTAGGCAACTATTTCAAACATCTCCTGAGAAAGTTAGTTTTTGGCCTAAATTCATCCTATAAATTTAAATAGTTCCACCTCCTAGATTGCAAACTTCCATAACCCTGTCAAAACTTAACCTATTTCCTTACGGAATGTCTTTTTGATCAGGTTTTTTAGTTTAAATTGACTTGGCATTTTAATATTATTAATTACAAAAAAGGGTCCCCCCTTACACATTTTCCAAAAAAAAAAAATAAAATGTTGTGAAAAAAAATCAAAAATCCAAAATTCAATTGCGGATATCTAAATTAGTATAAAAGCTTATTTAAGAACTTGCTAAATATTTTTAAAAATTCTACTTGTAAGGGCTTAAAATCCACATAGATTGCCAACTCCCATAACTTTGTCCTTTTGATCATGTTTTGAACTCTTAATTGGCTTAGCATAAATAGATTTTTATTAAAATGAACTAATAGCAAACTCTCACTTTATTTAATCCACACAGACAGCTGAAGAGTCGCGGCTACGATCATGGCGATGATGGAAAATTCAATGTGCATGATTTTGTGCGTGACAATACAAAGGCTCGCTCCGTTTGCGCTCAATGCAGGAACATGTAATTTGTTTCCCGCACAATGAAAAACTTGCACAAAAAAAACCAACAACAATAAGTGCTCAGAAAACAAAGGGCAACGTTTGTTGAACAAATTGAACAAAAAAAAAGAAAGAATAATGCTATATCGAAACAAATACTGGTTATTGAAGGAGCACGCGTTGGCAACAATATTTTTTACGGCTCGGGCTAGCATTTTTGTATGTAAATTTGAATTTGGTGGGAATAGGGGACAGCCCATTGGGAATGTATAATTTTTTTACAATACGTTGCGCGTTTGAGAGGAAAGGGAATGAATGCATTGTGTCGGCATTTTGATAGCATAAATAATGAATAAATATATATACATGAATAACATATACATACATACATATATCTATATACAAACAAGTACATATTTTATTTTTGGTAGGGACTATAGAAAAGTGCCCACAAAACTTGGATGAAAAACCCGCAATGCGCAACAAAATCATGCAACATTGAGATTTGTCCAACACGCCGTTGAGCTACCCGGCGTGGTCTTTCGTATTTATTATAATAACCAACGCTGTTAGTGGCCATACAATATGTGAAATATGTACTACAAATTGATTGATATAAGAGCAAACTTATATAAAGGGCAATGCCCAGAAGCAACCAACCTAGATTGAACCAAACCCAATTAATGAGAAACAATCACTCAATTTACCTTAAAGAAAACTATTAATTGTATTTATTGAGACTTCTGTTTTTATTATGAATCGATCGTTAAGTGTTATTTATGCCTACCGTTAAGTTTTAAAGTCCACACACCAAAAACAGTAATGTTTACTACTACTACTATTTTAAATTATTTACACAAATGAATGGAGAAAAACCAAAATTTAACTATTTAATACTCTATGCAATTAAGTTAGAAAAAAGTCTATGTAAACTTTGGCATGCTCTATATGCAATATATACAGTTACTCACACAACTATTCAATATGGATGAATTGGGAAAACCATATAAAATCATATAAAAGTATACTTACCAAACATATAAAAATAAACAGCGTTATGTTGAAGCAAGCAGCTTGTCTTGCATGCATACATACATATGTAATGTGTTAAAAATATACCATAACAACAAATACATATTTACATTGAATGTGGTTTAACAAGAACTTGGAGTGTGTTTTATTTCAATTTGAATGGGCGCGCAACTTGCTGCGATGTGTTTACCAACACTTGCCATTCAGTGTGTCCACACACCGGAATATGTCATCGGTGGCTTAAAGTCTCGTACGATTCGGTCACACTGTATAATAATAACATGTGCTCGCCTCGTTTTGTAAACTGCGTGAAAATATTGTAATTTTGTTGCATATTGTGGAAATAAACACGCTCAAACATGGCCGATCATGCGTTTCATCGGCCTGGTCCGTTGAAGCAAACAAACAAAGCGCACAAAACGGGCCGTCATCGCTCCAAAGGCGCCATCGAGAATGCCCTTAAAGGTATTTGTGTGCTCCAACAAGTGCTTATAAACCTGCTAACTTAAATTTTGATTGTTTACCTAACTTAGGCAAAGTGGGCATCACGGCCATCTCGCATAAGCACAAGCAGCAGCAGCGCAAGGAGCAGCGACGCAATCAAATGAATCAGCTGCGCAAAAACAAACGCGATGAGGTAATACAGCAGAAGCGTCAACTGGGCGGCCAAAACACCGCCCCGTTTCTAGTGTGCCTGCTGCCCATGCACGAACAAATCGATCCCAACTCGGCACTGGCCATACTCGAAAGCTGCGATAGTGAGATCGTTGTGGAGAAATCCCCCAGCGGCATTGTGTACATGAACCTGCCGCGTTTTAAGCAACGCTTTGCATTTGTCATACCGCCCATTGGACGTGGCAATGAGCTGATCGTGCTGGACTATCTGAAGGTGTGCGACACCACACTGATGTTGACGTCGGCCGCCTTTGGTGACGATGAGATCTTCGATCGTTGGGGACAGCGTATGTTCAACATGATTTCAGCCCAGGGCATCCCAACGCCGCTTGTGGCGCTGATGGATCTGGAATCCATAAATCCAAAGCGTCGCACTGCCACTAAGCAGGCGGCACAGAAGTTCATTGGCAAGCTGCTGCCGGAGGAGAAGATTATGCAACTAGATACCGCACCGGAGGGTTTGAATATCATTCGACGCATTGGTGGTCAGAAAAAGCGTGTGCTGCACAACATAAACAATCGGCCGAATCTGTTTGGTGATGTGGTTGAATATGAGCCCAACGGGGATATGGGCACCTTGAAAGTAACAGGCTACCTGCGTGGACAGTCGCTGAATGTGAATGGACTAGTGCATATACCAGGTCTGGGCGATTTTCAGATGAGTCATGTCGATGCACCGCCCGATCCCTACAAGCTGGACAAGGGTCGCGAAGGGGAGGTAGCTGAGGTACGTTTGCTCGATCGCAGCAATCCAGCGAAGCAAACATCGCTGCAGAGCGAGAACATACCGGATCCTATGGATGCGGAGCAGACCTGGCCAACGGAGGAGGAAATCGAGGCTTCACAAAAGGAGACCAAAAAAATGCGACTAGTTAAACGCGTGCCAAAAGGTTACAGCGATTATCAGGCTGCCTGGATACCCGATGTGGAGCAAGTGGAGGACAAAGACAATGATGACGATGAGGATGAGGACGATGACGATATGAGTGGTGAAGAGGATGATGAGGACTTTATGTCCTGTGATAATAAATCATTTGAGGATGAATGCGAGAAACCCGATTCGGATACGGAAGAATATGTGGACAGCGTGTCTGTTGCCTCGGAGACAGCTGCAATTAATGACGAAAAGTACGATCAGCAAATGGATTTTCAAGAGGAGCGTGAGACATTACAGAAACTGCAGCAGGCGCGCACCGATCAACTGTGGCCAGATGAGATCGACACGCCCCTCGATGTGCCCGCCCACGAACGTTTCCAGAAGTATCGCGGCTTGGAATCCTTTCGCACGTCGCCCTGGGATATCAAAGAGAATCTGCCCAGCGACTATGCGCGCATCTATCAGTTTAAGAATTTCGATCGCACCAAGCGTCGCATTTTAGCAGAGGCCAAGGAATTTGAAGGCATTCTGGTGAGTCCTTAAATACTGAACATAATTGTCAAATAATCATAACTAAATTGAAATCTTAGCCGGGCTTATACATCACGATTCACGTCATCAATGTGCCCGCCAGTCGCTGGGAAGCTTTTAAATCCGCTCAGCTCACAGATAATGTGATCGTCTATGGCATGTTGCCACATGAGCACCAGATGTGTGTCATGAACGTTGTCCTGCAACGTATTCCTGACTCGGAGGTACCGCTGAAGTCCAAGGAGCAGCTGATTGTGCAGTGTGGCTATCGTCGCTTCGTTGTCAATCCTATTTACAGCCAGCACACCAATGGTGATAAGCATAAGGTGCGTGTTTTTCTACTTACCAATCAATATTTAATTAACTAATTATTTATTACAGTTTGAGCGTTTCTTCCGGCCGTATGAGACCGTGTGCGCCACCTTCTATGCTCCAATACAGTTTCCACCCTCTGCTGTGCTCGCCTTTAAGGTGAATCCTGACTCGTCTCTGGCTCTAGTTGCCCGTGGTCGTCTGCTTTCTTGTAATCCAGATCGCATTGTTCTTAAGCGTGTGGTGCTTAGCGGTCATCCAATGCGAATTAATCGCAAATCGGCCACCATTCGCTACATGTTCTTCTACAAGGAGGACGTGGAGTACTTCAAGCCCGTCAGGCTACGCACCAAATGCGGTCGCCTGGGTCACATTAAGGAATCGTTGGGCACGCACGGTCACATGAAGTGCTATTTCGATGGCCAGCTACGTTCCTACGATACGGCATTCATGTATCTCTATAAGCGTGTCTTCCCCAAGTGGAATTATGAGGACTGCCTTGTGCGCAGCGCGGAGCATGCACGCCAGGCCGCGGCGGCGACATTGTGGCAAAACTCAAAGCAGAACGTGGATGAGGACATGGAACAGTAGTAGAATTTGTGTATATAACTGTGCATATATATATTGAAATAAATTGCCTTGCGGGCACTCAACATAAGTTATACTTGTATCTTTATAAGTGTATAATAGGTATAGATATAATAGAACTATATTCACAAACAATTGGCTTAACTAATCGGGATAGTATACGTATAACATACATACATATATATAAAACGGGACAAGGTTAAAAGCTGAAGCCGCATTGCACAGTTCTATGGATTCTCTATATGGCTAATACATGGGATTCTAGGAGCGAATTAATGGATTACAGCTGGGCGGGAGCTCAATAGTTGTAGTTGGTGGACAAACACTTGCGTCGCTTCTTTTGCAGCTGCTCAATCTGCTCCACAATGTTTGTGCGCGTCTGGAATGCCTTAACGATGCATTCACAAGTGAGTGCAGTGGCTATAAACTGATTGATGGATATGTGCCAGGCATCGGAGATGTTTGTGTTGCTGCTGCTGCCACTGCTGTTGGTTGTGGTCGCGGTTACAGATCCTCCTGCAGCAGCTGCTGCTGCTGCTGCTTCTGCCGCCTTTGCCTGGCGCAACTCCTCTTCCAACGCCACAAACAAACGCGTTGTGCTGCCTGGTTCCGCTGCGGGCGTTGTGGGATTACCATTACTATCCGGTTGCTGGAATGGCATTAAAGTGTATATTTCATAGATTTAGAATGTTAATATATTTGTACTCACCTCATCACCGCTGCCGCCCAAGTTGAGCTGCGTAAAGCTTTCCAAGCTCGGCTCTTTTTTGATATTACTGTTGCCCAGCTCAATGAGATTTTCATCTACCGAAGCCATATATTAGAAATACAAGCCTCTAGATGCCAAAGAAGTTTGTAAACACTTACATGCGCGTCGCATCTCCTCGTCCTGCACACAGCCCATGATCTCGATAATGCTGCGCCACAGAAGCTGGAAATTTTCCTTGCGCATTTGCGGCAAATTTCGGTGTTGTCCACTGGCGGCTGCCCCCTCGTCCGGCTGATCCAGCAAATAACCCAGGCTGCCCAAGCTGCGTGTGTCCGTTGCATTGGAATCGGCGCGATCTAGACGCGTGGCTGCAACCAGGTCGCTAATCTGTGAGAAATTCGATATAGTCTCAACATTCAGTAGCATTTGATCGGCAGCCATTGCGGAGGCTGCTGTCGTCGTTGTCTCCGGCGGCGTCATGCGGGCCGCGCCCAGATCTGAAATATCCGAAAATGTGTCAATCGATTCGTAACGTCCCTGCTGGCGTAGGCCGATGTCTTGGTCGTCATCCTGCCCAGCATCTGTGCGTGTTGCAGTACCCTGGAGTGCAGCGGGCAGATCCACATAAAACGTTGAGTTACGCGGCACCAGCGACGATGCATTCGAATTCAGCGAAAGATTCGGTGTTGTACGCGATAAATCCATAAACGTGTTACCCGAAATCCCAGCCAAATTATGCAAATGTTGTGTGGCGCTAATCAGCGCAAAGTCATCGGCATCAAAGTTGTCATCCGAGGGAGATGGCAACGCTTCAATCGACTCCGAGGCATCCTCGCTGTAAAATACATAAAAATTAGCATGGAGAAGAACAGAAAACAAGAAAGCTATTAAAATCAAAGATTACTCAAAGAAATCCTCCGCTTCGAAGGCCTCCTCGGCATCATCTTTGGTACGCGGACGAGGGCGACGCGTGCGTTCAATTTCCGCCTTGGAAAGCAGTGGCGACAAATGCAATACAAAAAGCAGCTTCAGTTTCTCCAAACTCTTGGTGGAACACACCAAGCCCAGGACGTTGATTAGCTGACCAAAATCTAATTGTCCGGTGCCCCTCTTGTCCGTCAGCTGTAAATAGATTTCGATTATAGAAAGTGTATAGGTATTGACACGAGTTGTGACTCACCCGGAACAGTTTTTCACCAATATCAACGCAGACACACTTCCGCCAAGGCGTTAGCTCTGTGAAGAGCGTATGGAATACCTCAAAGTTAATGCAGTAAGCCTCATGGCGTCCATTACCGCCACCAGGCATTATATCAGCGTGTCCAACACGCGAGGGCGACTGTTGATGTAACTGCAGCAGCTGCGGCGCCTCGCTTATGGTCTTCTGCTGTTGCTGCTGCACGGACTTGAGCGCCAGCTTCTCCTCTCGTATAATAGTGAGCAGCATATGCAGCTCCTGGCGCTCAAAGTAGGCATTTTGCACATGAGCCTTCACAATAGTCTTCTCGTTATCAACGTCAAATTGACGGACTGTGAGTCGACGATGCTTGTTACGCAGCTCCTCGATGCGTTGCTGTGTCAGCTCCTCGCCAAATTTGGTATACGCCTCGTGTATGAGTGTCTGGACTGTTTGTGTCTGCGGTCGCTGCAGCTTGCGCTTGTCTGTGGAGGGTGGCACTTGGTACTCTGGGTTGTAGATGCCCTCCAAATAGTTTTGCAGCACCAGCATGGCCTCGCCATCGTCCTGACAGTCGAGCAGCTTGTCGCGATTCCATTCGATAATCTGAAGCGAGATCATAAATATGATCTTGGCGCCCTCGTAGAAAAAGCAATCCAATATTTGCAACGAGCTCTCGTAGCTGATCACACTTATAAATATGGTAAGGAACCATGAAATGGAGATCATTTTAATAACGCCCAGGCGCTCTAAATGCTCATGCAAATCTGATAGATGCGTCTCAACCAGCTCATTGAGCACACCCTGATCAATCTGTGCGCCGACAACCTTATCCTTGTAGTAGTCTGGCAACAAATTCTCACAGAGGCTGGCCAGCATCCAGAAAGCGTTCTCCTCATCACAAAACAGCAAAAATACTGAAGATACAATATTCATGGCCTGACAGTAGCCCACCTGGGGGTTACGCAGCGCATATGCTTGAAGGACACGCCTCAAGGCGCCAATGCCATCAGTACTTTGGAATGCCGGATGCTCTGGCAGCGATCTGGGCAAATCCCTATCGATTTCATCGTGTGCAAAGCAATCCTTAATGCAGGCAGCTTTCTCGACCAGATCCTCATACAGGCCGGGATTCATTTCCTTATCGTGTATGGCCCCCGAGAAGATTAACCAAATTTCCTGCCTTAGCTTGTCCGGTATGCCCTCCACAATCAAATTGATAACATCTGTGGTGCGAAACATTGCAATGCCGCGGCCAAAATCACGAAAATGATGCTCCCAGCGTGCCAGTTTATGCTCCTGGTTCTTTTGTATGTCCTCGCTAAACTGTGTCTTAAATGTGTTGAGCAATGCGGTCTGCTTGCTCCAGGATATATCATACCTGGCGCGTTCGCGGCTAACGGGTCTGCAAAGGAGTTTGAACACAGTTAAAATGAAATATGCATCAGACTGGAAACTTACACATGAATGCGCGACAACAGATCTGTGATCTTTGAGATGAGCACCTCACGATCCACAATCTTTGAGAACATAAAAGGCACATTCTCCGATGTGAAAATGACAATTTGATTGTCAAAACGCTGCTGACCATCGTCCTTCTTTTCAACACTCTGTGGAGTAAACATCAATACATATATTAGTAAGCCAACATTATTAACTGGTTAAGACTTACCTTAATGGTTTTCATAGGTATTACGACACTAACTAGATCCTTGACGTCGCTGCGAAAGCAGAAGAAATTGGGCGACAAGTAAATGTAGCCGGCATTGAATCGCTTCGAATAGGGCGACCATATATCGGCCTTTATTTTGCCATCAATAATTTCCGTTTGCGGTAAACGAAAATAAACGCGAAATTCCTCAGATTTTTGGCGTGCTGTCAAATCGCGTAGCAGCACTGGCTTTTTGGAGGCCTTAACGCCAAGGCGCGCAAAATTCGAGGGATCGTGATCCACAACGGGACTCTCTGGGTCATGAATTAACTTTTGTATGGCCATTTTATTAAGCTGCTCGATCAGCAGGTGCGGCTCATTCGGATTAGAGAACAGCGTAAAATTGTACGTCATGTTGTTGGTAGTCTTCAGATAAATGGTATTGCCACTGCGACTAATATCCTCCAGCTCAGCGAAGCGTATAATCCGCTTGATCTCCTGGCTCAGCATATACGAGTAGAAGCACACATGGTTCAGCGATATATAGAGCTGACCCTGACGCGGTATCTTATTCTTCACATATCTGAGGACAAATGTCGAGTATTATACGCTGAAATTGATACACATTGGTATGTTGGCTTACGTTGCGGAGTATGAGTTGACCAGACGCTCCTCTTCGGGCATTTTGAAGATTTGTCGAAACTGTGAGGTCATCACTTTAAAGTCTGGCGATTCGCCAGTATCGTCTTGATTATTTTGAGTATATAGCGATTGGATTTTGCATATCGTAAAGTTTGTTACTTCCTCCTCGTTTTCCATTTCATTGAGGACGCTAAAAAGATTTGCCTGCAGCCATTCCCAGTCCTTGACAATCTCATCCTGTGTAATGCCAATCGCAATTTCTAAATAATAAAAGAGTTAATATCAAATAACAATAATGCTTTCAAAATTCTGGAAATAATGCAAAATTAACTATATTTGAGGCCCGTTTTCTTATCTTCAGTTAACTGAACAACCCAATAAATTAACAAATTAGTAACATACCCGTACATACATATACTATTTATAGTATACATATACTTTTAATTATCTAGCTGGGTGAGTCAGGGAACGCCTGGGTTCGTCACTAAATTATTAGAGCTTTGCCCGATTGTGATCCAGCGTATGTCTAAATCTAATCATTCTATAAATAATGACCTTTTAGTTGCTAAATTTGTCAAATTCTTTTCTGCCTGACTAACTTGGCTCCCTTTCTTAAGAGCCTCCCAATTTCATTTACCGGAAAGTTGCATATATGTATAGCTTTTATTTATAGTTTACTTAACTTTAGGGGCTTACAAATTGGATATTATCTTTGTGATTCCCCGACTGATAAACAGTTTACTTCATTTAGAACGTACAGTGTTCATGACCATGGCATTTTCTATGTATTAAACAAAGTTCGGTGCATTTTATTTTACTTTCGAGTTGAAACTTCTTCTGATGTTCATAACAGGTCTCCTGAGATTTCACGTGAAAGATATATATTCTAGCCACGAATTCAGACAGATTTTATTTTTACCAGTCGAGTTTTCCATTGGCTATTTCAAGAATTATATTATTAATTATATTACAGTTTGTTGTCATAAAATTTGATTTGGTATTTATAGCCCGATAAGAAACTTGCAAAATTCTTGATTAACTTTCTTATCGCTCAATAGATCCCAAGCATACATTTTCAACAAACTAATCATTGTACAAGTACGCTTGCCCCAGTGCCCCACACAAGTGCACCAATGCAATAATAAAGCATTATTGGTCAATGTGTTATGTATACGTTGAGTGAGTCAGAATTTGGGCGCCCGCCTACTTTATTGCTGATAAAAAACTAGAGTTGTGAATTACAGTTAAATTAAGGGAATAGGTTCATATAAGTTCGTTAGTTCGTTCAATTCGTTTAGTGTGTGAGCCATGTTTTTGTTCAATCGAACAACATCCTCGTATGTTTATTTTAATTTTAAAACTAGTACAATCAATCCCAAATGAACAAAACGAACTAGATGAACGTCAATCAGGGATATTTGTAGTATGTTTGTTCGTTCAGTTTAGGGAACAGTTCGATTGAACTTATTCGGAACGATGCGGTACAACTCTAATGAACATGCTGTTGATAAGGGGGCGTTGGGTGGGATGAGAAAGCGTTTTTAACCTACCGTAAGAAACCTCAGAGGACGGTGTCTGATGCAGTATGCGATAGGGCGCCGGCTTGGTGTTCATCACGCTGTCAAGGGTGCCCACCAGCATGGAGCCAAACCCGCGGGATTCGCCATGACCGCGACGCTTTTGTAGTACAAAATACTTGGAGTACATTTCGGCGGTCCTGCAAAATGAAAAATCAGAATGGAGAGCGAGAAAGGGAAAAAAGACAGCAGTTGCACACAGATATACATTCATATATACCATATGTGTATATCTATATGTATGTGTGTGTGTTATGCTGTTTGTATGGGTGCGCGTTTACGTAGGGGGGTTTTTCTACGCAGCGAAAAACAGTTGCGGGAACAGAACAATCAATTTTCAAAGCCTGCGCTTTGTTTCGCAGCTGGCTGTAAAATCAGTGCAGAGTTGGCGACTTGAACTCTGCTCAATTAGTTATCAGCTTATAGTGTGGCCAACAAAAACAATAACAATGGCACCAATACACACACACACACAAGTGCACACACCAACACAGCTGTGTTCTTGTGTATGTGTGTCTTAAATTAATCAGCTGCTGGGTGCAGCGCGTGTGGGGGGGCGATGCAGCATCCAATCCAGCAGGCAACACCCGACCGTCCAAACTAGGAGTATAATTTTAAGTTTCTACTTACCAAAATGCCGATGGCAGCATTAGCTCCTTGGGCTGTATCCACATCTTGGCGTTTAAATATTTAGCTGAGCTTAATTATCGCCAATTTTCATAGTTTTCTAGTGTGAAACTAATTTGTATTTGCGACTGCCACGAAAAGCAACAACGTGTGTGCGTTTTGCTTTTTCGTTACATTTGTGACCTATTATCTCAAGTGTAACCACAATAATTCACTGTTTATTTTAATGACTTTTTTATTGCGTAGATATAGAATAAATTGTTCCTTCGCCTACAAACAAACAAACAAAAAAGGCTGTAACAACAGGGGCCCTGGTTTGTATGTGTTATTATAATGCAGTGTGACCGAGCTTTGAATGCAAGATTATACCACGTCTTCTTTCAACTGAGCGCGTTTGTTCATTTTGTAAATAAACTGTGCAGCATAATCACTTGAAACTGACGATGCTCGATTTTGATCTTTTTCGAAAAGTTTTTTCTTATTCAGATCAGTGCAATATTGCAAAAAGTAGAAATTTTATTCAAAAACGTTGTTCTAGACCCGCTAGCTTATCGGCAAGGCTGCAAAAACCAAATGTGCTAATTCTGTTCGTTGGTTGGATGGGCCACACTGTTTAAGGGCTGTTAATAACAGAGAGCGCCAAGTGTCTGAAAAGCTTTACTCAATTTTCGTTTCTAATATTTTTTAAATTTATCATTCGATAATAGTTGTTATCACACTTTTTATACCCTAGCAGAGGGTATTATAATTTTGGAACTAGTCTCTCAGTTTTAAAGCTTTCGTAATGATAGCACAGACCCTTCTTTTTGCTGCAGGCAGTACATATGTACATATGTCGGAACCGGCCGGATCGGACCACTATAACATATAGCTGCCATAGGAATGATCGGTCGACAACTAAGTTTTTATATGAAAAACTTCTCTCTCTCTCTCACTCACTCACTCTCTCTCACTCACTCTCTCTCTCTCACTCACTCTCTCTCACTCACTCTCTCACTCTCACACACACACACACAAACACACTAAAGTGGACCTCCAAAATAAGCTATTGCTATTCACAAAGTATACCTGCAAAATGATAAATTGTAGTGGACTCCCTTGAATTCTTGAGAATCGCAGAGAAGGGCGATCAAAATTAGAAAACTGTTTTGTATGAATAACTTTATTGTTTCTAAAGATATCCTCACCAAACTCACCCAAACCGAGTCTCTAATGAGTTTATACAATCTGACCAAATTTGATCAAAATCGGGTCACTATATCATATAGCTGCCATAGGAACGATCGGGTAAAAAATGCAATCTGACCAAATTTTGTCAAAATCGTACGCCTATTTTGCTATAATAAACTTTTTGTATATGCAAATATTTCATCCAAACTAAGTGAGAGTTTTATTATACTTCAAATATATATATATAATATAATTATAATTTCATAAAAATCGGACCACATGGGTCCCATAGGAGCAATCAGACCAAAATTTAGTTTTGTATAATAATTAATTCCTGCTAGGGTATTTAGCTTCGGCACTCTGAAGATAGTCAGGTTTGGCAAATGAAAAAATCAAATGGGCGCTAACAGTATAACATGTGGCGTTGCCACACAACAAAATATTTTTCCACGATGTAACTGTGACTCGCCGCTGCAAGTTAAGTGACCCTCGTATTGTGGACAACTTTTTTGGAAAGGGTTTAAGAGAAATTCAAATTTGAAGAACAACTTGCTATAAAAACATAAAATAGTTTTAAATATTTCTGCTTTGACATCTTTTTGCACAACAAGAAAATAAATGTTTTTCAAACAGTAAACAAAAATTTTTACAGTGAAGTCCGACCAAAACTTAATTTATGTTAGACATGCTCCATTTATTTTGACTCTGATTGTTTACAGTCACGTCAGTGTTTGTTATGAACAATTTTGGGATTCAAATGACTCGAATGAACGATAAGATTTAGTTCATTTGTTCAATGTGAAGAATTAGTTCAATCGAACTGAGTCTGAACGATTCGGTACAACCTTAATTCAAACAGTAAACTTGCTGGGGGCACGTAACGCTGATGTTTTTGTTGTGTGCGCAGCGCACTTGAGAATTGTTGTCATTGTTTTGTTGCCGTACCGCTCGCTCATCATTTTCGCGCTCTCTCGCACTTGTTGGTATTGCTCCACAGACTTTTCCCCAATTGTGTCTGTTTGTTCCGTTCGCGTTCGTTCATTGATTTCCTAATTAAGTTTATAATTAAAATTAATTGAAAAATTACCCACATATATGCATACACATAGTACATACACATGCATATACATAAATATGTAAAGTAGCGCGCGTGTTGTAACATCGAAAAATTTGTATCTGTGTCTCTATTAAAATGGAATGAAAGAAAGCACGTTAAAAATTTAAACACGAAATTGTGCCAAAAACATCAGCGCCAGCCAAAGAGGTAATTATAATAAGCAAAGTGCACGTTTTTGTGCTTGCTTGCCTAATTGATGACTTCCCTGCCGCGCTCTATTTATAATTAAAATCGTCTGCAATGGCAATTATATTTATTGAACAAAAGGCAAAATCTGCTTATGTATATATAACATGTATGTACATTTTATAGACATATGTACATATGAATATGCATAAAACAACTATAAAAATTCTTTGCACAAAATTTTAAATGGCCATAAATTGTGCTAAAAGTCGCGTTGCGGCTTAAGTATTTTTGCGGGCTGTTATTGTGTGCGGGTGCGGGTGTCTCTGCCTAGGGTCGGGGCGTGGGGATGTATGGACGCTTATCCTATTTAGTGACTGCCAGAGTTGTCAAAGTATATTTCACTCGTGTTGCATTTTGTTGGGTTTTCTAGTTCAATTTGATATATAAGTTTATTCAAAATGCAATTTACCATTATCACCTACAATCAATAGACCCCAAATATAGCTTAAATGTAGAAATAAGCGAAAATAAAAAGGTTTCAACGTAAATAACTGAATAATGACGGCAAAATATCACTCGCTTATGTTAAGATTGACTTATTCTGAAAGAAAGGACACAACTCTAGAATTATGACCTTGTGAGTGGATCTGTAGTTGCTACCTGCTACTTGCATGCAGTTTATATTTAATAACTCAACAGTCTTCCGCCGAAAGTCGTAAATGAATGCGCTCTAAAACGAAAAACTAATAAAAAGAAAACATTTTTCGCTTTCCAGGTGGTCCCCGTAAAATACAACCGTGTGGCAACTCTAGGCAAATGAACTGTTTTACCTGCACACATACAAGCGCGCAGTTCAACACACAACGGATAATTTAGTGGAATTTTCGAAAATAGCAAAGGAAAGGCAACCATAATCCTCAAGAGCAGCAACATCAGCAGTCGGAGTCGCAGTCGCAGCCGAAGCAGCAGCAACTATAACAACACAGGCATAATAATCAAAGATTAAATCAGGTTTATATGGAAGGGTTAAAAAGAGCAAAAGCAGCCTGTCACAGGAAGAAATACACGTTTGCTAGTCTCTGAGCCACGGCTACAACAACAACGAACAACTGATTTTGATTACAACTACAAGGAGCGCGCGCTACACACACAAGCACACATGCATGCACATACATGACTTGCGCTCACCGAAAGAGAGAGCGAGAGAGAGACAAAGAGAGATGGAAAGAAGCATGCACAGATTAACTAGCGCGCTCAGTTTTCCGCTCAGTTTTTTGGCTCAGTTCTCATTCGAGTGCGGTACGGTTACGTCGCATTGCTTTACAAAGCAGCGGTGAAAATACAGCAAAAGATTTTCCGCTAGGCGACGACACAGCACAACACACGAGCGGCATTTGTTTTGAAAGTAAAGTAAGAGGAAAACGAAATATAAACTAACGTCGCGACCGCGCCTCGCTAATAACATTGGATTCTGTTTGTGAATGTGAATGTGTGTGTGTGTGCGTGTGACGAAAAAGGAAGCAAGCAAATTCAAGTAACAAACAAAAAATAGTGCAAAAAATAATACAAATAATAATAAGATAGCCGAAAGACAGGCCCAAACCACAGAGCAGAGTAGAGACCAGTTTCAAATCGCCGCCTATTTGCAGGGCAATACACGCGCCTCCGTCACCGTCGCCATCGGCAGAAGCAGTGCATGTGTTATATGCTTGTATGTGTGTGAAAGAGCTGGCGATAGTTTTGAGTGTGGGGAAGGGGCAATGGCAGTGGCAGGCAATTGAACGTACACACACACACATGTGCACATGCTAGCCAAGACAAAAACAACAACAACAACAGCAAGACGAAGCAGCAGAAGAGGAAGAAGAGAAACAAGCGACCACATACGGTGAAAAGGCCGCGTCGCGTCGCCGTCGCCGTCTCAAGGAGCGAAAGGCAGCAGAGAGAGAGACGCCGAGGCAGAGGCTGAGGCAGAGGCAGAGACCAAGCGAGCTATAAGAATAATAAATTACACTTTGCTTTTGCTATAATAAGAAGAAAAATTTATATACACACACACATGTGCAAGTAATGTTATTGTGTGTGCGTGTGTATGTGGGGGGAAAAATTGTAATAAAATATGAACGCACGAAAAATGCTGGAAATGGAAAACTAAAAGTAAATTTCGAAACGGCAGCAGCAGCAGCAGCGCAGCGTAAATATGCAGCTGTGTGTGTAAATTATTAACAGTTAGGCTGCGCAAATCAAAGCAGAGCAAATGAATATAAATAAATAAAAGCAGCAAATCAACAAAAAGAAATAATAATAACAACAACAACAACATTCAATGTGCCATCATTTTTAACAACAACAACTATATACACACATAGATAAATAAGCAAAAGGAGCAGCTTTAAACAAATTAAATAAATAATTAAATACATAATATTAAGCGTTATTATATACAGTATTAGCAACAACAACAACAGATATAAAATGTCCTGCATATCGAGCAATTTTAGCTCATTCTTTCTCAACTCGCTGAACGATCCTTCAGAGTTTTCCAAGTACTTGAGCAATGGCGAACTGAAATGCACAAATTTCGAGGAATTTCAAGTGTTTGCGCAGTCAACGCAACAACAACAACAGCAGCAGCAGCTACAACAACAACAGTATTCACACACAAATGGCGTCGGCAGCGCTGAGTTTGCCTATGAAGCAGCGACGTCGCAGTCGCTGCAGCGTGAAGCTGCGGAAACGCCGGCAATAGCAGCGACGGCGACAGCGCAGCCGTTACTTCTTAGCAATCGCTGGCCCACAGCGGTGGCCACACCAAACGGACACACGCCCGCTGCTGCTGCTGCGGCCGCCGCCGCTGCCGCTGCCTCAGCCGCCGCACAGCACTTTGATGGTTCCTTTGAGTTTATCAAATATCTGCGTCACTCCACGGACTTTACGCCCAACAGCAGCAGCAGCAGCGGCGTCGGCGGCGGTTGCGTCAGCGAGTCCGTTGACAGCGCTGCAACAGCGGATAAAGGCAGCAAATTAACTGGAGCCGGCAGAGTAACGCCAACGCCGCTGCCCGCATCCCCCGTTGGCGCTAGCGGCGCTCTTCTCGATCTCGACTCGACGAGCAGCTCACAAAAGTCGCGTTCCGCATCCCGCAAAGTAGCCGCCCTGCTCTCTTCCGTTTCGCGCTCTTCCAACAGCCTGGATGCCAGCTCCTCAACGCTGGACGCGGTCTTTGATCACGACTCGAAGCAAACAATGTTCGAGCTTCAGCATTTGACCAGCACCTCGAATGGCTCGAATGCCTCCAACTCCAATGAATCCTCGCTGGAGCTGCTCGCCTTCCCCAGCTCCCATCTGAATGCCTCCAATTCGAATACCTCCTCCGAGGAGCACTGTGGCAGCGCTGGTGAATTTGGTGGACTATTGAGCGGCGCCAGTTGCTCTTCCGCATCCGCAGCGGGCACGTCGCCCAAATTACTGGGCAGCTTTGTGATCAAGGAGAATTTCGAGGTGCATCCCTCGCACAAAGTGGAGGAGGGCATCTTCCAGCACATGAACAAGCTGCCCTCCAAAAAGAAGGACACCCTTAAACAGCTCGGCGTCCGTTTCACTGGCCAAATGACAATGACGGACAAATCGATTGTTGTCGAGAATTTCATTAAATTTTGCGAGGTGAGTTCATTTGAAACCGGGTCTAGGCATGGGGTTCCATAAGTGTGGACAAAATATCCTTCAATATTGAAGGATATTAGAAACGAAGCTGAATTAGAAACGAACCTTTTTACTCCCTGTACCCATAAAATGGATAAATGGGGGTATTGAATCTCTGCAAATGTAGTTAACAGACTGAAGGCAACATCTCCGACCCTATAAGGTAGATAAATTCTTGATTAGCATCAAAAGAAAATTCAAATTTGGCCATATCCGTCTGTCTGTCCGGATGAACGGTAAATTTCAGAAGTTATAAGACTTAGAGACATCAAATTTGGAATGTAGGTTCCTGCATACCATACGCAGATCAAGTTTTCCGATTTTAGATATCTCCCCCTGTTTCCCCGCAACTTGATAAAAACGTTTACAGTAGCAGCTTTAAAGATATAGCTTTGGTATTTGACATGCTTAATACTTGGTCCACTCTTCATCTACTGTACAAATTTTAAAAATTTCTATTCCTAAAATACGTAATGGCTTCGAAAATACGAGTTCAGCAACACCATCCGCAGTTAATTTTGGGAATTTGTATAGGATGCATTATGTAATGTATAAAGTTGATCGCATAAACGCAGTATCCCATTTTGTACTTTGTTAAAACATAGATTTATTCACTTTAGTCTGGCACATTTATCACCACCCCAAGCTGACTAGAAGGTAGTAAAATCGGATAAGTTTATTAAGTAGACATCCTTTCATCGTCAAAGCCAGTACTATTTGGGTTTTTTAATTATATTATAAGACGATATAAAAAATTAAGATTTATATATAAGTAAATATTTATAATTAAAATAAAAATACTATGGGAAAATGTAGATAACATAAAGCAAAAGTATACATGCTGTTACTAACAGTGGTCTGCTATGTTAAATAATAGTATTTGATGCTGTTGTGTTAGCAAGGAGCCATTTATTGTACAACTGTACCGGATTGGGAACGTTATGGAAGCATGTTTAAATATGTAGATTGCCAGGATAAATTAAAATCCTTTTTTCTAGTTTCAATCTATTTTGAACATTTTCTATTCAGAGAGAGAGCTTTATGTATGCAACACACGAATAGTATTTGATTATCGCATATGTATTTATGTACGTTATGTTCCCTATGTAAATATGTATGACATTTACATATATAGATATATTCATAATGCGGATACACCGTTCATATCCTTTACACGAGCGAATTTCTCACTCTATTACGTGTATTGCCACCCAGCCACACACACCAACACACACACACAAACACATACACCCAAGCGAATGTCATTATAAATTGTAATAACAGCAGCAGAGACGCCAGCGTCGACTACGGCAGAGCAAAACGACAACCCACAACCACAAATTCAGCATACAAATACAACTGTAATCATGTGTGCCACAATGTATGTATGCTTGTGTGTGTGTATTTCTGCGTTTCTAAACACCTACATACATACACACGTTCCCCCACCATCCACCTCCCCAGCCAACACATTTGGCGCCTTTTCAACACTATGCCAGCAGGCAACCCTGCCAACACTCACACCAACACATGCTCATTACGCTCAGCTTTATCGGAACGCACACACATACATAACTAGATTTGGTCGCACCAGCAGCGGCAGCAGCACCCACACATTCCAACTATGTATGAAACGGCATTGATGGCATAATACAGGAACAAACAACAACAACGACAACAACAAGTACTACAGCTAGGGCCTAACCTTATTTCAACATGGCTGCTTTCTCGGCCCTTCGTCCGCTATTACAACATTTTAGTTCTAAGATGCCTAGTCGCTCTCCTCTCCCTTTCCAATTTCAACTCAAAATTGTTGCGCTCTCTCTCTCACTCACTCCTTTGCGCGCAAACTTTACTTGCTGAAGGCAATGGCAGCGGCAGAGGCAGAGGCAGCGGCTGCTGCTCAAACTACAAAGTTTTGTACTTACATATACATACATATGTATGTCTGTATAGTTATGTGTGAGTTAGTGGGTCTGGCAACCCCCAAAAAAGCTCAAGCGGGCGCTATTGAGTAATTGTATATGACCCCCTCCCCCTCCCCTCCCTCCCCCTTTTTCTCACACTCACTCTCTCTTACACACATACATACAATCATCAAGTTACTTGGGGCGTTTGTCGGACTGTCCATTGAGCTGCCTTCGTATGTCCTTTCGTGTATGTGTGTGTGTGTATGTATGTAAGTTTCTGTGTATGTGGCTCCCTAGCGGCATCGTTGAAGGCTACTAAATGCGCATGCAGCAGCAGCCGCAGTCACCAATACACACATGCAATAAGTTTGCCCAACTGTGTATGGTGTGTGTGTGTGTGTGTGAGTGTAAGGGACAGCTTAACTGTGAATGAGAGCGGTTGGTGGGGACGGTGGCTGCTGGGCGTTGGGCGTTTTGATGGGGCAGGTACAATGTCTCGGCTTCGCACAATTTACGCGCTCACACAGAAACACATGCACATTGATTATAATTTTAAATTATATACACACGTACACACATACATATCTCTAAATATATATATATACGTATAACTGTACTTGCCAAACTTATATGATGACTATATATACACTGTCATACACACACTTACATACACATGCACATGAAATATTTAGCTTTTATGCGTCGTTTTTGCCGCTTTTTGGGGCCCGTATTAAATTAGTGTTGTATAACGCGCAGAAGGGGTTAGAAGGGCACCCAAAAAGTCAAAATGTTGCCAAAATTTTAAATATATGTAATTGTACATACATACATATGTCTATATATGTATGTACAGCGAGGCATAAAAGTATTGATATTTGCTGAACATCGAAAGACGTTATTAAGGAGTATACAAGGAGACTTAACGAAGTAAGAACTTCGAATATCGATTTTATATTATTGTACCATAACTCTCCGAGCCATGGGTACTAAACAAAGAAACCCTTATTACAGAAACGACAGATTCGAGAAGGACAATTCTTATTAAAACTCTATAACATAACCACAGATCAATTTGAGTACAACTGCTTAAATAAGTTGGTTTCGAATCAGCATTAAGATTTATTTACCTGTTAATAAAGAGCTTTCCTGAGTCTGGGTGTCCGAGAACTATTTCATTTTTAATATCCATTACATTACATACAAACTACAGATTAAATGTAGCTTGTTTAGATATGAAGTAAAAATGGTATTTTAATTGTATAAACTCTTCAGAGATTCGGTTTGGGTGAGTTTGGTCGTCATAGCCAATCCAGCTTGTGTTTCTAAATTATATTATAATGAAATGCTCTTATTTGGTGAGGATATCTTTATAAACATAAACATTTTTCATACAAGAACATAGTCTTCCACCGATTATTCCTAAGGCAGCTATATGTTATAGTAATCCGATCCGGTTTCGACATATGTACTGCCTGAGGAAATAGAAGGGTCTGTGCCAAATTTCATTGGGAGAGCTTTCAAACTGAGAGACTAGTTCGCATAGAAACAGACGGACATAGCTATATCGACTCGGCTATTCATGCTGATTCAGAATATATATACTTTGTTGGGTCGGAAACGTCTCCTTCAGTCCATTACACATTAATACCCTCTGCTAGGGTATAATAAGCCTTAAAAGTATGGCTGGGGCAATACTTTTTAGTCTTACTATTAATACATTTGGTTGTTGTCTGTTCCTTTTCTGGTCGTGGTTTGTTCATCGGCTAGCTCGTTGATTAGTGTGAGGTTAGGTTTTGCCGTTAAGCTCACCTGCAGTATTGGGAAGTGCATTAAAAATGCAAAAAAGTTTGTCAAATTAAAAGGCAAACAAGTATTTGAGTAATAATTAATGAGCCTTTTTACCCTTTTCACACGTGCAAACGCTCAAACCTGTTAAACGCAAAGAGTGAAAGTGTGAAAATTGCTGCCTACCCTTTCCCCACACACACAGACACCATAAACACACACACAAAGTGGGGCGCACACGCAACCCTCAAAAATCAAAAAATCATTGCCAGGCGACAGCGACACGAACAACTGTTGTTGTTGTTGCTGTTGCACGCACAAGCAGGAAAACAGAAACAGAAACCGAAACAGAAAGAAAAACAATTCACACTTGTCTCAATAAAAAACAACAACAACAAGCCGCATCATACCACAGACAACAACCGCAGGCCGCACACACAAGCACACGCACACACATAGTCAGACAGCGTTGTACAGGATACGTCACGCACAGGCACGCACAAACACACACAAAGTCTGCTTGCTGCCAATAAGTTGCAAAAAGCAACAACAACAACATATCAAAACAATAAAAGGAAAAGCAAGAAGAACACAATGCCGCAACACATTGCTATTCCTGCTTTAATTCTTTTTTGTTTTGTTTTTTTTTCCTTTATCTTTTTTGTTTGCTATGAAACGGTAAAGCGGCTATGGGAATGTAAACACACAAAATACCACCCACCCGCCCGCCCGCAGTGGCCAGCCAAAACAATCAAGCGTCAGTACGGCAACACTTGGCTTGACAGCTAAGCTCGGCTCTCTCACTACACTCTCCCACAGAATTCCTCTCTCTGTCTCTCTTTCACTCACGCATGATGTTGTTAATGAGTCGTCAGCGTCGAGCTGTCCCCTTTACAGGTAACACCTCTGAAGGGGGGCCTGTCATCATTGAAAAGGCGTTGAATTGCTTGCTCGCGCCTCGCTCTTCCTCTTCCTCTTGCTCTGTCTCTCTTATTCTCATTCCTCATAATTTGACACCCACACAAAGTCAAGCTTAAAGTTTTTTGGCTAGCAAATTTGACTCCTTTTGCTAACCAGGGGTGGGGCGGCGTCACTCCTTTTTGCTCTATTGATTTTTAACATAATCAAAACCCAAAATGTATGCATATATACATACATACATACATATAAATATATTTATGTATATAGATATGTACATTTATAAGTTCATGCATACATACATTGTACACACATACATACATACATACATATATATAATGTGAGCAGCGTTGCCATGTGTGCTTAGAAGGTGACTGGGTGGTGGAGGGGTGGCAACGTTGGCGTCGCGCTGATTATGAGGATGTTGATAAGTTTCAACGTCCACGACGACGACGACGTTGACGACGAACGAGCGACACAAAACGAACGATGAACGCTGACGATGCGTCGCCGATGCTTGTTGACTCTCTCTCAAAGCACACACAGGCACACACAGACGTCCGTCAAGCTGCTGCGCCTATTTTAAACACACATACATACATATATAATGGCCATGCGACAACCCTTTTATCCCCACAGCCCAAACCCTTAGCTGGCCCCCCTGCTCCTTCGCCCAGCTTCATTGTTGAAAATGGCTTCATTGAAAATGTTGTTTGCTTTTCTATTTGGTTTTCCTCTGCCTTTCCTTCTCCATCTCCTTTTTGCTTTATTTTATATTTTTTACACTATAAAATATACATTGGAGGAGGGGTGTGTGTGTGTGTGTGTATGTATGTGTGGCATGCTTTTAGGCGCAGCGTCCTTTCTATGATTGTGTTTGCATTTTGGGGTTTGCAAGTTTTTGGCTTTTGTAAAATTTTCGTTTTAAACTTTTCGTTGTACACGAATTATAAGTTTTGATTAGTAGTGGGCAAAGTTTTCTTTCGCATGTGTGTGTGTGTGCCTGGGGGGTGGGGTTGGGGTTGGGGTTGCTTGTAATATAGTTACGGGTGTAGATATATATGTACATGCATATGTAATATCTAATACATAAACATACATCTATGCAGGAAATGAGTTTGACGTCAGCATAACGTTATAACAACCTTAAAATTTTAGGGGAGGTCTACTTGTAGGCCGGGGGTAGCTTAGGGGAGGACTTCATACATATAAACTTGTATTTATGTAAAGTGGGCTTCTAAAATTACCATGTTCCCATATGTGTAGTTTGGAAATATAAGTATCTAGCAATTTGAAGAGCTTTTTCAAAATATGCTTAAGGTATTTCTCAGGAACTCTTACTGATTTTACATAGCATACTTTTCAGAGCGCCAGTTAGGCAAAGAAGTACAGTAAAAGTGGTAAAGCCAGTAAACTTTTAAAAAGCATATTTAGAATAAACAACCCAAGGCAGAACTTGAAGGGAGAAATATTGGGAGAGAAATATTGTAATAAGGACATTCTGAAAAGGGAGATCGGAATACACATAGAATTAAATAAAAAGCAGTTGGAATATGTATTCTACTTCTGCATGCCTAAAATGTCTTTTATGTGTAGATAATTTTAATTAAATTTGTTTAATTTAAATCATCACAGGAATACGATATCAAGGATCATCGGCCGTGGCTATCTTTAAATCAGTGTGGCCTCAACAAACCCGAACAAATTAAATTTGCGCGATATTTGGGCCAAGGATTGCCAACGTTTACGCTCTTTTGCATTTATAGCAATTTTAAGAATCTGTTCTGCACCAAACGCACAGAAATGTAAGTGAAATGCAAACAAAATCATAAGAAATGTATGTATATTTAAGGAATTCTGTGCTATTTTTCAGCTATACCAAGGATGGCTACAATCTGCCTTATATACTCGACAAAACCAAGCGCTTCCTGGCCAACACAACAGCTGGTGAGTTGGAAAAGCAAAACTGAAACCTTATAAGCGAATATTACGTATAGTGCAAATGCAGCAACGAACAGCAATATTTTGAAAAAAAAACAGGCAACAAATAAACATAAGAAAAAAGGAAAAAAACTAAAAGAAAAACTGAAATGTGTAAAGCCAAAATAGCGTAAAGCGAGATGTGCTAAATTTTAAAAATATACACAAAAACCAGTGCCTACAAACATTTTTTCATTTTCTATATATGATTTTTTTTCTATTTTGCATTTTTTCATTTCTCATTTGCTCTATATATTTCTTTTCACATGCACTTTCTGTTCGCTCTCGAAACGTAAAATAAAATATATAAAAAAAAACAAATACTTAAAAATTGGCTGCCTATTTTTTGCGCACTAAAACTAGCAAAAAAAAAAAAGAAAAAGAAAAAAGTAAAGAATTTTTCACTGTGCAAAAACATTTTAATTTTGGACTTCAATTTGTTTGTGTTCTTCTTCTTCTTTTTCCACGCATACGCTTTAATTCACTAGGCGAAAATACGAACAACAACAACAACAACAGTAACAAGACCAACAACACAACAACATCCACACCGGTCAAACAGACACAAGAACAGGGCGAATCTGCGCCTGCATCGCCAGCCGCAGCTACAACAACAACAGCAGCGATGCCCACACCCAACAATAACAATAACAACAACAATAACAATAACAGTACACATGCAACAGGCAACAGCAGCACACACTTACACACGCCGCAAGCAGCGCAGTCGCAGCCATCGTCAGCAGCAGCAGCAGCCGCAGCAACACGCACAATGACACCCACAGGCACGCCCATGCCCAGGCCAGGAACGCCAACAACGCCAACCACAGCAGCCGTAGCAGCAGCAGTTGGGGGGGCGCCGGCGCCTACAACGACACATTCGCAGCATCCACATTTGTTGCAACAGCAGCAGCATGGGCCGCATCACTTGCAGCACCAGCAACAACAACAACAACAACAATCGTCAACGCCCACGCGCGGCACGCCCATGACGCCGCAGCAGCAGCATTCGCATCATCATCAGTCACAACATCCGCAGCATACGCATCTGAGTGCACCGCATCCGCATCACTATTCGCATACAAATCCGCAGCACCAGCCGCATCCGCATGCACATCCCCAGCAACATTCGCATCCACATCCGCATCCTCAACAACATCCAGCACATCCGCATCATTTTGCCTACGCACATCCGCATCACACGCATTACGGCCTCCCACCGCATCCACATTCACATCCGCATTCACATCCGCATCCACATCCGCACGCCCATATGGCAGCAGCCATGGGCTATGGCCAACAGGTGGCGCCACCGACGCCCTCGTCGCCATCACAGCCGCCTCCGCAACTGCCGCCTAACATGTGAGATTGGCGTCGGCGTGGCGCCAAATATGGCGGCAGTGGCGCCACCTGTTGACAATCGTAGGCTCCAGCTACCCAAAAAATAAAAATAAAAAGCCCCTAACTACTATTATTAGCTTTTAACCTCGTAACTCTAATTTAATATCATTTGGTTTCAATCATGTTGTCTTTGTCCCCTCCCCCTTTATTGTGTCTCCTGTTTTACTTTTAGCGTATGTATGTTTCGTTTGTAGTCTAATTTTACAAGCTTTTTGCCAAATTTTTGATATGTATTATGTTAAATGACTAAATTGTTGGACGATGATCACGCCCTGAACTATGCAATGTTATTCCTTGAAAAGAGATTATTACAATTACACATATACACACACACACATGTAAACTTTCAACATCATTATAGTAAATCAGGCTAATACAAAACTATTAATAATAATACTATATATATACATACATATATATATATTGAGCATATATTTTAGTAAGCCAAGAACAAATGATATATATGTGCAAAACCAATCCTAAATATATACACAACATCTACATATACAATATATATACAAACATATAAAGAGAAACTTTGTTTGCAACAACAAATATATATATATTATACATAGCGAAACAAAAAATTTTGGCTTCTTTTTTATGACTACTTATGCATAATGCATATAACATCTATGTATGTTCTGAATTCCACATTCACATAAATTTTCTTGATTTAAGTATAGCATACTTTGAGGATCGTCTAAAAACGAAATCAAATACAGTGCACGCTCGATAGAGTGAAATAATTAAAAACCTAGGGTGTTCCAAATGGGTGCTCCAAAATGTATGCTATACACGTTTTAGTGGATTTAATTCGCAAGTGAAATTCAGAACATAGAACATGCCTGTTCTCGCGTCTCTCTGCATTTGTGCTAGCCAAGCGTCGAGTCTCTTTTGTTTTAGGCCGCTCTCGCTCTCTCTCTCTAAAAATGCAACTCTCTCTTGTAGACCTCAAGAACATGGCGGCCGCAAATGACGGCTCGCTCGAGTTTGCCAGTAGCAGCAGCAGCAGCAGTAATAGCAACAACACCACTATTAACAATAACAGCAGCAGCAGCGTTAACAGCAACAGCAGCAGTAACAACAGTAACAGCGGCAGTCTGCCCAACACAGTTAGCAGCTATGTAACAGCAACAGCAGCCGCACAGCAACCATTGGATAACCGCTACGGCTGCGTATCAGCGACGTCGGTGCCACTGTTACCGCCACCGCTGCCGCTGGGTCCGCCACCCCGCTCTCTGGAGCAGCTCATCATCTATGAGAACTTTAATGTGCACGAGACGCATCGCATCGAAGATGGCGTCTGTACGCACATCAGCCGCCTGCCGCCAAAGAAGCAGGAGCTATTGAAACAGTTCGGTATACAGAGTAGTAGCCAGCAATGTCTGAGCAATTATGAAAAGTGCATACTCATCGAGAACTTCATCAAGTTTTGCAATGTGAGCAAATGTGTATCGACGTGCTCATCCCCAGCACTCAGCAGCCTGCCAAGGAGGCGAATGTGTAGCGTGCAATGGAGCTTTGTTCTTGATCCTTCCCAATGCAATTGGCTATATATATATACACACATTGGCATTATTCATTGTGATTCTAGAATCGAAATCAAAATTACACTATCATTCCCCAGAGCATAGAACAAAACTCTTGCCGTTCCCTTGGTTGGAACTTTTATCAATGATCCCAAACACTTTGTTTTGGTCTTTGTTTCCTCACAGGAATATCAGATATCCGATCATCGACCCTTTTTGGACTTCCACGAGAGCGCTTTATCCAAATGTGAGCAACTTAAATTTGTACGATATCTGGGCCAGGGGCTATCCAATCTGACGCTAAACAAGATCTATGTGGCATTCAAGGAGCTATTGGGCAACGGACGTTCTGACAAGTGAGCATTGTGATCTTTTAACCAATAGAAGACCACTCTTAGACCTACATATTTCATAGGGCTGGCCCCGAAAGCTACAATTTGGATGTACTCTTGAAGAAGAAGCGCAAGAATCTATATAATCGCCTGCATGCAGCTGGTAAATCGCGTTAATTTACTTATGTACGAGTATAACTACATATGTAACTGATTAATTACACATTTTTAAGTTCAAGATTTGTATAACAGTTGCATTTTTGCTGTATTTATGTTAAGATTTATAAATCATTTTTATTTAATTTACTCTGTCAACGGTACAGGGAAGATACGGTACAGATATAGGGAAGATTTAGAACTGTTTTCTCATATTCACGATAACATTGTACTTCTTGTTTACTTGTTGACAACAAGCTCGAATTCGGTTTCTCTTTATGAGTGTACCGTTCGTCACAACTGTCGATCCAGTCCTGTCCACTCATCAATGAAGTGCTGCCAACTTTTAACAGAGCGTTGCCACAGTGCACAAATTTTACTATTCGTTATTGCGAACATAAGGCAATGAAATGCTATTATCCACATAGCAAATTTTGTCGTGAACATGAGAAAGCGGAAAGACAAACGAGTCTAATAGCGATCTAATCTGATTCTTATTCATATTTATAGCGACCAGTGTCGATCTAACAACCTACGATGCGCCACAGACATCGCAGCAACATGCGCAGGCGCAGCATCCTTTGGTTACGCCCACGCCACCACGCCCACATCACGCCTTTGCCGCACTAACAGCCTCGACGCAGCAGAGCGATGGGTGCAGCGATCAGACGCAGTACAGTTACGCGCCACGGTAAAAGCTGCCAACTGCGACTGCGCGGCCGTTGCACAACAATACAATACAACAAATACACAAAATACATATTACATATACATACATACATACTTCCTGGAACTGGACCAGTAACTGTTGTGTCTTCAAAACAAAAAAAAGAAACAGAAACAAAACCAAAAAGAAAAACAAAATTATATGGAAAATGGGAAAATTGTTAAGCAAAACGATGCTAAGTAATTAATTGAAAACTAAGTGCTAAATTATAAAGAAAAGATGAGAAATTAGTGAAAATTAGCGTTAAACATTTAAATGAAATTATGTATTAATAACGACAATGAGAATAAAATTCCAATTAGCAAGCAAAAATACACAACAAACTAACTATAAAAAACGAGGAAAATCAACAAACAAGCGAATTAATATTTATACGTTAGTTATATAGTTATTCTGTGTAGTTGGAGCTGCATTTCAATATGGCAATCCTGGGCCAGATCAACGCCTACTTGATACTAAGTTAGTAGCTCTCGATTCGGTTTCTAAAATTTTAATTTCTACTTGTTTTCAAAAGTTAAACAGGCATAGGGATAAGTTAGATTGTAAGCGCAACACCAAAATTCAAAAACTAAATCAAAGACCTCCCAAGAAAGTTCCCTAATATGCATATACACATCAACTATAGCATATAGTTTGTAAGTTGAGAAAAACGTTTACATCAACAATATATATACACAGAAACACAGTCACATACATACATACACAAAACACCAACACTGAAAGAGTAGAATTAAAAACCAACATAAAGATTAACAAAACAATTATTCCTATATACAATACTTATACATATACAACAAACAATATAGATACATAAAGATTATAAACGGAAACGCAAAAATCAAATACCAAACATATAGCGATTGTAAATTCAATATACAATACATGAATATATAAATACCATAAACAAAAATATATTATTATATACTAAAAGAAAATGACTTTCTTTGTTCATTTAACTGTTTAGAAACTTTTTATTTTCAGCTCAAAAATGTTTTTTTTCTTTTTTAATATTGGGGTTACGATTATTAACTTGCAATGATTTAGAGGCATTGGGCATAAAAGAAGAAAGTTAAAGTACAATACAAGGCAGTTGAAATGGGCGACTTAACTAACATACGCGACTCCTTGACGAAAGATTTAATTTACTTAAATACAGCAATAGGAATATGTTCAAATATATTCAAATACATACAGCAATTTCGAATTGCCGTTTTTTGTATGGTATTGAAAACGGTTTTTAAATGCTTTCTAATTGGATTCCTTTTTGCTCATTTTCTGCTCACGCTCCAGCGCCCTCTGCTTGGCCTTCTCATAGATGGGCAACAGTTGCCCGGTCTCACCCAGCATTTTCAGCAGCTCCACAATAAAGGGCAAATAGTTGTGTTTGCGACGCACGTTCTCCACCTGCAGAAAAGAATAGACTGTCATTAATATATGCAATAGAAAATAATATTCTTAATAAATGTAAATGCCTTGTATCGTTTTTTCTTCTCAATTTCATACTGTATGTATGAGCGCAGGCTACTGATTTCAGTCTGACGATCTTCCTCCGTGTCCATGGCATTAGCAGCCGGATTAAGCAGCTTGTCAATTTGCTGCTCATAGATGCGCTGGCGATCCGAGATCAGTGCCATTAAATTAAAATGTATTTCACCATCGCTGTACCGCTGCATGCGCTTCTCAATTATCGGCCGAACTACATCAATCCAATTCTGATCCGTCTTGATCTCGCCTAAATCGATGGGGCCCTCACGCAGGCCATCCAGCTCATACAGGCGACCCGCAATGGGCATATAGCCAACAAAATGATAGACATCCTCATCTTTGTTCTGGTTCTTCATGTCCAGTTCGAAAAGTGTTTGCCGCGCAAACGAATTATGCACGGTGCGAATCTGGGACGCATTGCTTAGCGTCAGGCCCTTGTTGTAGGGATCAAAGCACTGGCAGAACTCCTTGAAGTTAGTAAGCGTATCACCCAGTTTGATGTCCTCGTGATTTAGATTGAGCAGCAAACTAAGTATGGCTTGGGTAGCACAGGCATTGTTAATCACTTGCTTCGCAAAGAATATGTGATCTCGATCCAGCACCACCTTGCCAGCGGGTTCGTCCTCCTGCACCCATTTAAACAGAAATATTAGGCCATGTATGGGCTCTAAATCCTTAAATGATTCACTGTCTAGGCTCCAGATCTCCTCCACTTGTGCCCCATCGCAGCCTGCACAAGAACATTCAAAGTTTTATTGATCAGAAAATCGTGTGTAAGCACTTCCGAAACCGGCATTAGCGTCCGCGTCCTCTTATACAAAAAAAAAAGCGCGCGCGGCGGATAAACTTACCAAATTCGCGTATCAGCTCCGTAAATACACCAGGATCACTCTCTATGAGACACCAATTGCCTGCTCCTTCGCTCATTATATGCGCTTGTTAATAGTTCTGTAAAATTTGCACGATTTCTGCTAAAAAATTTTTTGTCAACTCACAAGCAACACGATTATTTATAGGGATGTTCAAATGAAATCGATATATCGATAATACAGGTTGCAATTGCGATAACACTAGACGATATTTTTCATATTCAGCACATAAATGCAATTTAAAAATTGTTGCAATTATACATATTCGTTGGCAATGCAGACTTTTCTTACATTTTCTTATACATTTTGACTCGTTTTATACTCCCCATTAAACACATATAATGACTCAGAATTTTTCAAATCATTTCCACTCATGCATAGCTGCATTACGATTGTCAATGCTACGTTAATTTAACGATGTTTTGAAGAATTCGTACATCGCTAATGTCATGGCGGACACAAAGCAAAGCGGTGGGGAAGAAAAAAAATATGTGTGTGCAAGCAGAATGAAAAAATTCAACTTTTCTGCAGCCTGTGAAATGTAAACTAATTATGTGTACTATAACTATAACAGTGAGATAATAATGTATATTTTAGTATAACTATTGTAACGCATATGGCCAGGCTAAGCAATGAAAATATGACGCGAATATATGATTTCAACTCCGTGCAGTGCGGGCACCACCAACAAAATCAGTGTTTGTAGTGTCAGTGGAAAATTGGCAATTGCGTACGTTTATGTAAAGGTTTAGAACGGGGGGATAAAAACAAATTGCAATTGCCGGAGAATCAAGCCATTTTAATAAACTGTGTATAAAACAAGCGCGTTCCCTCGTCTCAGTGCGAGTGTGAGAGAGATATTGGGGGAAAAAGAGGCGCGAAAATTTGCAACAAAATGGTTGTCTCAAAAGACAACAAGCGCCGTCGTAAGGAAACGGAGACACCGCCAACGTCATCGTCAGCAGCAGCTGCGGCGGCGGCGGCGGTATCTGTGGCCGTGGAGTCATCACCCGAGATGCCTAAAAGGTGAGCCAATGTATAGCTATCTATCTAGTAGATCGTAAATACCCTATATGCGGGGTATGTGTGTAAATTGTATAAAGAGATGACGACGCAGCAGCGCCTTGTTAATTTTACTAACAGCAACAGCGCTCTCGCGCGCTCCCCACACTCTCCCAGTAAACGTGAAGTGAGGTGCGCTCCATTGTGTAAGCAACAGTGTTGCCAACTTGAGATTGAAAAAAGCTATAAACAGATTAAAATAAGCTAAAACACTATTATAATGTTTTATTTGGGCCTTATTGTATTATTGAGATGTGGTTAGATTTCGTTTTCAATTATACTTCAAAATAAAGACAAACAAAAAAGACACGCCTAATTCCATTAAACAAAAAAACGTCTAGATTTAGCTATAAATATTCTGGCAGCACTGTTAAGCGAGCGTCGTGGCGCTGTTGTTGTTTTTGTACTAGCAAAAGGGCTGCTTTGGGGGAGTGCGGGTGTGTGCGTGTGTGTCTCTCTCTCTCTCTGTGTGTGTGTGTCTGTAGGTGTGGGGTAATTCAATGCCCTGTTGTTGTATTCGTCTTTGATTTTACCCGTAATATGTATCAAATTGCATTTGTTATCAATTAAATTTCACTCATATTTCTATTTGCCTGTCTGTTCCTCCTCTACCCCCTGTTCGCGACCCATCTATTTGCAGAACGAAGGTGCAAGCGCAGCGTAAATTCGCCCAAGGCCAAAGCGCGCCTAGCTCAGCGAACGCATACAGCGCTGCCAGCGTCGCAGCAGCAGCTGCAGCAGCGGCGGCGGCGGCAGCAGCATCATCTGGCCCGAGCACATCGAGCGAGAGTCTTCAACCGCCCATTGAGATACTACCCAACAAGTGTCCCGCACCGCAGGATTTCTTAACGTTTCTCTGCTTTCGCGGCACATCCGCACTGCCCGCCCACTTGGACTATCTGAATCAGGGCAAGTCCAAGGCAAATGAGTCGCTGCCGCCGAGCAGCAGCAGCGATAACAACAACAAGAAGAAAAACAACAGCAGCAGCAGCAAAAAGAAACGCGGCAGACCCGCCAAAGCAGCAACAACTGGCAAAGTAGCAGACGAGCAGCAGCAACGACAGTTGCCAGCAGCAGATAAAGTTGAAGCGGCTGCGCCACCGCCGCCCACTGTGCTTCTAGCGGGCGCAGTGCGCAAACGCGCCGAGGTGATAACTGAGGGCAATAGAAGAGGCGCGCGACGCGGAGAGGCACTGAAACGTCGCTCGAATCGTGGCGGCAACAAGGAGAAGGATGACGACCAACAGCAGCTGGATAATAAAGCTGAAGCTGAGCAGCAGGAAGAGGATGAGGAGGATGACGATGATGAATTCTTTTCAGCGCACGATGCCAGCTCGCGTAATGGCGGTGCTGATGAGACACTCTCCAAGTTGGAGTCAGCACAGCCGAGTGTGAAACGTGGTCGTAATCAGGCGGCCAGGAAAGCAGCTGTGGCTGTCTCACCAGCCGCAACAGAAAGCAGTGCCACCAAGGAGAAGGAAAAGGAGAAGGAGAAAGAAAAGGGGCCTGTAAAGCGGGTGCGTCAACGTGAATCGCCCATTTTTATACCCTCGCCAGAATCCTCGGGGCGTATGACGCGACAGCGAGCTTTTTTTGAGCCCGTCAAGGTGGCGCCAAAGCCGGAGGAGGAGAAGGAGAAAGAGGAGGATGAGCTGCCAGTAGCAGCGGCAGCAGAGCCCAAGAAAGCTAAAGACGCAGGCAATAGCAACAGCAATAACAATAAGCAGCAGCAACAGCTGCTCACCAAGGAGAAGACAAACTCTAGCATTTATGCCAAAGATGCTGCCAAGCAGCAGCTGGAGAATGGCGCGACAGCAACGGCTGCAGCTGCTGCTGAACAACAGAAGGGTCTCAATGTATTCGACTTTAGCTCCGATGATGAACAACCGCTGGCCAAAGCCATCAAGCTGAAAAAGGGGGTTAAAAAGGGTGCAACAGCAGCAGCTACAGCAGCAACAACAACAACAGTCAACGCACGTGGGCGTAAATCAGCTGGCGGCGCTGCTAAGAAACAGCAGCAGCAACAGCGGGAGCGGGAGCCTGAGGAGGAGAAAGTTGAGGCAAGGCCCGCAACGCCGCCAAGCAAGCCCGAGGAACCGCAGCCCAAAACCAAACGCGGCAAAGCGCTTAAAAAAAAAGCCGAGCAAGAAATTGCAGACAATCAACTACTGAAAGAGCAGCTTGCGCCGCCGTCGCCCAAAAAGCCGACCCACAGCATCAGCAACAACGCGCGTCCAGTACGACGTCAGGCCCAAGCCAAGGCCAACAAATCGCAGATGCAGCTGGAAAGCGAACGTTCGGCCAGCCCCAGTCCCACGCCCAATCCCAATAACCAGCGCAGTCAGCGACCCTCGCGTAAGACGAAGGAAGCGGCTGCCATTTATATGGGCATCATTGGGCACAAGCTGCAGCTGGCCGATGATGAGGAGGATGATCTCTCGCTGAGCAGCTTTCCGGACATACCCAATGTTAAGCAAATGGAGAAAATGGAAAAGGAAATGAAGAAAAATGCGACGGGCAAGAGCCAGCAGACAGAAACGGCAGGAGGAGCGAGAAAAAAGTCACCTAGACCAGCGGCAGCGACTGCGGCGGCAACAGACACAGCAGCAGCAACAGTTACACCAGCAGCAGCAGCAACAGATGCTGTTGCGGCAGAGCAGTCCTCGCCAGAAACGTCAGCGCCGCCGCCGAGACGCGGGAGGCCGCCCAAGCAGACAAAAGCGAGCGCCACAGCAGCAGCAGCAGCAACAACAAGCAAGCCACAGATTGAGGGCATGCTGGTTAAAAAAGGCGCATTGGCGCTTGCCAAAGCCAAGTCCGAACAGCAACAAAAGCAACAACAACAACAACAACAAAAAGTTGACTCCGATGCGGAGGAAGATTTTTTAATTAACGAGGAGCTAAACGAAACGAAGCGCAAGCTGGAAAAGAGTTTTAGCGACTCGGATGATGAGCCGCTGGCCATTAAAGTGCCAACGGCGGCAGCGTCAACAGCAGCGGCAGCAGCTGCCGCTGCAACATCAACAACAACAACAGCCAAAGCCGGCAGCAGCAGCAAAACGGAAGGTGGAACAACAACAACAAAAGCAGCAACTACCGCGGCACAGGAGCCAAGCAAAACAGCAGCTGCCACAGCCGCAACAACTACAACAGCAGCGTCTGCAGCAGCAAACACAACAACAACCACAACAACCAGTTTGAACTGCACGCCGCCCAAGCCGCTGCCGCTGCCGCTACCAATGCCAACAACACAGTTAACAATGTTGCCGCTTACAGCAAAGCCAACACCGTTCTCCATATCACCGCCTAGCTATGCGCCAGCGGCGGCAGCCGCATTGAAAGCAATGGAAAAGAAATCGCCGGTGCCGACATCAAAGATTCTCAATGTGCCTGCCACATATGCGCTGCCTGGCTCTGGCGTGGGCGTGACAACGGCAACAGTTGGCTTTGGCAAGACCACATCGTATTTGCCGCAAGCATCGCCGCATTATCACACGCCGTATGTGCGGCCAGCAACATTTGGTGTTGCGGGCAGCAAGACGCCGCAGCATCCGCAACAGGCAACGGCAACAATATCGGCGGCAGCTATAGTTACGTCGCCTTTGAAGTATCAAACGCCGCCCACAACTTATCCGCCGCCCATTGAGGCGTATCAGTGTCCCAAAATCAATCCTAATTTTTTAACGCCCAAATATGAGCGCAGCAGCGTGTTGCCGCGCGCCAACAACAACAATAACAACACCACCATCAGCAGCAACAGCACCACAAGCAATACCAATAACTTTACAGCGCCAACACCAACGCGTACCACGCTCAGCACGCTGACCACGCCCGTTGCCGGCAGCGCAGCCACGGCCAAAGCTGCACTGGCGGCGCCTGCAGTCGCCCAATGTCAAAGTCTCAATCTAAGTCTGACTGTAACGCCACCAGCTGTGGCCTCCACATCCGCGGCAGCGGCTGCAGCAGCACAACAGCAACCACAGCCGCAGCCACAGCCACAGTTGTCAGCAGCACCCGCTGCTACAGCGGCGCCTGCTGCTGCAAGTAATAGCAACGCTGCAGCTGATCCGCTTAAGGATGAAATTGGCAGCATTTTGGCCCAAGCCACGCTCATGCCCAGCAAGGAGGAATCAGGCAAAATCTTTGGCATTGCCAGCGTTAGTTTGGCGCAAAGTTCCGGCCCGGATAACACGAAATGCACGCTGGGTAAATGCGGTTCCATACACAAGCCCGTGCTGGGTCCTGTGGTACCCACGGAGAGCTACTTTGGGGATCAGCTGACCAGCAAGGAGCGGCGCAAGGCCAAGGTCAATATGACGCATGAGCAGATACAAAAGTGGCTTATCGAATGCAGCTCGAATCCGGATGAAATCCAAGATGATCTCGATGATGATTATGATGACAGCATGCGGCCACAACAAGCCCAAACGCCGCCCGGACCCGCGCGTGATGACAAGGAGAGCACCAGCTTCAGCAGCTCCTCAAAGAATACGCGCGGCGAGCTGGGCAAAAGTGAGAGCGCCTGGTCGGCCAAAGGACCTTCGCTAAAGGCCACACCGGTGCTGGTCAGCTCAGCAGCGGCAGCAGCCGCCAATCGCAAGGAGACAGATACGGAGCCGGATTTGGACTTTGATAAGTGTGTTACGCCTGTGAATCTCACGCAAAAATCACAGCTAGAGGCAACTGCTAGCGATAGGAAGCTGGTTGAGAAGAAGCTTAAAAACACAAATAGCCTCAAGCAATCAGCGATGTCTGCTGCAGCAGCAGCGTCTGGCAGCAAGCGTGGGGCTGCTGCTGCGGCCAGCTCAACGCCACTGCCGCCGAGCAAGCAGAAGGCAGGCAACAAGAGAAACGCAGCTGCAACAAAGCTGTCGACGCCGCCACCCAGCAGCAGCAGCAATACGCCCGCCTCCCAAACTACAACAACAGGAGCCACAGCAACAACATCAATAGGAACAGGAACTGGAACATCGCCAGCCAAGCGCACGCCTGTCTACCACAGTCTGAGCAAAGTCAAAGCACAGACGCAGCTGGACAACAAGCAGCAACAGCAACAACCACAGCAGAATGCAACCAAGTCGGGAACAACTTCGGTTTATGCTTTTGGCAAGGAGGAGGAGACAACACCGGCACCTGTTGCTGCTGCTAGCAAAGTGACAAATCGTCGTCGCAATGCTGACAACGATTTATCAGCGCCGCCGCCAGCGCTTAGCGAGCGTTCGCCAACCAAGAAGCGTGCTGCGGCTGCCGCAGCAGCAACTGCGGTGCAACTGACGCTCAGTCCCACAGATAAGCTGGAGAAGCCCAAGGCGACGGCTTCGGCGCGCAATGCGAAGAAACAGCAGCAACAGAAACAGGCGGCAGCAGCAGCAGGCGCTGATTCGGATGCAGAGGGCGCCACGTTCTATATACCACTGCGGCAGGGCGCCAGTGGCGGTGGCGATGGTGGCATACAGGGTGTGGCCGTTAAGCTGGGCCGCGAGGGACCCGATGGGCCCAACCAAAAGGTGGTCATGCAGGCCACGTTGGTAACCAAAGCGCAAATGGACACCAATTCCAAGCCGCTGCAGGACAATGAGCTGATGAAGTCGCTGCTAAATGCCGCAACAACTGGCAACGATGCAACCGCAGCGCCAACTGTTGCCGGCAACAGCTTAAAAGCCAGCACCTCAGCGGCAGCAGCTGCTGCAGCGGCCGCAGCTACCAGTCTTGTGCGCGTTAATTCCAGTTCATCGCTCTTCTCCGGCTCCGCCAAGTCGCGCACAGCGGCAACGGCAACAGCGGCGGCTGCAACGGCTGCGGCAGCAACAACAGCCTTGGCCAAGAAGTACAAGGATGTTACGCCCATTAAGATGGCAAATAATACGGCATTCCCACGCCACGATGATCCCACGCAGATGGTCGAGGCGCCCATATTCAAGCCCACCGAGAAGGAGTTTGCAGATCCGATTGAATTCATTGAGCGCATCACACCAATTGCCGCCAGATTTGGCATATGCAAGATCATACCGCCGGCTAGCTTTAAGCCAGAGTGTCGCATCTCGGATGAGATGCGCTTTACGGCGTACAATCAGTATGTGCACAAGATGTTGCATCGCTGGGGGCCCAGTGCCAAGGAGCTGAGTGCGATTAAAAAGTATTTGGCCACACAAAGCATTGTGATGAATCATGCGCCCTGGATTGGCGGCATGGAGGTGGATCTGCCACGTTTATATCATACGGTACAGGAGCTTGGTGGCCTCAAAGAGGTCATCGAGAAGAAGAAATGGGCGCGTGTCGCTGAGGAGATGTGCATACCAAAGCTGGCACAAGATCGGGTTACCAAATTGGATGACATCTACTGCAAGTATTTGTTGCCCTACGATACGCTCTCGCCGGCAGAGCGCCAGAAGCTCTTCGACGAGGTCGAAGCGGATTGGGCGAAGCGTGAGGCACGGGCGCGTCGCAATGCGGATCGCTTTGTCAATAGCACTGAGAGCGTTTCGAATGAGGAGGATGATGTATCTGAGGATGAAGATGAGGAGTCTGAGGAGGAGATCGATGGCGTGTCCATGGAGTGCATTGTCAAAGGGCGCAGCATGGCGCTCAGTCAGTTTTATCGCATTGCGCGCAACACAATGGCCTTGTGGTTCAAGAGCACTGATCCGACGGTCAACGAAGTAGAGGCGGAATTTTGGCGCCATGTCGCTGTACGCGATAGTCATGTGTGTGTGCATTCCGGCTCCATTGATAGCTCCGGCTGGGGCTATGGTTTTCCCAGTCCTGGCCCCAAGGGCAAGGGTTCCAACTATGCGCGGCATCCCTGGAACCTCAAGGTGCTGACAAACAATGCGGGCTCCGTGCTACGCTCGCTGGGTCCTGTCATGGGCGTGACGGTGCCCACGCTGCACGTCGGCATGCTATTCTCCGCCTGCTGTTGGTATCGTGATCCCCATGGTCTCTCCTGGATCGAGTATCTGCACACGGGCGCCTCGAAACTCTGGTATGGCATACCTGACGATCAGAGCGCCAATTTCCGTTCCGCGCTCACGTCACTGATACCGACGCATTGCCAGAACAAGACCATTTGGTTGCCCTGTGATACGGTGATGGTGCCACCACACATGCTCACCGACCGCGGCGTCTCGCTGTGCCGCATCGAGCAGAAGCCAGGCGAATTCATTGTGGTCTTTCCGCGCGCCTACACCTCCAGCTTGGCCACCGGCTATGTGGTGTCCGAGAGCGTTTATTTTGCGACCATGTCGTGGCTGGATTTGGCCAAGGATGACTTCAGAGTGAGCATTGTTTATAAAACTTTATATTACAAAGACTATAACTATATTATTGTTGCAGGACATTCATGAGAGCTGTGAGCCGGCCATGTTCTCGCTAGAGCAGCTGCTATTTGCCTTGGGCTACGATCAGCGCGTCAACTCGGACACATTGCAGCAGATGTTGCCCATGCTGAACGAGGTCTGCGAGAAGGAGTCGGCGGCACGCGAACAGCTTAGAGTATGTAACTAACCACACACGAAATCACAATAAACTAACAAATTTGTATATTATACAGGCTGCTGGCGTCACATCCACCGAAAAAGTGCAAGCGGAGAAGGGTCAAAAGGCCAAAAAGCAACAGCAGCCACCGCACAAATCCATTGAGAGCGAATGCGATCTGTGCCGTGCCAATCTGTACATATCGATGGTGCGCACCGAGGACGGCAACGTCTACTGTCTGCAGCATGCGCTCAAAAATCTCAACAATGGCAACATTCAGGCCAAGCAATGTAAGCTGATTTATGCGTACAACGTGGATGATATTCAGCAGCTGATACGCCAGCTGCAGGAGAAGATTCAGCACAAGGCGGCCGTTAAGAAAAAGTAGCAGCGTCGGCGTCGCTATTAAACCAGCGCACGAAATACTAAAAAATAATTATAAACGATCCAAACGACAGCGTTTAAAAACAAGCGCAAATCTTTGTACATACGCTACATATATGCATGAATGTATTTATAAATGTAGTATATACATATATGTAGATTTTCAGCGTGGCAATGCTTGCAATTTGACTATATATAGTATATAGAACATATGAAGTAACTAATATGGTTAAGTAACGCGTTTGCAATGAATTATGTTTTCCATTTTCATCTTATTTGTTATTACTGAGTATCCTGTGTGTGTTATTGATTATATGTACATATATAAGACTTAGTTGTTAGTTAGACTTGGCTTAAGTCAGAGAATGCGCTCTTCTCAGTTAATACTTACAAAGATTTACATACTGCTAACAAGTGGCAATTTCTACTACCTTTTTATACAATATACGATTAACAATTACCATAGGCATATACTATAGTATATATATATACACACACAAACCTAACACCAATAGGAGCCGTAGTCTTAGGGCAGCATTACAATAGCATTTGGCCAAGTGCCATGGCGAAACTAACTAAAAAGTTACTTCCTAATGTGCAGATTGATAAAATGTTACATTTTGTAGATGTTCCAGTTTTCATGTATGTCATTTTAAATACATTGTATCAACCAGTGCTATAGTAACCGAATAAAACTCACACTTTTCGATAAACCAAACCAAAACAATAAAATAATGAAAACCAACCACAAGGCAATTATAAATGAGTATAAAAATGAGAACTTTAGTTTAGATGTTCAATGTATTTATATAGTTGTAATACAATATTTAAATAACAAGTGCAACAATAAATCTTAACTCGAAATATAAAAGCTGCACATTTATTTTATTATATTATATATACATATATCTATATATATAGTGTATATGTATATACAATATAATTTGCTAAGCTGACTCAAATACATTATACGGACTTGATGGGCAGTTACACCAAAATGGCAGCTAAGTTAATTTGTATTTATTATTTTTTTGTCTGTTCTTTTATGCATCAGCTTGGCATTTAAAGATATAAGTTAGAGACTATATCATATCGAAAAATCGGTTGAATTTTGAGTTTGCTTTGATGCCGCACCTTTGACATGAAAGTGCTTTAAGAAACACAAAGTATACTCAAATTAAACAAAGGATATATATTTAATATAAGAAGAAGGAGCATTACCGCCGATAGGAAGCACTTAAACTTAATTTTTAGTCACTTAAAATGCAGTCAAGTTACTATTTTTTATACAATATCGGTTTTCCATGCACACTGGAAAAAATTTGATGCTCTTGTCCTTATAGCTATATATTTGAGCAGCTAAGCAAATTATACTGTTCCGGATTGCCCGTTCTCTTAAATTTGTAATCTTACTATGGAGAAATACGTGACGATTGATTTTATGTAAATCTTCGAAAAGGTGTTTAAACCAGATTAGATAGAAACTTAACAAAGATAGATTAGTTTTCCACACATTCGGATGGAATTTTCTTAATCCCTTGCGTTATATAATCAATGTTTACTGCCTTGTACGATTTGTGCTGTGCGTTGATTAGTATTCAGTCAAACAGGTAAGGCCATTATATAAATTTAGGTAGAAATGGTTAGCCACCAAATGGTGGTCAAAAAGGTCCTTAGTATCATTTAAATATTTATTTTAGTACCAATTAGCGCAGTATGAAAAGGTAGATGAAGAAGATCGAACAGACGGGCATTGCAAAATCCCCAGATTATGTTGAGAACAAAGTTAAATCACGATTTCAAAGTAATGCGCTTAATCTACGGCTAATCTAAGTACTGTAAATCCATGAGCTGTACTAACTAAGCCTTTGGTTTTTTGCTAGGCGGCAGCAAGTCGGGAGCCCCCGCCGTTGGACGTTTGAAAGCGCCTTGCGGCTCTTTTGTGCCCTTGGCCAAGACGTCCTCGAGCTGACGTTTGAGCTCAGATACCTGTGTGGCCAGCTCAGTAATGCTGCCGACAGCCTCCTGCAGACGTCGCTCCTGTGCCTTGCGCGATCCCTCAAGAAAGCGTATCTTTGACGATAGCATTTTCTGTACTTGCCATTGCTTCTGCAGCTGTTTGGTGAGACGATCCCGATTACAACAGCATTTGCTGTCGTCGATGGAGTCTGCATCACTTGCAGGCAGTGATTTGGTGAGTAACAAGGACTGCTGTACCAGGGCGTCCGTTCTCCGATTCAAACATATCACATTGTTGCACGGCTGGTGCGGTAACTTCTTCAATGGCGTGACCTTTACGCCATTGAAACTGATGTCTCCCAGGGCGCCACAGACAACTACACGTGCGGTGCCCGAGGATGATTCATTCAGCTTAATAGCCGACTTAAATTGGACTGCAATCTTTTCGTCGAAATGTTCAATAGCCATTGAGGAAATGTCTCGCAGCTCTTGGAGCACTTCGTGTGGACGCAGTGGCTTCGTTGTGGTGGCCAACAGTTTCAGTATGCTGTTTATCTCGTCCAGTACTCGTCCCGGTATAAAACAGCATATGTTAAGATCTATAAACTTTGAGTATGTCATTGTCAGCATTGAAATGCGCGTTTCAATTGAAGTGAGAATGTCCGAGTGGCGCGCCAGCATGTGATTGCTGCAAAACAAATATATGACAATCAATTTCCATCATCAGTATTCCATAATTGTAGTTGTACTAACCGACGCTCCGATTCGCGACGTGGCAGCAGCGACTTGATGCGTTTGAAATTCTTGGCATGCTCCTGCACAATCCTGTTGAAGCCCGTATTTAGTACCTGTTGGCAAATATAGTTAAAGCGTACACACACCTAGAACGCCGTGGGAATTAATGGAAACGTATGGAATTTAATAAGTTATGGCAGCTAATATTTTTTTAATTACATACCTCACGCTTCCTTGCAACTTCGTCGTATGTCAGCAGTTCCATTATATCCATAAGAACAGTATCCGGCAGCCTTAAAATATTCATGATTCTCTAAAGTTTCGATAATAAAATTAAAACTAATCACTAAAGTTGTACCGAAACGTTCAGAACTAGTTCTATTGAACTTATCTTACGATATGAATGAACTAAATCCCTGTTTACTGTTCATTCGAGTCAAACTTGCGTTCATTTGATTCCCATTTTCGTTCATTTAGGTCAATGGACTCCAGGTATCGTTCTACTTATTTGATTCCTAAAATCGCTCAAACGATGTATAAAAACACCCTAGACAATTAAAGGCGTTGCCAGACTGCTTTCTGGCAGCGTACAAAAGCTGTCTGATATGTTAATGCGTCGGCTCTTAACTGTAACGACACTCCCGCCATTTTCATAAACCGTGTTTTAAATTTTGTAATGGAATTATTTTAAGACATGGCCACGAAACTTAACTCACCTACTGTTAGTCCAGCTACAACACATTGCTCTGAGCTTGAATATTTAATTGGATTGCAATCGGAGGAAGAGTTGTTCTCGCAATTGCGACGATCCCAGCGTTTGCGGCAGAAGCAGCAAACACCTACAGTAGTTGCCGAGGATGTGAACAGAATAACTATAAATAAAGCTGCCTCACCTCAATTGTTTGTGGAGACAGATGAGGAATGCAGTCAGCTGGCTCAGGTGCCACCCCCCAACAAAGCGAGCAGCCAAATGTACCGTCCAGAAAGAGCTGCAAGTAAACGTGCTCTTTCCAAAATAGAGCAAATATACGAGGAGTCTCCTCCAGTAGTAAAGCGACGTCGCAGAACACGTTCTCAATCCAAACCCAGATGCAGCAGGGGCAGCAACAGTTTTGTCGCCTTGGAAGAAGCAGTACAAAAGCCAGCAACACCGCAAACTGAGCCCCAAATTGAAACAATTCCTGCCCAGTCGCAAGAATGCCACACAATTGTCATCTCATCGGAGCCTAGCTTATCCGCATTGGCTACCAACACTTCTGAAACTCGGCCTCAAGCCAAGCCCAGATCACGCAGGCTCCAAAGTAGCTGTTCTGCGCCTGGAAAAAAGCGAGGGCGTCCTATAAAGCCAAAACCGGAAATAATGCCATCAAATCCGCAAGTAGCAACAACAGCTTTCCACCCCACACTGGGAAATAGAGAGTCTCACCCAGCAAAGGTGGGTGAGCACAGCTTCATGCCGTTGCCAATTGGAATCTCATCAGAGTCTAGTCCATCCGCCTTGGCAACCCAAACTCGTCCTCAATCCAAGCCTAGATCACGAAAACGCCAAAGCAGCCCTACTATGTGGGCACCTAAGCGAGCATGTCCCGAGCTGAAAATAGGGACAACTACTATCCTTACCACGGCGGAAAATAGCGAGGCTCAACAGGCAAAGCTTGTGGAGCAGCAGCCATCTGTAACTCCTCCAGAGCCTAGTACCTCGGCATTGATCACCAACACCACTGAAACTTACTCATATCAGCGTACGAATCTGACGCAAACCGTGCTACCAGCGCGTTATCCTGCGCATTTTATACATCAGTTGCCTCCGCAACCCAACTATATAAGCGGAATAAATATTCCAATTGGATTGCAATGTTTGGGCACTGAAGCTGTTATACAGGAACCAGTAAATGCCCCGCCAGTGGCTGAATTGCGTGAAATGTGTCCCACGCCGGATACCACTCCTACTTTGGGACACGATATGTGTTCCCCATCTTCGCCAAATGAAGAATCGATGGCTTCGACTACGCCATCATTGAGTGATTCGCTAGCCGAGGTGTTTGGCACCAAGAACATACATAAGGTCTTAAATATAAGGGCGCCCCGTAAGTATCTGGTGCTGGAATTTCATCTGCCTGCTATAGCGTTCATGCTGGATGTGGAGTTGTCACGACTGCGCGCCGTCCTGGGCCTGACACAGCGCCTGACGCCCGAGCAGCTGCAGCAAATGGCGCAGGAGTCTGTCGAGGTGATAAGCGTTAGCTCATCCAACGATGAAGACGCCGAGTCATAGTAATAACTTCAATTCAATTAGTTCACAAAGAATTTGGTCAAAATTTTAGATTAATTTGTATATTATTTTGTTTGTTTTTATCATGTGCGCAGCAGTAGCGTTGTTGTAGAGTGTCTCAAGTTGATTGAACTATTATTAATCATTTATTCTGATGACAACGAGTTAATTGTTAAACTCAACCGAATCAAAATGATTCGAGTTTGAAAATCACTAACTGAAAACGATTTCTGTAATCGCCAATGGGCAGCACCACTACTGTATACTGTACGCTTATAAGTTACTTAAAGTTGAACTTGGCTTTTAAAAATTGTTTAGTGGTGATCATTTAAGTGTTGTATTTTGTATAATTTAGTTGGTAATTGGTATATAATGTTGTTGTTTGTTTTATGTTTTTTTGTTGCCTTAAACTTTCAGAGTGCACATAGACAGAGCGAATTGTTTGTATTAACTTTAAACCCTTCATCTTACTTTTGTTATAAATAACCTAATGCTAAACGTTATCTAGACTTTAATATAATTCATAATTGTTTAGTTTTCTCATTCAATATATGGATTAATTATGTAATTATATACAAGCGCTCAGACTTGGGAGACCTTTCTAGTAGTCGCTGTCGTAGCTAACATCCTGCTGCGCCTGCGTTGAGTCATCGGAACGCTCCGATGTTGGTTCAAAGTCCACATCCAGTGCAGTGTCATTGGTCGGACAGCAGCTGGGATGCGCCATTGAATCGAAGGCATCTTTGATTTGATTATTCGCGCCCTTGGGATCCAGATCGGTGGCCCAGCTGAAATGCATCAATGCCAGATCCATGTTGCCCAGTGTCTTGTGTATCTTGCCAATTAGATAAAATACAACCGACTCCTTTGGCACAATCTCCTTGAGCTCCTCCAGTTCGCGCAGCGCCTCCTGATACTTGCCCAGCGAGAAATATATTGAGCCCCGATGAAAGCGCGCCAATGGATTTTTTGGATCCAACATTGCCGCTGTATTAAGCGTTTGCAGTGCCAAATCCTTTTTCTGCATAAAGAACTGCATGGCCCCAATGTGCACCAATATGACCGAGTTATGTGGATTGATCTTCAGCGCCTTCACATAGTGCAGCTCGGCCAGCTCGTATTTCTCCTGTTTGGAGTAGATGGTGCCAATGCCGAACCAGGCGTTGTAATGCCTTGGATCGCGCGCAACAGCCGCCCTAAAGTAGTCCATGGCCTTGTCAAACTCCTCGGTTAGGACTAGCTCATGTCCCAGCAGCGTGTAGCTGTACACAAAGTCCGGATCCACTTGGACGGCACGCTTGAAGAACTTAATGGCCGTCTCGTGCTCCTTGTGCAGGGAGAAACAATTGCCGGCCACACACCACGTCACCGGGCTACGCTTATCCTGACCGATGAGGTCCTGTGCGAGCGCCGAAAGCGCCACCTCCTTTTGCAAGTGCCATAACGATGTGGAATAGATTTCCATATAGTCCAAGCGACATGGCTCCGTCTCGTGTATCCGCTTGAATATGACAACGGCGGCGTCATAGTCCCGCAGCTCGTAGTGGCACATTCCAATCAGCGATTGCACCCAACTGGAGCTTAAATGATGCTTTGGTATCGTCGCCTCCAGCTGCTTAAAGGCCGCCCTACACTGGAAACCCGACAGCAGCTTATAGCCTTCGGCCAGATCGCGCAGCAGATGCATTAGACCGTCCGCCGATTGCTTTTTCATGGTGAGCAGCTGATGGGCCAGCGTCTGTGCATTGTTTAGACTATTATTAAGCAGAACTTTGGCATCTTCGGTGCTGCGATTGTTGATTGTTGTTTGATTGTTGCCTGCTGTGGCCGCCGATGTGATTGTTTCGACCTTTTCCTTCTCCTTTCGCGACTGCTTTTCGCTCAGCTTCTCGGCGAGATGATGATGGGCCTTCTCTTCAATAAGCTCATTGCTTAAACAGATTTTAGTCATGCGCGATGATTTCGTTTTTCGTGGCGGCGAACGTGGCTGTACAAATTTATTATTGTTTGTTATGTTGGGCGACTTGTTGTTCTCCTTAACGGAGTACGCAGAGTTGCTAAACAATCGGGAACTGCGACGCACTGCCGCATTGGGATTTGGGGGAACATTGCCGGTGACATTGTTGGGTGTGCGCGGCGTTATGTTGCCAGTCTGTGTAAAAACGGCGGGTTTAGTCTTCTCCTGTCGATTGATAAGGCCGCCCACATGAGTTTTCAGCTTTTTCCCAATTATTTTTGGCTCTTGATTGACTTCGACAAGCATTTGGGGCAATGGCGAGTACGTGGTCATGCTTAAATTGGCCTGTAAGGCGGCAGAGCCAACATCGCAGGGACTAGTCAGCGGCATAATGCCAAAGCTGGGCGTTAATGGTGATATTGCGGACAAATATTTAAATTGCTTGCGAAATGGTGTGCCATTGTTGCCATCATAAAGTTGTTGTTGCTGCTGCTGATGCTGTTGATGTGCTGGCCCATCATGCGTTGCGTAACCCATGGGTGTGTCCTCCAGGAGCATCATGCTCGCATTGGTATTGGAGTTGATGTTCTGCTGCTGCTGCTGTATGCCGCCACGTAGCATGGTCATAGAGCTATTGAGATTGTTATTGTTGATGTTATTATTAATGTTGTTGTTTGGTGTCATCAGATTCTGTAGCGTGGCAATGCTGCTGGTATTATTGTTATTTTGTTGTTGCTCCACGGGCGTGTTAAGTATATAGTTGGAGTTATTGCTTAAATTGTTAAGCAGCAGATTTTCCAGCTGCTGTTGCTCGTTGGCAGCGTTGCCATTATAGAGTACCATTGAATTGGCATTGGCGCTGCTGCCTTGGCAAGTGTTGAACACATCAGTGCTTTGAATTTGGAATATTGCCGCTGTATCCGTATCCTGTCCCAGCAGGCACAGATCGGCAAACGCGTGCCACATAAACGGGTTGAGTTTAAGCGCACGCCGTAACGCATTCACCGCCAGCTTTTGGCGCTCCGTCTGCACACAGATCTGCGCCATTAGCTGATATGCAAAGCAGGCCAGCTCGCCAAATTCACGCTGCAGCTCATCAAAGTGTTTGCTGTCTGCAAAGCCATTTGAAATCAGTGCGCTCTCAGCTTCCGCATATTTCTTCAGCTCGTATGCGCATTTCGCCTGCAGGTAACGACACTGAGCTGACCGGCGTGACTTCTCTGTGAGCAGCCAATATGCCTGGTGCAGCTGATTTGAACGGTAATAGCTGGTGGCCAATAAAAATATCGTCTCATCGCTTTCCACTGCATGAATTGAAGGGTTTTCATAATGTCAATATTGATACATATCTATATAATTACTCAAGGGCTCACTCACCTTCCGAGCAGAGACGCTCCGCCAAGAAAACGGCATCTTTATGATCGTAGTGATTAAGGCAATGCCAAATGGCGGCCTACGACAGGGAAAAGAATATATGAGTAACAAAGGTATTGCTTATTTCTATACCCTTGCAGTGGGTATTATCATATTGCCACGATATGTGTGCATTTAAAGACGCTTTGCCGACCCTATTAAGTAATCTGTATAGGCATACATTCTTAAACAGGGCAACTAGCTTCTCTGTCTGTTGCTCTGCACACTAGTCTCTCAGCTTTAATGCCTTCTATATATCAATATTTATATATAAATAAAGAACTTTCTTTTTTTTTTACAGATATCTCAACTAAACTCACCAATTCTATTTCGTAATGCGCCATGCAAGTTCATCAAATTTCATCTAAATCGGCCTACTATATCAAGATTTGATTTTCAATATATCTATTATCGAAATCAGACACGATCAGACAGAATTGCTTTATTGTATGAACATCTGTGTCTCGACCAAGCTTAAGAGTTCCAAATTGTATTATGCTCTATTAAAGTTATCCCAATATGATTCAAATCGGAACACTATTTATAAGATAAATCAAAATATACCTATTTTTATACTATATGTATTTGCCTACTATATATTAAAGCTGTCATAGAAACGAAAGGTCGAATATTGACTACAGTAGACGCTCGCAAAATAGAACCACTTTGTTTTTAAGGTAATTATAATTTCTTTATAACAAAATGGAGAAAACGTACTATAAGAAAATACAATAGATTTCTTTTTAACTTTACTTTATTTAATAAAAATATGTAAACGAAACTAAACAATCCAATTCGCGTTTAATGTTGTACAAAAGTCAATTCGAATGTCTGGAAGATTCGAATTTCAGAGATTGCTAATTTGTGAGCTTTCTACTGTTTTATATTAAAAGCTTTACTGATGGTCATTGCTGTCATTGGAGCAAGCTCTGCAAGGGTATTCAAACTTCGGCATTCCGAAGATAACTGTTGCAAGTTATTTTTTTTTTTTTGTATTAATCGCGTGCTATCGATTTACCTGTACGGGCTCTTGTATCATCATGATTTTCGAATTTTATGTCAAACTTATTTTGTTGAAATTGAGAAACGGACTCCGCTCCGACGCCACGACGCCAGAAGCTTTTCACTTGGCTGTGCGCCCTAGTTACAGTCGGTGCTATTAGAGAAGATGGAGCTGCACTTGGAATTGAATCCGGTTTACAGTAACAGTTAATGTTGGCGTTTTCTTTTATGCTTCACATACATAAACTAAAATAACGCAATGGAACATGCTGCAGTGGCTCCGCACGCGTTGCAATTTCCCCAGCAATCAAATGAGAAAAAATAGTGTCGGGTGTGTGTAACTTAAATGCGGGGTGTGCGGGCGCTTCTGCTGCTTTTTGCTCCTGCTGCTACTGCTGCTCCCTGGCCACCACTTCTAATATTGCGCTGGCGAGGCTTCTCTTCTTCTTACAGCACCGATACCAAAGCACTCCGCACGTCAGTCAATTTTCGTAACAATTTTCAAGGCCTTCGCATCAGCTTTTCCGCACACACACACACTCACACGCACACATTACAAAATCGACCGTTTGGGTTTCAATCGAATTATGTACATATATGATTTAAACGCGAATTTTGTGGTCTACTCGGTTTGCATTAAAAACTAAAATTAGTCAAATATTTTCCGTGTGAGTGGCGATGCCAGCTAACTTATTGCCATTCTACTTGGTATCGATAACGGTTTGCCGATAACTAATTAGCACAGGCCTATCTGTATCGTTATCGAGACAGGATATTGTCTAAAATACCAAGAGTGCTATAGTTGAGTATGCTCGACCAAGAGATAGCCTGTGCCCAGATATGAAATCCTATAAAAGTGCTTACGTAAATACATATACACACAGTCAGTACGCCGTGCAGAGAGTTTGCTGTAAGTAGATAAGTTTCCTTTGCTTACTCTGTAAGTTTGTTTTTAAATACTACCGGAGTTTCAATATCTGATCGTTAGGAGTAGATAAGCGTGCTAATACTTTATATATTCAAAATTGTGGATGTAAATAGATTTAATCGATTTGCAGAGTATTCACAAGATATTCTGTATGTAGTATACATACAGTAAGTATGTATTTGGTGTCACTAGCTCCAGTAGTCTCCGAGATCTAAACGTTCATATTGACAGACAGAGTGACGAAAGGCAAGGGGCTAGATCGATTCGGCTGTAGATCTATGGGTTTTGGGTTCCGAGAATACCTGTTATACACTTATCGTCCCCCATTACCAATACGTACAGAGTATAAAAATATAAAATCGTGTTTATTTAAATAAGTTTACTTTAAATGTTTGTTGTCTTACCGTCTATATTATAACTATATACTTGCTTAAGAAACTCTACTGAGAATCACTCGAGCTTGAACTTGAACTGTCTGTAGACATGACTTCGACATCATCTTGTGCTGAAGATTCTTTATGTGCACGTGTTTCCAATGCCACCGAATTGCCAGAGGCAGCCATCATATGCAGCTCGCCCAAATTCCAGCTGAATTGGTTTTGGAATGCATTTGGAACTTCTCCGCCGCCACTAGCGCCTGAAGCACTTAAATTTCGTTGGGTATCCGACTGGGTTGCGCTATTTTGATGTGTCACAAGTCCACCATTGATATTCTGCTCGGATTTGCCTAAAAGTCCATTGCGCATTTCAATGTCTGTGGGATATGGTCGCCTTAGGTCGCCAATGCACCATGTCAAGGGAGCGCTGACTGCATTGGCTGAACTAATGCGGTGTGCGTATTTGATCAGCTCCTCAGAAGATACTGGACGCTTGTTGGCCTGATTAATGCTGGCCAGCTTCTGGCGTGCCTGAAATATGGCTGTGGAGAGTATAAGCTCGGCATCTTTAAGTGATTTTTGCAGCTTTTGGATTTCCCGATCCTGTACGGAAAGTGAGAGTAACATTAAAAAGGGAATATCAGCCAAGTCCATATTTTACTCACGTGAATCTCCACCTTGTCGCGCAGCTTATCCATTGCCTCCTCTACTTTGGCTTGCTCCTCGGCCAACTCTAGCATTTTTCTAAACTCCTCATCTTTAGAAACCAGCAAGTCCAGCAAATCCGCAAGCTCGGTGCTGGAGATTTTCTGGTGTGCCTGTTCAATAAGTTCCTTGGAGATCATTTCGATGTCATCAATAAGCAGCAGCAAGCGCTCCTTGGTGCTTAAATGAAACGACATGTTGGCGTAGCTCTGCTGTTTATTTTTAGTTCTTGTTATAAGAAATAAACCGAAAAAGTAGCAAATAGAGTTAAATGAACTATTTAACGCGAGTAGACGACAATTTTGCCGAATTTTTGTTTGTGTTAATGCAGTGTGACCGAATCTTGAAAGCAAGTTGACATCGCGTATTTCTTTTGTGGCCGATACTATCGCTAGATTCAAATATCGCAATCTATACAGCTGACAATGCGTTATTGCAACTATTGTACTAGCGCCATCTAGTGTACGTTCTTTGAAATGTAGCCATCTAATTGTCATAGAATCGAAATTTTGAAATATGAATGTCAACAGAAATATGGTTTTCAGTTTTTTAACTGCTATCGGCTTTTATCTGGTGAGCGGAATAGGAAGATTGTGGGGAGTGATTTATTTGTGTTATCGGAGCAGATTCCGGAGAGCGGCTTCAGTAAGTGCATATTTTGTTTTGAAAATACAATATTTAGTCTCCATCTGGACTTCTTCGAAAACAATGAAACAAAATTCTTAATAAATGATTAAGAAAATATTGATGAATTTGGATAATATTATATTGACATTGTGCTATTAATTCTGTGCACTTTCAAAATCATCCATTTGTTAGTTATTCTTGTTAATTAAATATGTAGTTTTACCTTCACCTTTAGTTAGCCGCCCACAAATTAGCTAACCCATAAATATCAATTACTTTGCATGATCATGAGTTCGCATTGACTAACTATCAATTTCCATAACTTAATGTAATCATAATTATAAATGATTAGCCATAAAAATCAGTTAAATGCATATAAATTGTACGCTTTTAAACTGTGCTGTCATCGATGACCATTGGGAATTATATGGAATACTGTATCTGATATAAAAGTAAAAGTAGACAAGGGATCTTTGATTTTTGTAATTCACTACATTTTATATTTATAGCATTTTGTCGCAGTTTCAATAAACTTAAATTAGACAGAAATTATGAGACATGTTACAAAAAATATAAATTCGCAATTTATATTTGTGCTATGTATGTATATTCCATTCTGTAATCCTTTGAAGCTTGATCATCGTCTTCTTTCGTATATGCAATATGATGTTTTCAGTTGTTTTCGTGGGTGTGGCATTGTTGATGGGCGTTTGTAGTATGTACAAGAAAGAAGTCGATTAATTAAATTACAAGGAGAATTGCACGAAAGCTGGTAATGTGTGTGTATGTGTGTGTTTGTTTGGGTGAGACAGAGACGGCGCTTGTATGAGCAAGAGGAAAGATGCTGCTGGGGGTTACAAAATGTTGCAGCTCCCGGGCTCTGCTCCTCTGGTTGGTTATTTACAAAGTGTTGTTTGACTTGAGTATTGAGCAGGCTTCAGCTTCAGTATTTGTAATTGTTTCAGTTTCCGTATCAGCTTGAGCTTCATCAGTGCCCCGCGGGAGGAACCAAATCGCAATATTGTTGAGGTCGTCAACGTGTCGTCGCGTGCTTAATAAATATGAAAGAGTAGGCGTGTGTGGGTTGTGTGTTGCTTAGCGGGGGCAGGATGGGCGTTGTTGCAGTTCCAGGTTCCTTAGTAGTGGGCCACATGCGCATGGGCATTGTGGGTGGCATAACCGTATGCGGGCACGGCGGCGGCATGGTGCGCCAGGGAGCCACCATAGGGCACAGCCGGAGCAGCAGAGACATGGTGGGCAATGGATGGACCGTGAGCAATCAATGGAGCATGGGCAGCATGGGCAACCAATGGAGCGGCATGAGCAACAACAGCGGGTGCGGCATGGTGGACAGTTGGGGCGCTCTTGTGGACCACTGCGTTGAAGCCGTTGTGGTCATCGGCGGTGTACTCAACAGTGCGCACCGAACCATCGGGCTCAACCAGAGAGTAGGAGCCCTTGACAACATCGCCATCGCGCACCTCATGCTGGGACTTCACATCACCGGTGTGGGAATCGGCAACACCGTAGTTGTAGTGATACTTGGGATATGCCTGCCGAAAGAACATAAACAACAACACTTCATGTCAGCATCAGCATCATCATCAGGTGTCTGGCATTAATTCGCTGTGCATGCCACACGCCAACAAATTGGCCAATATGCAAATGGACAGCTGACAGTCGTGAGAATATGTGGCCAAATGTCAGATGGTCTTGGCCCTGGCACACAGCTCACAGCTCATAACGCTGTTGGCAGCTGCTCGCTGTTACTTACGTGGTAGTCCAGACCCTCGTCGTGGTGTCCATGGCCGGCATAGGCCAGACCAGGGCCGGAGGCGTACAGTGCAGGACCGCTGTGCAGGACACCGGCGGAGGCAACGCTCAGGACAGCCAGGCAGACCAGGGACTGTCACAAAATAGAGCACAATTTCAAATTAGACACGATATAACACGAAAGGATAACAATAACTGATAGTTGTGGTTGCTTCTGATTGCACTGTGTGTTCAATGTTCAACACTCACTTTGAAGAAAGCCATTGCAATGGTTTGAAGTTTGAGTTTGGTTTGTTTGGAAGACGCGTGTGTGCGATACGTTGAGCTGAATTCAACTGATAACTAGAACCAAGAAGGAAGCCGCTTTTATATACAAAGACAACGCCCGAGCGGTCGCCGCGCCGCTGAGCCGAGTTAAAGCCACGATTACCAACCGAACGAGCCAAGTTAACGAGCGAGCGGTCAACAGCAGCAACAACAACAATTGCCATTTGCAAGTGAAGCCCAAGAAGTTGCCGCACCACCAACAATAACAATAACAACAACAGCAGCAACAGCAGCAGCGACGTCGACGCCGACGCCAACTAGCAATTATTTTATGCCTTTTTTTATTTTTTGAAAATGAGAGTGAAGTTCAGTTCGATTTAAGTAAGTGGAGTGCTCATTGTTGTTGTTACTATTTTACTGTGGAATTGTTGTTGCTGCGGTTTGTGTCTTGGCTGGAAAATCAACTGAAATTGCTTAAGTTCGTGGTTTAAATGCACTTATGTGCTTAAATATTGAGACTCGTATTTAGATATATCACTGCAAGAGTGTAATAAGTCTAAATTTGTCATTTTGAAGCTAAAATGCCATACCACAAACAAATCACACATAGTATGATATCTAAATAGCATAGAAATGAGATTTTTATGGTCTCTATCGATTTTGAAAACAAAGCTCTGCAAGAATCAAGCCATCTACTTATCATACTTATTACTTATCTATTCCATTATTTGGAGTAGAAGGAGACATCTACGTAGGGAGCTTATGACCTCTGAGCTCGTAAAGAATGTCTCGACAAGTGACCTGCTCTCATTCATAAGGAACGTAGAGCAACTCTTGTCCTTATAGGCAGCCTTTCTGGCACAATTGACCAACACTGGTCGCAGTGCTTCCCCTTCTTTTTCCCTTCTAGTGGGGCTCGCTTCTAATAATTATTATTAATATTTATCAAGCCATATGCTGTAATCACCTTCTATTCTAAAAAATAGAATATTTTTTCCACATATATCTGCAATCTCTCTCTATGTCTCTCAACGTTTACTAAGTTTCCTGAAAAACTCAAAAATTTAGAGTTACTTTTGCAGCAGTACTCCAGATATCCATTCTATATTAAACTCACATGATTATTCATTGGATTTTTACCAAGTTTTAAGTTTATGCATATAAGAATATCACTTTTAAAAAAACTACTTTTAAATGTATGCTTCCATAACATTGGCAAATTCCAAATAAAACTGAAATTCATATGTATTTGCGATTTAATTATAGATTTAGTTGTATTATTACCTGCGGTTAATTGCAATTGCCAAATGCCCCAAAGCCAAATCTCACTTTTCATTAGGCCACTTCGATTATTCTGCTTTTAACCACAAATTGGTAAACAAAACGTAAACTCTGTTAACAAAATTATAAATATTTAGCAAGAAAGAACATGTTTTTAGAGCTCTTCAATGGCAAAGTTAACTCATTCTCAAAATCTTTCTCTCCCGATGGTTATAAGAGTTTATTATATTAAAATTATCAAACAATTTAATGCTATTTTGTAGGAAACTAATTTATGCATAACTTATTCTAATAACAATGAATTTACAAAACAATAATTATATATCAAATAAGGAACGTTTTTACATCGATTTGTGCATAAACAAGCAGTAAATATTCATTAATAAAGCATATTCATGTATTTCAAGCTCAATCTAGAAAATCTCAAGTTTTGTGATTTTCCAACAGCCATCACGATTTAATTGGTTTGGCCTCCCAAAAGCTGCTCCCTCGCAAAATTCATAAAACAAAAACAACTTAAAAAACCATCTTGCAGCACGAACAAAATTAGTAATAAATATTGTGTATAAATATATATAGAAAAATCTTAGAACAATGACTGCTAAACACATTTTGGTGGGCGGAGGTGTTGCCTCTCATAGTGCAACCCATTGTTGTTGTTGTAGTTGTAGTTGTTGTTGTTGTTGTGGTTGTCTGCTGGCATTGCAATCTTTGTGTTCTTGTGCTGCACGTTGGGCGGCTCCTGTTCCCCCTCTGCGTCTCCTGCTAGACAGATGCTCACATGATTCATTCAATATAGTATTTTGTTTTTGGCAAACTCATAGTTTTAATTGGCATGTAGGCCGTTTTGCTTATTAAACAACATTTGGGCCATCAAAATGCAGGTTATATAAAGAGCAAGGTACCGAAACGCGGCATCATTATGGTCTTAGACTGGCCTAAACAATGTTGCCAGTGTTACCAGGCGTCATTTTGTCATTTGCCATTGTTTTATGGCATATTTTGGCTTTGGCTCATTTAATAAATTGTCTCGAATTAGCGGCTTTGGGGCCAGCTTTGGGGAGCCGCTCTGCTTGGCTGGGCAGCATGTACTTACAAAACTGAAGTAATCATCTCAAGGTTATCACGACAACGACAGCAACTTGTAACGGATCACTAACAGTCGCGACAACAACAACAGCAACAACAAGACGTGGCTGCAACAGCTGCAACAACTCTCATTGCATTTTTGGAGATACAACAAGCTAATAAGAACAACAACAGCAACAACAATATCTGCAGCCTGTCTGAATTAGAGCACGATCTGATTACCGCTTTGTTTACCAAATGACGCACACTGTGCACACTGTGGCCAATTAATTGAATTTTCGTTAGCCGTGGAAAATTCGCTTCGATAATCATTTTTGTTTATGATTAATGATTATGCCCAATAATGGGTAGGTCGCCCGAATGTGTAAAAACTGCTGAGTGGGTGACGAATCATTAAATATAAATATGGTTAGCTTTACAAGTTTTGAGATAAGATTTTCTAACATTTGAAATGCACTTTGCAACCTTGTTAACTGTAGAAACAAGTTATATGAATACAGTCCTGTTCTCATTTCCGTTCGATTTCAATTCCGAATGATTTGATCGAACTTATTACTTAAGCCAGCATTATTTCAGTTTAAATTAAAACTGAGATATTAAATTGTTGAAGTACCTTTCTTAAAATCTCTTTGGATTTATAACACTATATTACAATACATATAAAAAATGCCATATCATATCTATCATTTTATATAGGGAGTTAAATGACTCAGGAGATATGAAAACAAATGAAAAGCTAAGAATAGAATTGTGCTACTATACTTTTTATTAGAATCATTGTTATATATTATAAATATTTGAAGATTTACAATAATTACTGCTGACTGAGATGATATGTGGCCTGAATAAATGATACACATTAAAGCACTCTAAATTTGCTGGTTTTTAAAGTTTGTTGTTTTTGATTGCATTTGTGTTTATCTTGATGTTTGGACTACCATTAAGCAAAGCACTCGTATTCGTATATACATATTTCTATCTTATATTATGTTTGTTTAGCCACCTCATATGGCACATTCACATACTTATGTGTATATTTTACAACCACTGTGCCTCAGTACTTTGTGCTGTTTAGCTGGCCAGCAATTTGGTGGTTTTTTTGCCAGACAGCCAGACAACGATGACAATTACAAATTTGTGCAAACGACAACGACAACGTTGTTGTCAGAGTGTTTGTTGCCGCTGTTTGTTATTACAGTTTTGCCATATTGCTCGTTTCCTTTTCATTTAATTACAATTATTCAACCCGTGCAGCAGTTGCTTTGAATATTGCGAGGCAGTCGCACTCATTTTGCATTAGATCCGGTACAGAAATGCACGGATATTATGACCAGGGCTAGAAGTCCAGAAGTTGCAACCGGATTCGCAGAAACGCCCAAGCCAAAATCTAAAACGACTGCCTGAACATAACATAAACTTAATCGTCTCTCGTCATGTTTAGAGACGGAGTCTAAGACGGAGTTGAGCTCGGAGTTCGAGTCGAAGTTTTGTGGCTTGAACACTTAAAGCCTGGGCATATTTCTAGTTGCGGGTGCTTGACTTTAACAATTGTTGACGTATTTCGCGCGATTGCATTTCAGCCAAGTCGCCAAGCTGGCCAGTCTCGCCGGCAATCTCCTTAAGCTTGCCCACATGCGGAGGTCCAAGAGACTAGACTCAAGTTGATACCGAGTACTCGCTAAATTTGTTGCAATTAAAGCAATTTTGTGTGCGTTGCTGTTGTTGCTGTTGTTGCTCTTGTTGTTGTTGTCGCCACTGTTGATTGAGTGGCAAATTTTTGTTTTGTAATGTATGCAATGGCCAAACAAGTTCGTTGCCTGAGTCTTTCGTTTTGCGTTCTGTCAGAAAATTGCGTTTGCGCAATTGCATCGAACGGATCAGCTTGTATAATACGTACGTATGTCCGTTTTCAAATCAAATCAATCACAAGACACTAAGTTATAATTTAAATTAATTATTCAAAAATGATAATTAGCATTTTATTGGGGCGCTGACTGTACACACACAACACACATTCCTTAGGCGGACAATAAATAGCAGCAAATATTGCCACAAAAGTTAAATTTTCAAATCAAGTCAAGTAATATAAATTGCTACTCGCATTAGTAAATTTATATACTTCAAAAAAACTGCAGCGGTGGCATTTAAATTTATCAAATTTATTGCGGCCTGACCCTGAAATGCGGTTACAAAAAGAAATCACCGATGAATTGAAATTCACCAATCATTGGCTAAGCAGCACAAGATGATAATTCATGCAGTGGGTTGGAAATACGTAATATATAATTGATTTTTGAATACGTTTGGCTGCAGAAAAACTAAAAGTGCATGTCATACACAGCCTTTATACTTGGCCTGATCATACATATAAGGCTTAACCGTTATGATTAATTATGCATAAATCTAACAATTCGTAGCTTATCAATGGCTTTAAATACTCTACATTTCTGTGCATGATAAGTTTTTGAAGCTGCTAAATTATGATTAATATCTGCATACATAGTTTACTCTCTGTGGTTGAAAACAAATGCAAGAATCTCTTGATATTATTATCTTTTCAAATTTGTTCGACTTTTGAAAAGGTTTTTATAGATTTTCCGATGATAAGTGCGAAACCTTGAAGCAGTCTATAAACGATTCCATTAACTTAACCACAACACTCAAAATCCGACCCACTTTCTGGCCCAAAACGCAAAGTGCACCCACCAGCAACAAGGTCAAACAGTTTGTTAGTTGATTGAATTTTTATTGTTGTCGGAGGCTTTTCTTTTCAAATTTGAGCTTTAGGGCCAACCATTTTCAATATCCGTTTGAATTTGGGGTTTCTGACAGCTTAATGTCAAAGTCGCCACTCAACTGGGGGCGTTGCTTATCAGCTGTCCAATTACATGGAGGAAAAAGCCAAAAACTACAACATAATCTGCGCAATTATGTCGCTCGATGTTTACATAGTAGATCACAAGATCTCCATTGTGTTTACGGGTCGGGTCTGTTCGGGAGACCGGCGGCGACGGCCTTGGGTGGCACTTAGAATGGGCGACAACAAAGGAAACATAGTCAGCCGCCCCGGCACAGTGGAGCAACCTATGGCAACCGTTTCAAACGTTGGCAATTTGCCATGACCAGAGCAAAGCGGATTCCAAGTGAAGCCGCCCCCTTGGGTCGCCTTTCAATGCCTTACAATTTGGTCTTTTCGCAATGCATTCACCAGACTCGGACTCGGACTCGAACTCGAGCTCGAACTCGGATTGGGACTGGGACTGAAGCAGTGCAGGCCAGAGGGCGTGGCAGTTGCAGCTTTACAAAATTTCCGCTTTAGATTTTCGTATCGAATTTGCTTTAATATGGTTTTGTAATTGTTGGCATTGCCATTGTTGTTGGCTCTGTTATTGTTGTGCTGTGTTGTTTATGTTGTTGCGCATTGTTCTGGTTTTCAAATTTGTGGCTCAGTTAGCTGATTTATTGGCTCTCGATAATGTCTAGCTTTGGTCTGGCTCTCTGGGCCATTGTTAGACCTGTTGCACACAATGGCATGTCGATATCTATCTTGATTGTTTATCGCATTGGTTGGAGCAGCATATCCCATATCCGGCTTAGAATCGTTATGTTATGGCTTCACATGCAGGCTAATCCTGTTCGAAATATTCAAATTCAAATATTTTCCCAATGCTTCTCGAGTTTAGTTTGATGCAACGCCAACCACAAAGTCGGCAGCACCAACAGCAGCCACATGAAAAATGTCTCAAATGCTGCATTGGGGCATGCCGCACGCCGCTTCTTATGATCTGTGACACCAGCCACGTCCACGCCCACGCCCACTCCGTCTCCGGCGTCCCCATTTCTGACGGCGTTGTTAACCGCAACACAATTGTTGGCAATCGCTCGGCGAAATTACACAACTGACGTGTGGCTATGGCTGCTGTAATCAAAGATTGAGGGCTCTGACTCTGACTCCGGCCTGGCTCAGACTCTGGCTCTAGTTTGGACCACTTTGGGTTCACTTTGTGGACCTCAGCTGCGTTGCGTGGCGTGGGTGTCAACGCCTGCCTGTTTGCTGTCTCAGAGCGCGTGTTTCTATCACCATCACCATCATCATCAGCAACGGCCTTAACGGCCTTTACGGCCTCAACGGCAGCCGCTGCCAACTAAATTCAATTTCCAACAACAGCAACAACATGTCATGTCCACATGTCCCAAGTCCAGCTCATAAATCGCCTTGGGTTATCAGCCAACTACACGTTTGAGGTGGTCCCACAGGCGATGGCTTCGACATCGTCATCGTCATCGCCATCGACGTGCCCGTCTGGCAGTTGTCGGTTTTTGGCCTGCTCGGCTCCTTTTTAGCCAAGCTCTGGGTGTTGGCCTTTCTGACATCTGTCCTGCAACGCGCTTTTGATGTTGATCTCGAAACAATGCACTTAATAGGACGTGGCTCGTGTGGGCATAAAGGAGTTTACTTAACGCAATCGGTGAACAAGCAAGCAGATAGAAGTCTTTGAATGAAATTATAGTTGTTGCATGTCAAGTAAAAGCAATAAAAGAATTTTTAAGCTAATTTATTTATTCGAAAGATTTGAACGTCCAAAATATGCAATGCAATTAATTTAAAAGTAGACTGCCAAAAAAATAAAAATTTAAAAAAAATAAAAATATTAAAAAAAAAAATAATAAAAAAGGCCTGCGAAAGTCGGAATCGTGGTGGACTCCCTTGAATTCTTGAGAATCGCAGAGAAGGGCGATCGAAATTAGACTACCTAAATGGTAATTTGTAGTGGACTCCCTTGAATTCTTGAGAATCGCAGAGAAGGGCGATCTTTAATTGAGAATATCAGAGAAGACAAAAAGAGAGAGAGACAGACAAAGAGAGAGAGAGAAAGACTGAGAGAGAGAGAGAAAGACTGAGAGAGAGAGAGAGAGAAAGACTGAGAGAAAGAGAGAGAGAGAAAGACTGAGAGAAAGAGAGAGAGAGAGAGAAAGACTGAGAGAGAGAGAGAGAGAGAGAGAGAGAGAGAGAGAAAGACTGAGAGAGAGAGAGAGAGAGAGAGAGAGAGAGAAAGACTGAGAGAGAGAGAGAAAGACTTTGAGAGAGAGAAAGACTGAGAGAGAGACTGAGAGAGAGAGGCAGACAGAGAAGGCGAGACCTCCAGAATGGTAAATTGTAGTGGACTCCCTTGAATTCTTGAAAATCGCAGAGAAGGGCGATCAAAAGTAGCCTGCCAAAGTGCCAATTGTAGTGGACTCCCTTGAATTCTTGAGAATCGCAGAGAAGGGCGTTCTAAGCTGGATTTGTAGTTGTGTAAAATCGACTATTAAAGCCTTTTTCTACTACTTTTTTTCATTGAATACCCTTCCCTCCTTGCCCAGCATGCTGTTAAAATATTACTTAAGCCAGAGCTCATTTATCAATTTGAGTTAATATGAATATAAAAGTCACACAAAATGTCAATTCAAATTTGCGTCAGCATTACCAAAGTTTTAATTACCAACTCAGTGTGGCTTTTGGCCACAACTTGTTGCCGACAAGAAAATGATGGCTAATTGTTATTTTTGCATACAGGCCGAGCTGTAAACTGGAGCTGAGGCCGTCAGCTCTTGGATTGCATTGAAGGCAGCCCGGGCTGCCTTTTGATTAGACTCAGAGAAGCCTTACATAATAATCTAGTTAACAAATTGTGTCATGCAGAGCGGCCAAGCGGCCAACTGACGGTTTCTGCTTTGCTGGATGCCGATGCCGATGCCAATAGCGCCGCAGCTGCCATGGCAACCGGGGCGGCCACTTTCGAAAGTACGAGTACTGTGGCAGCAGTTGCAGGAGGTGAGGTAGATCGGTCGCAGAATGTTGCATGTACTATATTATTTGAATAGAAATGACTTGCATAACAGTCGGCCTGAACGCTTGTCGCACAACTGCGAGGGTGTTGCCAAGCGCGACTATAAAAAAGTCATTAAATATTTAAAAATAAATAATCCAAACGGCCAATCTACAATTTATGCCCATTTTCCAGGGCGCTCACGAGTTTTTGCCACATTGGCGCCTCTGGCCCGCCGCAAATGTCCAGGCCAAGTAACAAACAAACCAAAGTTGGCCAAGCAAATGGCTAAATATGACAAAGCATGCAAGAGTCATACCAAGGCATTGAAGAGGCCCGGGAAAAAAATTAGTAATCAAAGTCAAATCGAACTTAAAATACCCTTAAATAAACCAGACATAATACAATAAAAACCCTTTTAAAATAAGTGTACCTATATTACTATTATTAGACTTTAATTTGTAAGTATTCTGAAGTATATTGGGATAACAAAAATGGTGTTATAATATTTATTTAACAATATTTTACAGACACATATTTTTCACAAATTTACTAAAAGATATAATGGCCAGATTTTGATCAAATTTAGTACACAGCTAGAAGTGTAACGAATGTATAAAAAAAACTCAACTGTGCCAAGTTTCACTACGATATTTGATATTATAATAACCTTTGGAATGGTATACATATGATAATGTGAAAAATAAAGCATTTATTCTCAGTTAAAATCCAAACAGAGATTGACAGAAGAACAAACTGTTTAAAAAAGTCAATTATCCTCGATTATAAAGCGTATGGAAAACAATCATAAAACATTTTAGTTTTTCATTCCCTACATTTGCCTATAGTAACTAGTTCAACTTGGGTGTGGCTGAAAAACTTTGCGAAAAAAAAATAAAACAAATTTTGCCTCGGAAAATGAGTGAATGAAAATGAAAACTGGGCGAGCAAGTTGAGCCTATTATCCAATGCAATTGTGGGTTAGTGGGTGAATGTGCATTTGAGCCGAGTGTGCACATTACAATGGATTCGAGTACCCGTTTATGTGGTTTTTCTTCAAGTGTTTCTTATGTTTCTTATGGCAGAGCAAACAAAAGATGTAGCCAACAAACTTGTATAAGGTACATTTAAAGCGAGAGGTTATTAAATATTTAATAATTAATACTTCAGTTGAGAGCTATGACTTCACGCAGTCTATGCCTATTAGAACTTCAGGTTTTGAATATAACACAAATAACAAATAGCTAATGACTGTTAAGGCGGAATGAGGAAGTTTAAGTTTTTGATTGGAAGACTAATTTAAATTGGTTTTTCTGCTCGAAAATTAACAAATTCTAGTGCCTAATGTATCATTAATTACAATAAACAATAGCAACTACACACACCTCAATCATTAATTCAATTTTAAAGTTCATTTCATGCACGTTTTCAAGGCGTTGGCCAAAATGCCCAGAGCCAAAAAACTGTTTCCAAATTGAGCTGCAGTTCTAGCTTATGATTTAAGTACCGCTCTCAGTTTCAGTATTAAAATGATATTAATTTTTATGGCCCAACCAACGCTGCAGTGTGAGAAATATTGGAAGTTAAAGTCATATTTGCTATGGACAGCTACATGATTAATGGGTCTGCTATAATTTAAATGCGACCAGACATCGGTGTGTTTGTTGTAGTGTGTGTAGCTGATGACTCAATCCGAGTTGAAGTTGAAGCAAAGAAGCGCTTTAATTGGCACAGAGTGTTGTAATTATAAGCTATGTCACTTTTGCAATTGCACTGCTCGTAATTAGTTCAGTTGACTAAAACACACAAAAACCACTGGTCCCGCTGTGAAAAGCGCTAGTGTGGAAAAGATGGTCGCAAATTGTGTCAAGGTCAGCGCTGTTGTGGCATAAAGTTGGCATTTTGCATACTTTGCCTTCAATACTCACAGCAAACAAAAGACTTAGGCAACGAACTTGTTTGGCCAGCCAATAGAATTGACATGTGGCGTGGATGCTTCTACAAGTGCCAGCAGCCCAGCCAGCACGCACAGTGGGCAATTATTCACGTTTTCAATACCTTTACATAAGGAGTATCAGCTAGGGCTTTCGGCTTGCCTAGCCTACCTTCAAAAGTAAACTCAAGTTTTCATTGAATTTCCAATTGAGGCAATTATTATTGAACTGTCAAACTGTCTCGATTCTTATAGTAACTTTAGTTTAACTAGAAGACCAATACTTAAGCCTCTTCCAATTCCCAATCAAACCACTCCGAAATATAAGTTGTTAGCTGTTCTGAATTCCGAAATGCGATTGAATAATTGGTTAAAATTTCCCTTTAAGTTAGATTAATGAAACCTACTTAAACATAACTTTAAAAGGGATAAACGTCTGCTATTTACTATTATTTGAAAATGGGAAAAGTAAAACGAAAACTGGCCCTGGCAGCCATGGCTAACTATTATTGTTAATTTATAGTATTGAACTACAAATTAACATATCATATAAACTAAATAATTGAATAAAACAAAAACGGCGCTGAAGATGAATCAACAGGAAATACTTGACTTGAATACTCTTTTCTATCATACGAACTCCTATATACGAGTTATTTCAGTTGTGTATTGTATAGGGTATATTTGCTGCGGATCTTCAACTGATTTATATTATTTTTCGCGTTTGTCAGCTTAGTCGCATTGGGAAGTTGTCTTTTTAGCCAGCTGCAATGTCAGGTTAACATTTTCAACACGAAACGAGTTACGCACGCTTACGCACGGTTCCGTTATGAATGAAATGTGGAGCCTGCGTGCATTTTGTCATTTGGCTGTTGGCCCCACTCAGTGGATAGCCGGCACGCGCACCGAGATTGCGTCAAGGTTGCAGCCGTCATTTGGTGGAGTGTGGAACTGGCCCCTGCAACGAGTTAAGTTGTCATGTGCGTAGTTCAAGTTGAAGTAGACTGCAATTATAAAACAAACATATAACATTTATTACCGTTGAGCTGCGATGTTGTTAGCTGCTTTGCCCAGGAAGCGTGGCACATACAATTTTTATTTCCCTGCACGGTTGATTACTGATAATCATGACAGCTCCAGTTTATATAAAGACTGTTAAGTGATTGCATTAGGAAATGCTTTTATGTCTTATACACTTATAACTTTCAATAAAAGTTCCTATTTACATATGTTTCCATTAATCTTGGCAATTAATCAAAATAGTTCTAGGAAAAAAAGCAAAGCAGCGCAAGACAAAGAAGAATTCTGCTAGTTGAGAAAGCTAGACAAATCTTAAGGTAAATCACATCGAATTTTCATTGGAATTGAGGAATTTAAAACTTTGAATATCCTGTTTTATAGTATCCTTTAAACGATACGATACAAACGAACACAATTGGCTATTAATGCTGATTTATGTCTTAAAAAATAAACACAGCTTTATGATCCACTTAAAATGGCATAAAATGCAAATACTATTTCTAGTTTCAAAGTAGACTTCGTATGGATAATAATAGTTTGAATGAATAGTTATTCTAAGCGCCCGTATGATCTTGCAGTCTTAAGTTATATAAACGAGGCCATGGCGTACCGCCCAGTAGCCAATGATATATGCCCTCTGACAGTTAGTTTTAATTATATATGCATTATGTTCATTATAGGTTATAGCGCATTTGCATCATTTAAGTGCATCAAATTGCACATTTTAAGGCATGCTGCACAAACAGCCCAAAGAAAGACATCAACTGGCAATCACACCACAGCCACACTCCATATTCCACATACATATCTGTACATATAGTACACTAATGGCCTTGTCAATGCCGTTGCATGGTTTGGGAATTCACATTCACAACAACAACAACAACAATAACACCTTTAAAAAGACAATAAAAATTGCGCATATTTGGTGCAGTGCCACAAAAAGCAAAACAATTGCAATTGTTGTTTCTGTTTCTGTTTCTGTTACTTTATTTTTTGGCTGTTGCTGTTGCATGTGCCACCATTGTGTGGCATGAGAATTTGGCTAAGGATTGGAGCTGCAATTGGAGCCCAAAATCTCATGAATGTGAGAAATGGCAAGTGGTCATTGCACCTCCCTACCCTCCCCCCTAGCCCCATGCCTGCGCAATTTGTGTTGAGTGCGATTTCAATTTATTTATAACAAACGGAATATTAATGAATTCTCATTGAATTGTTAACGTTTCGCGGCAAGTGTGGGGAGTATTGGTATTTGTTTTAATTGGCACTTTTGAAAGTTTCCAAGTTTCCATTAACGGGCGGCTTTAACAACTAAATTAACTTAATTAGTTGCTAGCACATTTAACCGTTTATCGGTGTTTGCTTTTACTTTCGTCGGACTACGGATAATTAGCTTCAAATGTGCTGGACTGACCTTGACTTAGGAGGTCTCTTGTCTAACCATTATCGAGTCTTTCGTCTAGCTAGTAAAACTGTAAGCACCCTATGCTTAATTAACTTAAATTAAATTACTTTGCATGCTATGCCAGGTGTTTAAGGTTTCTGATGAAATATGTAAATCGCATTAGTTTGAATTCATTTTGTAAATCGTTTAGGGCCTTCATCTTAAGCTTTACAATTAGACACACAAAGTTATCTCTGAATACTACTTCTAATTCTCTAATGGTATTACTTAACTTAAGTGGCTGTCAAATAGACTTTACTGAATGCATATAATAAGCAAATAATAAATCATATTTGGAGCAATCAATTGTTACTGAGCTACGTGGGAACTCATAACTGATACTACGATACGTGTAAATTACAAATTGACATGTACGGATCATAATTCTATATATGACAAGCTCGAGCAGCGATTAGAGTCAAGTATAAAGCAATTTGTCGTCATGTGCAGAGCAAAACAGAGCTTGATCAGGTTTAATTACCATAGAATTTGCATACTAATAAGCCTAAGATTTCAAAACTGAGAAGCAGAACGGGTTTGAGAGTATTTACAAATTTGAATGCAGTTAGAAAGTACACCGGAAAAAATACAATATTGCGGCATTCTATGGAAAAGTAAAGTATAAAGTATATATATATTTATTTTATTTTAAATTACTATACACTTTAAATACTATCCACAATTTCAATGGTTATTAAGTTTCCAACACAATCGATTGTTTATCTCACTAGCGCGATAATTTAAGAATTTATTATAGATCACTATACATTAAACAATCAACCAGGAAACCATATTCCTTCGCGTTATAATCGATTGTATGGGCAAACAATCAAAACTATAGTGGGATCACTATCGAAACTACCAATATGCCTTGCAGCTCTATCCTCGATGCAGGAAATGATTTATAATACACTCAGCATAAAGAGGCGACTCCTGTTGCCTGCCTGTTGTACTGCCCTGTTTCTCTCAGTGTACAAATATAAGTAGTGCAGAGCATGAATCACTTGAAAATACAGAAACCTAACAACGTTTACCCGTTTGCTGCCTGTGGCCAAGTGGCCAAAGCTGCGACAGTCGCTTTGGTTCTACTTTGGAATCCGTAATTGCAAAGCCTTTGACGTACGAGTACTGGCCAAATTGCAGTCGTGTAAGCGCGTTAACAGAGCATAAATGTGAAGCACAGGCGAAGGTCACGAGCGGCGATCGCTCAGCTGCGTCAGCGCGCTGACAGGCGGGGCCGAGTTCACTAAGCTGCTGCGGTGTGGTGCGGGGCGGTGCAGGGCAGGGCCGGGTTAAGATTTTCCCACAACCCGGCCAAGTTTGGGCGTTGTGACTGTTGCCGAGCATTGACTGTTGAGTGCTGGCTGTAAATTTTTTATGACTAACGGCGCCGGCGTGACATTATAAGCCAAGCGATTGCCGCGATCGATTTCAATATTTCATATCCTGTAGTGTTGGTTCCGCAAACGGTGGCAACAGAGGTGCAAAACGCCCACCAAATGAGTTAACAACAAATTGCAGTGGCACTTGGCCTTTTAGCCACGAACTGGAGGTGGTCCATGTTCGTTGAGATTGTGTGTCAGAGGTAGAGATGGGGGCGTGTATAAACAAGCAATTCAATCGGCCAAGAAAGATAAGCTTTCCAAGATTTAAGCCAGAAAATTTGTTGGATAAAGAGTAACAAGATCATCCCAATATATTAATGCTGGAGTGGCTAGGAGTACTACAAAAATCTAGATACAAACTTGCCTGTTAAAAATTATATATACTTTGACAACAGCTCAGCAAAAGAATAAAGGCTTAAGCTGAAGAAATGTTGGCAATATAAATATTATAACCTCTTAACACAACATGAAATTAGCTATGATTGGTTGGTAATCGACTGAATTAGAATTATGTATTATTCATAAAGGAAATAAACAAGCAAACTTATAAGCAAGCCCAAAAGCAAACTCTGATTTTTTCGGTAATGAATCTTGTTTCGAGCTATGAATACTTTTGGGCTGTAAACATGAAAGAACCTCTGAATACTCAATAGAAAACCTTTAAGATTGTTGCGTCATATGTAAGAGAATGTTGAGCTTAAACTTATATTTATAGGATTACTTATAAACTATATATATATATGACTTTGACTGACTATATAGTATATATAGCTATATAGTATTACAGTTACTGATCAATATAACAGCCAATGGACTGTTATACAACTATGAAAATAACAGTAGCCTGTTAATGACTTATCACTTAACAAGTAAACAGAGTGGCCGATCTGTTCGGCGTGTTCACCTGCGGATGGCCATAGATGTAGGAGTCGTGTTCTATAGTACTCCCAGTACTGTAACCGGCGACCATGCAACGGAGTGGACATATCACCAGCTCCGATTGAGCTCTTTGCCGGGCAACGCTGGTGTGTTACCAGCTAGTTAAGTAATACCAAGACTCAAATATTTTTATTCACGAAACATAACCATCTATATTTTTCTTTCAATAAATATGTTGTAATAATATTAAGCACTTAACAAATAACTACAGTTTTCAAACGACATTTATAACTAAATACTAAAAGAATAATGCATATTAGTTTTCATAAGTACAGCTACAATTTAGAGTAACATGAAATACTTTTTGTATATATGGTATATATAGTATATAATCTGCTGTACATACAGTTTGCAACAAGGAACAAATAACGTCAACTCTAAAGTGGGGGATATATATGTGTATAGGTAAGTACATCATTATTATATAAGTAGTACGTATAATATGGGTTCTTATTTGGAACTCTGCTATATATATCTATTTAAATCGGTAATCAATACTTGGCTTGCATATTTTCAACAATAATTCTGGAATATTTATGTGTATTCTTTGCGTTCTCTGCAAATATGCTATTATTTTACTTTGGGCATTGGCTTTTAGATACTCGTATGTAGATCTCTATAGAACCATTCAGTAGGATACATAGGAGGCGGTATTGCGCTTACGCCCCATGTTGCAGATCTTGAAGTGGCACGGCGACATATCTGTGGGAATAAACATGGAACAAGGTTAGAAAATCTGGGTATGATTGGTCTGTAAACCCTCATGCAACACTTACATTGTTTACGGACTATTTCCGATATACAGGAAATCAAAACATGTAATAAAACAAGTTGTACAATTGAAGACATTAGTCAATAACATGCAACATATAGTTTTAATATTAACAAAAGACACTAAATATGCTAGATGAGGCACTCAAAAGAGATACTTAGTAGTACTATTGTTATGACCTCGCAAAGGGTATTATAATTTTATCATGAATTGTATATTACATTGGAAAAGGTGCTTAAGATGTGAACTCAAATATACAAATTGTATTGTTGAGTTGTTGTTTGAAAAACGTTTTCGCTTTATAGATATTGCAAACAACATTCTAGCACTTTAATTTTCGTTTGTTTGTTAATTTTAATTAAAGATTTTGTTTTTTGGGGGGGGGGATTTTTTTTTTTAGATTTTGTTGTTTTTGTTTTTTTTGTGGGAATTTTTTGGAAAGTTTGGTTGTTATCTTGTATTAGTTTTTGAAAGTGCCATCTAGAATACTTAGTTTCTATCATACTAACTACTATCTTAATCAAAGTTTACTCACATTGCACGTTCTTCTTCATGTTGTGCTGCTTGGAAGTCGAGCCTATTAAAAGAGCCTCATCCTGTTTCTTGGTGGGCATGGCAGTCAACTCATCTAGCATATTGTATCGCAGCTGGTCCTCAGCAGCTCCAGGTCCAGTTCCGATGCCATTTCCATTATCGGCCAACCTGTGCAGACGGGCCAGCAGGCGTGAGCCCAGCTGAGAACGCTCCAGCTGAGCGCGCTCAAACTGAGATCGCTCCAGCTCAGTGCTCTCCACGGGCAGCACAGAGTCATCATCATAGTCCGCAGTCAAGACCAGATCGCGCAGGGAGGGCCATTTGTTGACAAAGTAGTTGAATGACGGCCCTTGTTTTTGTTGTTGGCGCTGCTGCTGCTGATGGTACTTCTGTGGAGCAACAGTTGTTCCAAGTTAACTGATGTCAGAGACAGGCGTTGGCGCACTTACCAACTGACCGCCGAAGTAAGTGTTGTCCTCATTAACCGGGCCGGCCAGCTCGTTGAACAACAGCTGCGTGGGCAGGGCGCCCGAAGGGGGGCGTGGCACTGCATGTGCTGGCGACAATAGCACAATTGACAGGACCACAATGGAAATGGCCAACTGATGGCCGATAGGGCCAACGCCGCAGGTTGTTGTTGTTGCTGTTAGTGACGCCAAAGCCATCACGTTGTTGTGTGCCAACTGCGAAGTAGAAAATTGTTGAAATTTTTATACTCGTACTAGTAGGGCTGCTCAAAACAACAGGCAACACTCGCTAGGGGTTTGTTTTCAAGTACCACATTGACAATTAACCAGAGCCAACCTCTGGCGCCCCCTACCCCCACATCACACACACACACACACAACTCAAAAGGCAACGCTTACGCAAAAGGGTTTCCTATTACACTTTTCGCTGAAACAAACAAAGTTGCCAAGTAAAAATATGCGCAAGTGCTTCTTTTTTAATTTCTGAGTTACGAAAAGTTTACCTTTTAACGGGTTTCGTCTCAAGGTGTTTGATATTTCACAAAGTCACGTTGCATTCGCATAGGTTTTCTTGTTAAATAGGGCGTGCCCCACTTAAGGATTTACCGCTCTGCCCACTTGGATTTTGGCTATAAATAACGCATCCAAGTTCTTAGCCAGCCCACTCACATGCCGTGTCACTTGGGTCAACTTTCTGGCCCGGAGTGTGCTTGGGGGCTGAGGGTTGGGTGGTTGGGGGTGTGGTGAAGGCTCAACTGTGTGCGCGGCCGTGACGCGGTCTCCGAATGGCTTAATTGCTGTTTATGAAATATTAATGCCTAATTATACTCTCAACTCTGACGCCAACTCTGGCGGTCAAACTGTAAAGGTCCTTGAATGCAAACAGGGTGACAACTGAGAAATGCCTTGACATTTGTTTAAATCGTCCTGGACATTGAAGAATAAAGTACGAGTCAATTTGCAATGAAGTTCGCTAAGAAAAGCATAGCATAAACTATCTAGAAAGCGCAAAAACTTAAAAGAAGCAATCTATAATCTCTGAGAATTAATGTTAGGTAACATAGTAAGTAGCACGGGCTTTGTAAAAACTGTTTGGCAAATGGCAAAACTTATAAAAACGAATCTATAATCTCAGAGACTTAATAAAAGGTCACCTAGAACAATGAGAGAAGTTTAGTTGAGTAGTTTATGCTCGCAATATATCAGACAGGACAATAATGAATCATTCTTCAGTTCAATTCATAACCATAAGTTACTATACTCATTAAATGGGCTGCAGGAGAGTATTAAGTAGTGGGACTGTACTTTTGCTGCAGACAGAGGAAGAGATCTAGTTTACTTAACCTTTTCAACCTCCCTAATTGGTTATCATTTCGGTACTGTAACCCAAGAATTTCATCAAGTTCGGATAACAAAGACAGTCAAGGACTTTCGACTGGAAAGTTCATAAGTGTTTCTTACCCAAGCCATAAATTGGAATTTTATAAATATTTTCGCCATAAATGTCAAGCAGAAGCGCTCAGAAGAAAGTTTTAAAAACAAACGAGTTCTATTTCATAAACGAGTTATCATTGCAATTATATTCATGAATCCCATACATATTATAGACCGAACAGCAGATGGCAACATATTAAAGAATCATTTCAATCTTTCCTGTTTTTTCTTCTATTTTTATTGGCCTGCCCAAGTGCAGGCGATAACTTTTGGCGACATTTGCATGGATTTACACGCTCCGCGTTTTGTATTCTATGATTAATGGGAAAATGCGATTCGCAAGGCTCGTAATCGTGGCAAACGCATTTTTATGCCACTCAGAACTGATAATGCGCCGATGTCGTGGCTAATTTTGAAAACCCAGCAAACGCGAGGCATTTCAAAATCTATAGATTGCCTGGCATTTCAGATTCATCTCGGCTTTATTTTAAAATCGAAGTCAAGGTCTAGCGCGTACAAGTTTCATTGAACTCTCACACCAGGGGTGCAAGCCACGCCCCGTAATTATCTCATGGCCAGGCGGGGCGGGCGTTTCGCCCATTCAAACTACTACGAGTATAACTGCCAACTATTTTGGGGTTGTTCGAGCACCTGTCCAATTTATTTGACAGGCGCCCATGACGCCATTGTGGCGTATATTAGAAATCTACCTGTTGCCCCCACGGCTGATAACTGATAAGTAAACTGATGTTAGTAGATGAAACAATAATAATAATATTCTAAAATTAGTGCGTAGCATTTTGATAGAAACACGCTTCGATTCTCAAACAAATCCACTTGCATCTAGTGCAAGGCAGTTGAAATTGAAATATTTGATTCAATTGGGTAGAATAGCCTGCCAAAACATACAAAAGTATTGTTGTTATTTAACCTAACAGTTAATTGTGATGTCCCAACATACTCTCGTCTAAAATCTGGTAAATCTTACTTAGGTATAATACTAAACATCTTTGTTATGGAATTTGCAGCTCAAAGCTATATATAACATATCTCTCCTCGCTTATCACGGACACTATTCTGCTAAAATAGGAATTTGTGTAAGGAAGACTAAGGTATTTCAATCAACAACACATGTATTTATAGAAATACAAAATACATTACGTCAAAAAAAAAACCACGCAAAAATTCCACTAAAAACATCCCATTTAGAAATCCCCAATGGGTCCCTTACTTTTATTGCCATCAAGAACAATCTATATGCCACATAAACAAATAACTAAATAATAAAACACATTAATAAAGAAAAGCACTCGTTGACAAGTCTTTTTAGGAGGAATAAAAAGATATTCCTCATGAAAATCGATTGGAAGTCTGGTAGGAGAATTTTCCATGGATTTGCAAGCTTTCCAATTTAAAATTCAGTCATTCCTGGCATGAATAAACCAAATTAATAAAGGTAATGACAATATATCGCATAGGGAAATCCGTAAAGATTTGCCAAAGTTATACAAGATGAAAATCTTGAAAGAAAAATACTTTTTAGACCGATTTCCTACTGAAAAATAGACCAGCTTTGTGTAGTTTTGTAAAGTTAAAGATTATAAATAATCGGAATAAAATATATAAGTGAAGAACAGAAACTGTTAGCAAGTAGTATAGTAAGGATATAGAAAAACGTTTTAAATCAGACCTATACTATCCTCGTTTCTACACATACCATAAGGTATATCATAGTCGACGCTTTGATTATAGATTTGAAATTTGTTGTTTTTATTGACAATAAACTGCGTCATCAGCACATCAAAAAATATCACACGACCACGTCTGTGTAGTCTTATCGTGGACTAAGTCGCATCTTATGACACGCCCTCTTTTTTTTTGAAATAGCTTCCATTAATATGTTGTAGTAATACTTAAGTGTGTGCTGGGGTTCCAGCGGAACTAACCCCAGTCAAAAGCTATCGCCAACAGAATCGCCCAAAAAGACGACGCAATAGTAAAATAAATATTTCGTGGCCTCAATTCAAGAAATTCGTATCACGAGACTTTAATCAGTTTTGTACGCTGATCAAATCTATATGGTATAGCGTGGAAACCGTTAAATTTCAATATATGTAGATTTCAAATTGCGCTGATAAGACGACTATGTTAATTTTGAAATGCGATTGTTTGATGGCATCATATTAAAAATAAAATAAAAATAATTTAAATAAAATATACCTATTTAAATAAATCAATTGAGAATCGCACTGGGTCTTTCTTTTTTGTTTAATGTACGCTGATAATAATGATGTGTTTATAAATAAAATAAAAATAATTCAATCATTATCAATGGGCATAAGAATTTTTAGGCGCCGTTCGTATGACCCAAGATTGAATGAATTAATTAATGTGTGAGTAAGTAGTTGTGTGTGCTTGTGTGTAGACTTAACATACGATAGTCAAATCATGATTAACTTGGAACAATGGAAACATTATAGGAAGGAAAATTCAAGTATTTTGGCTGTATTTTAGAAAAGCCTCTAATTACACATAGAACTAACGAAAAGTAGAGGTTTCATAAATTGATGACGTTTGCTTTGATCTGATAATGTTTCAAGCTCAATAATATTATTGTAGATAACATTAAAAAGACTGAAAAAATACAACAAAAATTCCGCCGGATAGACGCTGCCTTGTATCTAATTTTAGACCAATGGTTTCTTAAAAAAAATCTAGAAATCATCGTAAATTACATTTTTTGTGAAAAAAATTACCCTATAAATTACACATAGTATGAAATTTGACTTACCTTCGGAAATGTAATCGAACTTTAATTTTAACAAACTTTAATTGAGTTTTTTAGCTCAATTTATCAGTTTAAACTTTTGCAGCTGATTTTCAAACACACTGTTGCTCTCTAATTAAGTTCACAAAATTTTCATTTGATTTTAATTTTTTCTTTTTTAATTTTTGTCGCTTGTCTAAATCTTAGCCGTTAACGTTAGGTGTGACACTGCAGAATAAACGCAAATCCGGTGAGCGCATTTGTTTATATAGGCGCTGACAGCGTTGAGGACCGACGTAAAAAGGGTAAATCAACAGGTACAGTACACACCGCACACATACAGCTACACAGGCCAACAAACGAGCGGAGACGACGACACTGGTGACTTCGGCAACCCAAACCGCTGAAAAGGTGGGCGGGCGGGCGTCAGTTTCAAATGGGCGTTGTGGGCGTTAAGATAAGGTTAACTCAGTTGCAGTTGTTAATACGTTAATACTACGCAAGCACTTAAAACTTTTGTCATTATATTTTGGCTAATGTGAGAGAGCAATTGAATTACGCGCAATCCTCTGGTTACGTGCTTAGTATAACTTATGGGGGGCTCTACGGAGACTGAGACTGCGACGGAGACGGAGACAGCTCAGATACGTTCTTAACGCTTTCTCGGACGTTTGCAAACTAAATTCGCGGTTCAATTTAAGAAACTTATACGAAGATTCACTGATCGTTGCTCTCACTCAACGGAATTCATTAAAGTCGGTCCTGGTCTCAGACCCAAGCCGAACGTTTCTCGTGCCACGCTTTTGACAAATCGTCCGATAAAGCTGAGATTTATGGCATTTTCTATATAGCAGACGATGATTACCACAATGTTATGGTGTACGCTACACATATCAAGGCATATTGGCTGTATATGTAAAGAGGAACTACAGATTTTTACTAAATATAAATTTTTTATGATCAAGAGCATTGCATTTGTTAGTTTAGTATTAGGCTAGTCAGTTCATCATTTAGCCAAGTATTATCCCTTTCTTTATAAACAAGAGCATTACATTTATTAGTTTTTCTAGTCAGTTCATTATTTACCCATGCTTTGCTGAATTTTCCAATAATTTGCCCAATCTCTAATTAGTATATGTTCAGTAGAATTTCAGCTCTGATAATTTGTTTCCAAAAGCCATTCGAACTAGAACCTACGATCATAAATTAAAGCCACATAGGGTTCATTAACATTTGGCTAGGAAATTCTCAAGGTACTTTTGCCAATCTGTACTTTGTCTCAGTTCGAATTGAACATAAACCCCAGATTTATGCTTAAGTTAAACCTCACTAAAACGAACCGCCAATTTCATTTATGGTTCATTAAACTCGCAATGATGTAGCTAGAAACTTGTGAAAGTTAATTAGGTCAATGTCAGACAACATATAGTAAATTATATTAAACGGATGCTGAAATCTCATTAGTCTATTGCATGAAAAATCACAGTTCGATCCCATGATCGAAACAGATATGTTTGGTATCTTAAGAACGGTGTTTCCCAATGCATATAAGTTATTTGAATAATGTACCTATATAAAGAGTGTTGCCAAAAATAGAATAGGAATTGATTTACCATTTGTATGTACATCAGCCAGTGTTATCTTTTATGTTATTATTATATTTTGGGGTCTCTTCTAGAAAGCCAGCTAAACATAATATGATGAAATATGTTTTAAATATTAGTTCAGAAAGATGGAACATATTTTAATAAGCAAGCCTAGATGTGTGTTAATTAATTGTGTCTCCTTATAAAATGCTTTAAAACGTCTACTTTCAACCGACACCGAAATAGCATACTTAATTAACAACATAAGCTGACACAGCAGATTTAATTTCTTGTCTACGATTTTTGAATTTATAATCTGGCGCGTTCAGTGACATATTCGCCTCATTCCTGATACGCGAAGTATCGAATGATAATCCCACCCACACTTCATTTTATTTATACATTTTGCAATTAAATTAATTTTTATGGTTACATCAGCCCGAAATTGTGATTAGCTGTTTGGGGGTGTCTCATCAATTGTGTGATAAGCCTTTTTGGACACACAGACCCTTATGACGTGCAAATAAAAAATGAAATACGAAACATATCAGCGCTAATTGACACTTATTAAAAATAACAGCCCCAACGAGACACAGACATTGACACTTCATGCCGGAACAATTGCACACACGTGCTGCTTATGCCGGCCAATTATTATCAGCAGCAATCACAATCACGAGACTTTCAGTCAGCAGTGATTGCAATTAAACAAGTTGTGCATTGAGCAATGCAATTGATGCGTGACTCATGCTGAAACTAAGATTTATGAACCCATGAAGTAAGCTAATCAATAAGCAATTGTGTAATAAATGTTGCTTGGTTTTTAATCAACGCATTTGAATTGCCGCTCGCAATTAGCGCCGAGCTGAGAAGTATTTACCAACACTGGCTGCGCATGCAAAATCGATAATTCTTAGCGATGGCAGTACTGAGAGTTCCTCTTCTTTCGGCTGTTCAGCTGTGGCATTAAAAAGGAGGGGGAGGAAAATTAAAAATAAGAAAAAAATAAGAAATCATCATGGCTACATCAACGTTGCAGCTGGAATTTTCACAGGCCATGGCAGATTTTAAGAAAATGTTCCCGGACATCGATCGCGAGGTAATTGAGGCTGTGCTACGCTCTAATATGGGCGCTGTGGATCAAACAATTGACCAACTACTTGCGATGTCAACTGACAACCAGGTAAATATATATGTGCGTGTGCGTGTGTGTGTGCGTGTTTGTTTGTGTATACTAACAGCCTAACACCTAATAACTAACACTAACTGCATGTGATAGAACGAAAAACTGCGCAATGAACTGGATGCTAATGTCTCACCACAACAGAGTCTCATCAATCTCAGCGAATCGGACAAAGAACTGCGTCGCAATCAAGAGCTAATTGACACCACAGATGGCGTGGGCAGCGACCGCACGGAGAGCGCTGCAACTGCCAGCAACACATTGCTCAGCACGGCAACATCATCGCCGAATCACCACAATACAGGCGCCTCGCCCAAGCAACGTCCACTGGGCGCCTCGACTAAGCTCAACTCAAGCGGCAGCGCCAGCGCCAGCAACACGCCCACCAAGCGCAGCCACACCGTTGCATTGTCCAACAGCAGCAGCAACACGGTACGTCGCTGGAATCCGCCAATATTGGGAGTGCTGCCGGCTGGTTTTTTGCGCGTGGCGCCCGCACCGGGACAGCAAGAGTTTGAGCTGCCCGACGAGCAGTTTGCATTGATGCTGCAGAATGAGGAGTTCATGAATCAGTTGAGGTGGAATCAGGACTTTATGAGCGCACTGGAGAAGGAGCAGACCGGCAAGACCAAGGGCGAAGATGATGCTCCATTTCAGGAGAGGCTCAAGAACATGGGCAAAATGTCGCGCAAGAAATTCCTACAAATGGCACGCGTCTTTACCTGGCAGCGCAATAAAAAGGTGACCACCGCCAAGCAAATTGACTCGCTGCCGCTGCGCGAGGAGCCCAGCGACGATGAGGATCATCATCAGCAGCAGTCTCAGCACCAACAGCAGCAACAATCAAGCCAACAACAGAGCCAGGTTCAGCAACAGCAGCAGGGTCAATTGCAGCTGCGCAAGTAAAGCGACCGACTCGAGGTCTGGAACCTAATGTTAAGGTTCCACTGTTTGTTATCTTATCCTTATCCTTATCTTATTATCTCATTGGGCCATAAACTTACGTCAAGGTCATGTGTTTACTTCATGCATAAGTAAACTCGAGCGAGTACTCGTAATCTCCACGTTTCATGTAGTAATCTCAATGCAAGAAATCTCCAAAAAACCAAAATTGATGCCTACATATTAATATTATATATATATATTATGTATGATTCTAGTTTTAAATGTCGTGTAATAACCTAAAGTGCAATTTCCTTCCTCCCCCCACCCACCACACACACACACACACAAATCCCAGTGCAATATCTCATGTGTATATTTTTGACTATTACAAATTATATTATATATTACTTATTGTTTATTTTTGTCAATTTTCGTTGTTGCCAAATTAGCATACTTAAGTTTTATTCATAATTTTATATGGCAGCTTTTGTGGCCGGGTCACAAAAATATGAAGTTGGACTGATTCTAAATGCGTTAATTAATAATTGAAAGCATCTGAGAAAATATAATGAAATATCAATGTATGTATATCTAGACAGCACTTGCTAAACTCTTAAACTAGTCATTAACTAAACGACAGCAAACAAACAAACAAACTCAATTAATGTACAGTAATCAAGCTAAATACGTATTTGTGCTGCATAAGTACTATATATTCCCATTCCCGCAACACCTATTCCACTCCAATCCATAAGTCTTAGACTGCATAATACGTATGATTAATAATAGCCTGCGCTTGATCGATCGGCTTCTGCTCGCAATACACATACAAACATAAATCTCGATTAATGTCCATATCAACTGCTGATATTACAGATACCGTATACCACATATGGATATATAGCATCCACAGTTTGGTGGCTATGCAAACATATGCAACTATTTGATTGTAATTGTACTTGTATTATAAAGCATATTTGAAATACTATTATATTCATATTCCAAGTATAAAATACAGCTAAATATTTGAAAATTCAACGCAGTATTCTTATTATTTTTGAAGGGGGAAACAATGAGAATTCCTAAAGGTAAAATAAGTAGACTGTTCTGAATTCCACAGAAATTGGGAGCCTGTTTTCTGGCAGTCATCTGAATTTTGGACGATCCAATAAGTATGCTTTACGTATTTCAGAGAAATCTATTCGAAAGTGGAATTCAGACTGTGCCGAGTATATGCACTTATCTTATAAGGAATGCCTGCTGCTTAACTGTTCTAATCAGCCAGTTAAACGTTCACGAATGCCATGCAAAGAAGAATTGCAAATAAAATAAGTATGCTTTACGTATTTCAGAGAAATGTATTCGAAAGTGCAATTCAGAGCGAGCCTTATACGAATATAATCTTGTAAGGAATGGCTGCTGCTTAACTGTGCTAATCAGCCAGTTAAACGTTCACGAATGCCATGCAAAGAAGAAAGGAAATAAAACCCGCCTATTTAATTGATAACCCACAATAAATATCAGAATTAAAAATTCTCAAATCTTACATGAATTTATTTAATTTTTATTTTGTTTTTGCTTTTAAATTTTTTTGTTTTTTATTTTTTATAAACATAATACATTTATTATGGATACACGTTGGTTTTTATGTGTGTGTGTCTGACTTTGATTTAAGGGCATATTGGTTACTTGTTACCTGTTACTGTTTTAATGAATTGTATATTTTGAATATTTTTATTAACTTTTTATTTTTGTTGTAAATTTACTTTGATTTGGATTGACACTTGACGAAAAATCGCATGTTATATGTATTATTATTTATTGGGGTTTTGTTTTATTTCGTTAAACAGGATTTAAATCATTGCAATTGCAATCAAAAATTCAACTTTGCGTTATCTCTACTGAATGATTTCCCTTCTTCTGTATCCTCTTCTCTCAGTGTATTGGTTATTGTTTAATTATAAATGTTACATGCTCTCGGAGCATGCCGGAGTGTCAGTGTATATGTGTGTGTGTGGTTGTGCGGGTGTATGTGTTTGTATGTATGTATGGTTGATGTGTGCAATTTTTGTTTTGTTTTCTTTTGTTTTTTTTTATAATCTTTGTTACTTTTACTTACACAGAAATTGATCATTTTTAAACAATTATTTGTAAATTTGTTTTAAACTAATTACTAAAAATGGATTTTCTGGTTGTTTGCAACATTTTGACATCTCATTTGCATACAATATTTTTATAAAATATGTGATTTTTTTTTGTTTTTGTTGTTTTTCTTTGTTTCTTTCAAGTTTTCATTAAGTGATTTTTAGGCATACAATTGAATTTAGATTTATGTTTAGCTTAATTTGATTTTCTTTAACCTTCTTATTGTTTGAAGAGCAACGACATTTTGTTTTGTTTATTTAAGTGTATTTATGGTTCTTCTATGTATGTATTGTATAGATAAATTTTGTATATTTATTGTATGTATAATATGTATGTATGTATTGTATGTATGTATAATCGAAAAGAACAAAAAAGGAAAAATAAATACGAATGTTTTTAGTTACGAATGTTTCTCTTTTTGTTTTGTTTTTTGTTTTTGTTGTTGCGTGTATTGCATAATTTTAAAAAACGGCTCAAAAACGAACGACAAATATAATTTGATAATAATTAATTGTTAATCAGCAAAATAGCATAGTAATAATAGTAAGTAGTAGTAGTAATAGTATGTAGTAATAATTACAAAAACTTTGCACAGTTTAAAACATTGTCAGTTGAAATCTTTTGTTTTATTTTTATTTATATTTTTATTGTTTCTTGGTTATTGCAATTTTGACAATCTTAACTTTCCTGGGCTTTGTATGCATGTTACTTTCTTTTACTTTTTACTTTATACTTGTTACTTTACTTCTTTTTTGTTTTGTTTTCATTTTGTTTTGTTTTTGTTTTTTTTTTTGGAAGTCTTATAGCAGAACACATAGGGACTTTTTCGGTTTCTTTTGTTTCTTTTCGGGTGACTTCTTATTGATCTGCCTAACCAAATCGTAGAAAATATCATTAACATTCACTTTGGCTTTGGCTGAGGTCTCCATGAAGGCGCAATTGAATTGATTGGCCAAACTCTTGCCCAAATCCTTGCCAACGACGCGCTCCTCCTCCAGATCGCATTTGTTGCCAACCAGCACCATGGGCACATCGTCCGTATCCTTAACACGCAATATTTGCTCCCTCAGATCCTGCAGATCATTGAATGTCGATTGCGCCGTTATCGAATACACTAACACAAAGCCCTGACCATTCTTCATATACAAATCCCGCATCGCTGTAAACTGTTCCGTGCCGGCTGTATCCAATATTTCCAACATACACTGCTGACCGTCCACCTCCACCTGCTTGCGGTAGCTGTCCTCAATGGTGGGGTCATATTTTTCCACAAAAATGCATTGCACAAATTGCACAGTTAGCGCCGATTTGCCGACGCCGCCGCTGCCCAGGACAACAATTTTATATTCACGCATTTTGTGAGGGGGTGGTGTGGAGGGCGGCTATTTATATATATATATATATATTGTATATGTATGTGTGTGTGTGTATTTCGTTGGTATATTTAAAATACCAAGCGCAGGTAGTTACTGGCGTAGGCGGGGTGACGAGGTGGTTCAGTTGTTGTTGCTGCTAATGCTGCTGCGGCTGCTCTTATTATTATTGTTGTTGTTGCTGTTGTTGTAGTGCAAATGTTTATTTAAAACGCGACCGCGTTCTCTCTGTTACTCTCTCACTCGCTTATGCTCTCACAAAAAAATCACTAGTTTTAGGCGTTGTTCGGCGATTGCTTTTGGGTTGCAGTTGCAGTTCTTGCAGTAAGCTTTTGTTGTTGTTGTTTCTGTTGCTGTTGTTTCTGTTCTTTGTTATTGCTGATAACCTTTGTGCCAACAAACAACTCTAGTTGTATGCGTGTGTGTCTGTTTGTGGTCTCTCTCCCCTTCCTTTGGCTCTCTCTCTCTCTGTTTCTACGCTCAGGTAGTTAAGCTGCGAGGAGCGTGCGTTTCGTTTTTTGGTTGTCGTCAAATTGTTGCTTTCGGCTGCGATAAATAAAATTACTGTAGCCGCCGCTGCCTCTGCCTCTACCTCTCTGCCGCGACTCTGACTACGACAACAACTTCCGTTTTACAGCAGCAATTGCTATCTGTTGTTGTTGCTACTGCTGTTCTGTTGCCGTGCAACAATGATTGCCGAGCGTACCGAGTGAGCACTGTGGAATGTAAAAAAGCAATAGTTGTATTTTTAAATTAGTTTTCACTATAAATTCGTTTTGTTTCGTTTTTGGTTTGCTTTGGTGCTTGTGCTGGCACTGCTTTTAGGAATTTACTGCACTCTTTTCTTTTCTTATTTTTTTTTATTGTAATGAACTCAAAGTGTTCTCACTCGCTCAGCACAAATTCGCTCTACCCTCAACATTTAATGATTCATTTTTAGAGTTGTCAAGCAACCGTTGCACTGTTGAGCGCTCAACAACACAATGCGCACACTTGTAGCGTGCAAACCGATTTAGTCCTTTGTTCAATGAAAAACACCGATTAATGCAGATGCAGATGTTTAAAAGTTTACACATAATTGTGCATATTATTGTATTTGAATTAAAACTATAATAGGGGCAGGGAGGGGGCGAAGCACCCGCATGTCACACGCACGGCAACTCTATTCGGAGTTTTACCTTGTTTGCTGCGCACAAACTGTTTCTGTCTGTGCAGAATTCACACGATTTGCGAGTTGTGGCGTTGTGTGTGTATGCGTGTGCAAGATAAAATGCCACGGCTCGCGAAATGTGCAATTTTTATTGATAACGTTATTTAATTCTAAGGCAAACAGATAACTTTTTTCGGCCGAGGAGGCGCTTGTGCTTGCTAGCTCGCTCACACGCTCTAAAGTGATTCATTTTCGGTGTTGCCACACCTTTTGCTGTGTCATTCGTGGCGATAGACGATGACGAAGACGAAGTGGCAATACCAATCGATAAATATCCTGTGAACAATTTTCAGTTTAAATAAACTGTAGCAACTGGTGCCGCCTAATAAAATATTATTGAAAAATGACAAAATGTTGCATGTCTGGCTGAATTTGGGTTCTTGTCAATATCTTTAAATTACCAGCTTCGTAATTGCGGCAGCAACAAAATTCTGTGTGTCCTATTTGGCGCCAAAATAGCGGCCGTCTTTTTTATATTAATCTACTAATATTTCGATGTCTCACAAAACTTCATCAAAAACCAACCACTTTTCGAAATAGTTCCAACGGGAATAATGGGTAACGGCTGTTTTTTATCTGGAAAACCTTGCGCAATTATTGTTAAGAAAAGAATTGCCTCTACATAAAAACAGGGAATCGATATTAAAACTTTCAGATTTGGTCACACTGCATTAAACAAAAACAAAAACTGTCCGTTTTTCGACAAAGTTTTCGTTGCACGTTTTTTCAAGCTCGAATGAACTTTGTTTAATTAAATAACTTAATAACAAGTTAATAATAAAATAATTGACAGAGGTACTGAGAGTGGTAAGTACTTATCGGTTTTAGCTATTGGAATACCTGTGTTATCACGGAAATGTTTTGTACACAAGAATAACTGAACTTAAATGTGTGTCCTTCTATCTTCTGGATACCTAATCACATAGGCATCCTTATCAAAGAAAGTGCAGACATAACAGCAAAGGATGATATTTAAATAAGTAAAATTTTAGGTTGGCCCATGCACCAAATATCCTTTACCTTTTAAAAAACTATCAACAAATATCTGAAAATGATTATTTATCATTCCAAACAATACAAAAGTGGAATTCGTAATGGATAGAATCAAAGTTTTAATTAATTACATTACTCATATATACAAAATTTAAAAACTATTTTGAAATTAATGTTCTTAACATATTATAACAAACTTTATAAGTTTGCGTGTAATCAAATCCTTGGATTAGGAACAATTCTTTATTCAATTCAATTCAATTCTATATCTTTAGATATATTAACGGATTTTAAATAATCATAAGCTAGAGATAACTTTTTGTATCCAATGGTGGAAGTCTTTTTAATGTAGACCAGGACAGGAGAAATACCGAGTTAATTCCGGACTGAGCACAATATTGTTTGGACAGTTTTTAAAGTTCTTTAGGATTCCAACATTTGAGTAGCTTATATTAGCTTTATACAGCATTCGTGTGTGGCGCAATCTCAACTAAGTTTTTATTTTTAACAAAAAGAACTAAAAAATTAACTAAAATTTAGTACAAAATAAGAAAGATAAAAGCACTCTTAGAGAATTTTAGTGATCATGCCGACGGCAATCATTTATCGAATTTTAGTGACCATGCCGGCGGCAATAGTAACGCCTGCGACGCGCAGCATGATTCGTCCCAGTTCCTTGAAGTCGGCATAACGCTCGATACAAATCGGGCGCGAGGTCTCAACCTCGACCAGGGCGCACGAGTTGTTGCCCAGGCAGCGGGGCTTCTTCTTGACCACCTCGCCGGTGCTCTTGTGTATAGATGCCGTCAGTTTGCAGACAACAGCCGGCTCAATCAGCGACTGGTGATGCAGAAGCACCGGATAGCCCATTGTGATGGGCACCTTGACGTTGAAGACGATGATGCGGCATTGGAAGCGTGTCGTCACCGGTATGGGCATCTGTGGGTCACATATTATGCAGCCCACTGCTATGTTGTTTATGTCGAGGCCGGCAAGCGTGACAGAGATCTGATCGCCGGCAAAGACACTCGTCTGCGTTAGCTCGTCCATGGTCAGTAACTTCACCTGCGCCTGCTCACGGCTGGCACCCACCAGCACCTTGTCATTGAGGCAGAGAGCGCCCGTCTCGATACGACCCGAAATGCAGAAGCCGGAGCCGGTGCCCTTGTAGATGTCCGAGACAGACATACGCAGCGGACGGTCTATTGCGCGTTCGGGCACCTTGAAATGCTCAATGACATCCAGTAGATGTGGTCCCTCATACCAGGCTTTCAGCGCTGGCTCCTGTGCGGCTTTCGTGAGATTCTCGCCGGTCAGACCCGAGCAGGGCGTAAAGGTGACATCGGATTCCTTGAAGCCGGCTTGCTTAAGGAATGACTTCAGTTTGTGTACAATCTCTTGGAAACGTTCCTTAGACCAGCCCACAGTGTCCAGCTTGTTTATGACCACACCCAGTTGGTTGACGCCCAACGAGCGCACAAGTATAGCATGCTCCCGCGTCTGTCCGCCCAGCTCAAAGCCAGACTCGAACTCGCCCCGTGTGGCATCTACGACAAGCAGAGCCACGTCCGCTTGCGTGGCACCGGAAATCATATTGGGTATAAAATCCTTGTGGCCGGGTGCATCTAACAGTGTGACAATCTTCGATTTGGTCTCGATGCGAGATTGGCCCACGTCCATGGTTATGCCGCGGGCACGCTCCTCGCCTGTCTCGTCCAGCACCCAGGCGTACATAAAGCTCTGCTTTCCTAGCTTCTTTGACTCCTGCTCGTGCTTGTGCATCACACGCTGCGACACGTTGCCCGTGTCGTACAGCAGGTGACCCATTAGCGTGCTCTTGCCGGCGTCCACGTGCCCAATTACAATCATGTGTATGTGGCTCTTTTGCGTGGAGCGCTCCTGCTGATACAGCTGTTGTGCATTGCGTTGAGCCTGATCCTTAGATACCTTGAAAATGGCTGTGGAACTGCGACCCGCCTCGTCCCCTCCCACACCGATGTCAACTGGTGTATTCCGGCCAGAGACAACAGGTGAGGCCGGCGCCTTGGGTGAGGCAATCTCAAAGCCACGACGCGCATCCTTTTGCGCTGCGAGCGTAATTTTAGTGGGCGTCGGCTTGGGCGTGCCCAGAACGGATGCCTTTGTGTTTATTGTGTTTATTTTGGGCTTTTGTGGACGTTTCTCAATCTCCTTCTGGTTTGTTTCTTCGTTTAGAATCTCATCGAGAATTTTCTGTATATCATAGCCAAAGCGCATAGAGGTTTCTACAATACGACGCTCGGATACGGCATCGCCCACCACGCTACGCACTTCGTCCACGCAGGAGCTGAGCTGGGCCTGCTCCAAGTCATCCAGTTGGGGCATCTGGAAACTTTCCGAATCTCGTCTGGCCTTTTGATACGCCTCATCGTCGTCGTCTTCCCGGCCATCCTCTGCCTCCTCCTGTATGTCCTTGTTCTTGCTTATAAACGCCGACATACTCTGCTGGCCACGAGCTCTATCATATAGCCATTGCTGATCTGTCGGCGAAACGCAATCATCGTCGACAGAGTGGCCGTAAACATCGTCGTAGCCGTCGTATTCGTCGTTGTAGTCCATGCCGCGTACTATTCTGTGTCGCGACATCTTGATGCTCTTATAATTTCACTTTGCTCACCGGCTATATTTCACAATTATTGGAAAGAAAGGAGAAAAATCGGAGTAGAATTTCATCGAGTTGCAGACTATAATCACTTAACGGTGAAGTTGCCAGACTGTTGCCTAGGTTACCGCACGATACGCTCAACAGTTGCGGTTAGCGATGGGAACGAAACTTTTTCGAGTATTTAATTTTTTCGGTTTGCTGAGGCAGAAACAAATGCTGAAAGCTTTCAAAACAAATTTTAACTATTATATGGATATGTTGACAAATTCTCAATACTTTTAAGCTGTCATCGCGTCTACCTCATTCAGTTCCGCGATAGTTTCTCTATTTAATTTTTGCGCATCACTAGAGTACTGCAGTAGTAGCAATCGATAGAAGCGCAAAACCATCATCGATGTATATATAGCATCGGCACTAACGATAATACCATCGATTGCTTTCCAGCTCTAGTGTGTTTTGTGTCGCGTAAAAAATTAAGAAAAACACTGTGAAAATCGGTTACGAAGCAACCTTTTGGTTTATTTCAAAAGGTTAACAACACTCGGGTACACAGTGGCAAAAAATGCAGGCGATGCAGCAGTGAGCTCTCGCTTTTCTTCGCGTATTGTGAATAAAACGTAGGCAGCCAACCTACATACATTTAATAACAACAAATACAAGAACAACAAGAACTGAGGAAAACAGAACAGCAGAGCAGCAGGCCAACAACAACAAACAATATGTACAACAACGGCGCACGGGGCTTCTCCATACACGACGCATTCGAGGAGGAGGAAGAGGAGGCGATACGTGTCTATGGCTCCACAGTGATATCAACGCCAATGCGCGGTGGTGTTAGCGGCAGCGCCAAACAAGGTCGCTCTACCGAAGATGTATCCATACGCATACAGGATCCAAAGTAAGTCGAAAACAAGTTCGCCTGCCCTGCCCGCTCTCTCTCCGTTCTTGTCTCTCTCTCCCTCTCTTACTCTCTCTCCAACTCTGGGTTTGCGCGTGGGCAGCAGCTGGTTGACAGTTGCTGACACCATTTTGGTACGAGAGTGAGCTTTGTCTTTGTGATTCACAACAAGGAAGCACAAGTCGTTCTTTATTACTGCTCGCTCGCATGGCGGCGCACCTGTTCCCCCCGCAGCTAATGTCTAGCTAACTGGAAAATTTCCTTAGCTATAGCCACTGTTCCCATTTATACACTCGCTCAGATATTGCGGCAAGTGAGTTTAATCCGAACCTTTAGGCAAATAGATTCATTCCACGAAAGCTTTCCAATAATGAATGCATCTGTGCCCATTTCCAATTCTTATCAGATCCATTGAACTCTAAATTGTTTGCTATTCTCAATTCCAGCAACTGATTAAATATTCGATTTCAAAAGTTCATAAAGGTTATTTTATTTTAAAATCGAAAAATGTTAGGATTGAAAAGAAAAAGAGATTTTCAGTTGACTTTAGATAAGAGTTATAATCAACTGAAAGACATAAATACCTTTGAAATAAAATCGAATTTTTAATAACAAAGGGCAATCAACAATCTATAGATTTCGATAAGAAACGAAATTCGGCACATTTGAACTACATATTTTTGGAACCAGTTTGAAAGAAACTTGAACAGGGCTCACACCCGTTTAGGACACACTTTTGACTCACTTTTAAACCGCTTTAAGCCAGCCAGTATCGATACCAAGCGCCTACATGCTAAAATCTTATGAGTCAGCTATTTTGAGCTATTTTTAAACTACCTGTGCATATTCGAGCCGACTCACAGACTCAAAGTACACAATCTATTGTAGAATTATCATTTAATAATTGCCATTTGATGCGCCATTTGTGGCGAACAGAACATTCCAGCTGTCGCAGCTGAGCAGCACAGCGCGGCGACTGCGGCCCTTTGCCTTTTGTGGGCGCCGCTGCTACTTCCCGCTTCCTTGCCGGAAACACTCGACGGACATTTGCATAAATTTCATAGAGTGTTGTTGTGTGGCACTTTGCCTAACTGGACGCCAAAAGCGCGTGCGTGCTTCTTTCATTCACATAATGTTTACAATTTCTTCTGCACTCGGCTGTTCGCCAATTCATTGGCTTTCATTATGAATGCATGGCATGGTGCAGGGCACCACCAACAACAACAGCAACAACAACAAAAAGCAAGTCAGCAGAGTCTAGTCGCGAGTGCTCGACTGGGAGTTACCCTGTAGCCAGCGCGGAATTACCCTAAATACACTGCATGTTATAATATATACATTCGTATCAAAAATAGTAGATATATATACGTATATATATCTACTATATCATCAAAATTGTGGCATTTGTCAATATGTGGTAATGTGGAAAGGAAACAAGTTTTGATAGAAATCTTAAATGGGAAATGATTACTATATTATAGTATGTCAGTATAGTATATTAGTATACTATAGTATATTCTACTTATAGCGCTTGAAACTATTTTCCACGGAAGCTTATTCCTTGCTCAAATCTTAAGGAACACTAAAATTTTATTTATATTATAAATACTTTACTTTTTATACTCTACACAACTTAAACCAGGGACCGTAAATAATGACTTTTTTTTTTATCAAAGAATATCATGCACTTATAGTAACTTCGAGAAAGCGGAAAATAGACTAATATAGTTTATAAATTAAGGCTTATCCTTCACTTTTATTTTTTGCTCAAAATAATGATTACTGCTTGAGATGTAATGCATAACTCCAAACTAATCAATATTTGGTGAGAGAATAAGTAAAAACATATTGTAATTATACGAAATAAATCTAATAATGATTACATTCCCTGACTTAAACTTCTTCTGTCTGTTACATAAACTTGCTTAACTTTATTATATCCTTGCTTACCCATTTTTATTGCGGTACAGAGTATTAAAATCAGTCGTCTACGTCGACGTCTCCATGCATCCATCCTAATTTGGCATTCAATTGTAAAATCATTGCGCATATATTTCGTCATTCCTTGAAGAATTTGCGCGACGACACCCAGCACCCATTACCAGCCCCCCACCCGCTACCCTACTACCCTCCTAGCCGCCCGCAGCGCCCAGAGTCTTGTTTGCGTCTGGCCTTCGTTTGCGGCTGCACTTGTGCGGCTTCATTGTAATCGAGTAAAAAAAACATATGTACATACCATATATGCATGTATGTATGTATGTATATACATACATATATACTCTTATATGTATGATATAGTATACAGAGACGTCTCTTTTCGATAGCTGCAGCTGATAAGCAGATTGAAATTGAAATGAATTGAATTGAAATGAAATGCTGACTTGTTTATTTGCTTAATATTTTCGCTGCAGGGGCTATAATAAATACGCGGAAGACACAACCTCGAGGGACAGTGACTCGCTAATACAGGAATACGGCAATCTGCCGACGGAGGAGACAAACACATACTGCTGGCGGCATCCCAAGGTGCGGGAGAATTGGCGCACCGTGCTGGCGGCCTTTACGCTGTTGGTTGTCGGCACCGGTCTATTTGTAATGGGCACCTTTGCCATCGCCGATCCACACAATACATCACAGGGTGTTGTATTTTTTGTTGCTGGACTCATTTGCTTTATACCGGGCGCCTATCATGTTGTCTACATTTGGCTGGCGGCCAAGGGTTATCGAGGGTTTGATTTTTATCACCTGCCTTTGTTCACATAGAGAGCAATGTTAATAATCGTCGCATTGGTTGATCCAATTGAATCAGCAAGGCCCTGTCTATATACCTAGTTATTTATAAATTTATTTTCTATGTATGGTAATTATTAACTCGGAACTCTCCTCTTTTTGTGTAGTGCAACATATTGTTTAAATGTGTGTATTGAAAATATTCCAATAGACAAAAACAAAACCCAACCCAACCCAAAATTCGAATCCTAGCGATAATGTATGTATGTATTTTTTAAAAAATATAATATATTTTGTTATATATACTCAAAAACGTTTGGTATACCCTCATAAGTGCAAAGAAATACGTATGGTAAACACTCAACACTTAACACACACCCTACACACACATTCGAAATTTATTTTAAAACAAAATATGTAACAACAAAAAACGAAAGACTTTGTATATGATGCTAAAATGTTGAGCGCGCGTTAGTGTTAAAAACAATATGTAAACTGTAATTTATTGAAATTTAATTGCACCAAAAAAACCTAAGCAAAATCGAAGAAAGCAGCGCATGCGCATAGCTAACGAAATGTTTTACGATTTTTGAACACGAATCTATATATAAATATAATAATATATATATATATATATATATGTATATGTATATGATTAGGAGGCGTCTGACAAGGATGCGCCTTAAATATCTAGTTTTTAGTACAGTACATTGCTAAATAATATTATTTAACAAATTGTAATGAGAAACATTAAAAAAACAAACAAACAATTAAAACCAAAAGAAATCTATTAGTGATATAAGTTAAAGCGCTGATATTGCAATATCTAGGTTTTTTTCTAGCTCTAAACTTTATGCGCTTATTTTATCTAACCCTTAACTAAAGCCCCCCTCTCTACCCGTCCTCTAATCAAATTATACACTCAACTCGCACAGTCATTAACCACAGTCCCCCCAAAAATATACACACCGCATCAGACTTCATTAAAAAAACAAATAATTTCTTATTCCGCCGTTTAGTTTTTAATTATACTATATTTTTTTAAGTAAGCTGAATATGGTTGTATGTAAAGAAAAACAAAAACAAACAAAAAATAAAACAAATTGAACATACATAAATTCATAATTCTGATAGAGGACTTTTATATACTCGAAATTTGTAAACTAAATTTTATTAGAGCTTTTGCTTTGACTTTTGTACGTACATTCGTTTATTGTTGGTTTTTATGCAAATTAAAGATTTTTTGAAATTTTATATATGCTTGTGTTGGTTTTTATTTCGATTTTATATTTTATAAGTTTTTATTTAAATATATATTACTTATTTTTTTGTCATTGGCATGGGAATGTGAAGAAGACATCGCCGAAACATAAACTATATCAAGTCTGTTTTTACTTTCAAATACTTTTTTATTCCGAATCGTTTTCCATTTAGTAATTCCGTTTTCGAATGAATTTGCAATCTATTTGCCTTATTGAATTATTTATTTTGCCAATAGTTTAAATTTCAACGAATATCTGAATGGAATATTCAATCACTTTCCTGAATTCAGAACATTTCATCGGAGCCAGAATTGGCATGTTTTTTTGATCAGAATGAATAGCTAAGACGAGTTAAAAGCTAGTAGCTAAAGCTATAGCTGTTCCGTAAAGAGTTTTCGATTGAACAACTTGGATTAATTAATGTTCAATATATAGCTCTTCTTTGAAAGATTGAACTACAACACATATGAGGAGTTTTTAAAGATATCCAGATGATCTAGTCTGCAGGTAGCTTTCTTAATTTCTTTCTCTTATTCTGTAAATTGCAGCATATTAATTATCATGGGGTAGAATTGAACTACATGTGATAATACGTGGGCTTTAAAGTCCATAATATTTCGCACACGCCAGTGATAAGTAAATGAAAATATTTTATCTATGTTCATGGTTTATTTAACATAATTAATCATTTGCTGTAGTTATCTCTTTGAGTTATTCAAAGAAAGTTCGTATCGAATGCGATATTTTGTTTGGCATTCATTCCCCAATCATTATAATATCTCATAAATCGAACACTCGGGCACTCTGTGTATACTAGTTTGATTATATTTAGATTTAGTTACAGTAATACCAGTAGGTTGGCGAGGATAATGACAAATCAAATGGATTGGCCAATTAAGTTGCTCAAAAAGAAAGGCTCCGTATATACTACTATATAGTTTATACTTGTGGATTTACATACTCGTATATGATGTGTACTTATTATTATTATTATATAGTATATATATTGGTATTGTGCGTATTTTGTAGTTTATGTTTTCTATTAAACGTTGCTCGACTCTCGACTTTGACTTCGACTTCGATAATTGATGAATTAAGCTTTAAATGTGGTTAGTCAAGTAAGCCGAATGAAATAAAGTGCATACAATTAACAGACAAGCGAATCTAATATTTATACTGTTATTTGTTGTTGGGAGGACAAATTGTCACCAGGCATCGACCAAACAGGCACATAAAGCCGCTCTATTCGGGGACCTGGCAACGGCGCCAATGAAATCGCGACAGGATAAGCCCAACCATAATCGAACCGCAACAGGAGCTGAGGCATTTTAGTGCATAAACCAAGTTCATTAGACTTTGATGGGCGCCTCGCTGGTGCTGGCAATGGGTTATTTGTCTGGGGCTGGGCACAAAGCGTTCAGTGGCACGAAATGGAAAGTTTTCTTTTTTTTTTGCTGCCACTCATAAATCCGTTTTAGCCACAGCCATAGCCAAAGTCTAAAAATAAGCGAAAATTGCCAAGTTAAGCCAGCAGAGATGTACGAGCACGAGGCGGAGTCGGACGAGGATTGCGAAGTCTACTGTAAGTAGCTATAGCTATAGCTTTGAGCTGGCCTGGCCGCCGGCCTGAGTTGTTAACCAATGTTGCTGGCATTAACATGTCGCTTATGTTGGATTACCATACAGTTCTGAAGCCCGTTAACGAGTACAATATTGTGGACAAGATTAAGGAGGCCAACAAGGAGCTGTTTGCGCTGGATGATGATGAGGCTGTGAGCGCTGCCAATGAGAATGTTAATAGCAACAGCCGCAAGGTGACCTTTGCGCTCAATCTAGAGGACTACGAGCCCACAACGGAGGAACAGCAACAGCAGCAGGATATACACAGTCCGCCGGATGAGCTGCTGCAGCAGCTGGCCCAGCTGAAGCTGAGAACGGAACGGGAGCGCTTTGCGACCATTGCAGAGGAGCCGCCAGCCAAGGAGCCGGAGATGCCGCCTGCGGAGCAGCCAAAGCAGCTCCTGGAGGAGCCTGAGCTAGAACTAGAGCTAGAGCTAGAAGAGGAAATATGCGAGGAAATTCTGGATCTGAGCGAAGTGGAACCCAGCAGCCATAACAAACAACCCGAGGTCAGCATGCCGGCCAGCATAGAGTACGAGGATGACGATTTCTCTGGCGTGGATGAGGATGATCTTACGGCTGCAAGTGATACACTAGCCGCGGATACACAAAAGCGTCGCATCAGCCGACAGAATACCTTTGACTGCAACTACGAGCAGGCTGAGGGAGAGTCCGATCAGCGGAGTCTGACCAATCTGCTCACTGAATCCGACTGCGAGGAGGATGAGCGTGCCGTGAACGAGGCACGTCTCAAATTGCGCCAGGCCTACAAGAGCTTGTACAAAAAGATGGATGCCAACGAGGAGGCACAGATTGATAGGCTGACTGCAACCGGGGAGGCCGATGAGGCCGAAGATGATGATCTGTCCATCATTGTGGCCAGCTACATACCCGACGACTTTGAGCTCAACGAGGGCAGCATTTATTACAAAAAAGACACCGAAGCGGAGAAAAAGCTTACAACGTCGCCCAACAGCAACACCACGAGCAGCACCAGCACCAAGACTTTCTTTGGGGCGCGGCGCTTCAGTTTTAGGCGGCGTTCCAGGCCCACGCCCAGTGCACCAGCCGCCATGGTGCCGGAGATCAAGATGAACTACAAAATCTGTTGCGAGCATCGAAACGCGCTGCAGGACAAGCTGCCCAGATACACGGGTTACATGTCCGAGTACGGGTTGAGTGCCAAGCAGCTCCATCAACGCGACCAGCAGCTGCGACGCAAGGAACGCTTTACCATGGAGCAAACGCTGAATCGCAATGAGAATGAGCTCAGAAAGATGCAGGACAATGAGCGTGCCTTCACCACCTGGCTGAAGAACAAGATGCGTTATCCCATCAACAAAACCCGCAACATGTTTGATGCCACCAGACGGCGTGCAAGTGTTGCCGCTGTGAGCAGTCCCAATCCTCACCAGCAACATCAGCAGCAACGGGCGAGCCGTAGACGTGACAGCAACGAGGTGCACGCCTATCGCCATTTGCTGGGCAGCTGGAATAAGTAGCCTAAATAAGTTAACAAATAATTACAAATAAACTCGTATTATAATTATTTAATTTGTAATACATCTTTTATATTGAGAGGAACACAGACATTGAAGGGTAGACACGTTTCAACATTGAAAATACATTAAGATCAATGGTTTATATATTCGGACAGTTTGTATATTGTAGTATGTTTGAGTTTGTGTGCATCGAGCATTACAATGCCAAAATGTACATATGTATATTAGACAAAAATTAATCTTAAGTTAAGGTATATTATGTGTCGACTGTTTTGTGTGTATGTGGGTGTTTGTATGTGTGTGTGTGTGTGTGTATTTCCTGTGCTACTACGACTACTGCTAATTATGGATCCTTAACGCCTCGACTTCTTCGATTTGTGACCATTATCTCGACTGTCGTCTCCTCGTGAGCGCTTGCGATCCTTATCCTTGCTGCTGCTCTTGTGTGTCGAAGACGAGGAGGAATGATGCTTGTCGCGATTATGATACTTATCCTTGGACGATTTAGTTGGGCTTTAATAAAGAAAAAGGAAAATAAATTCAATAATTCACTATTTAAGACAGCATGAAAACTTGTGGAACATGTAACTTTTGCGGCAAGCAAACAAATAAGAAAAAATGTGTTAAATATAATTTTGAGCAGAATTTCGCATAATTTATGAAGTATTCTCTATTTATAAAGAGTTGTCTATTGACTTATGGTGTAGGTCGGTAATTTTATTGTTAAGAGGGTTCCATAAGTGAAAAGGATATTATCAATCCAGGAATTTGCAGTTTGTTATTGTATTATAGTATGACCTTTACTTATTTTACCAATTAACCTTTTATTTTTAAAACATATGTATTCATGTTTTCAATTAAAACTCTTCTCAAATTGTGCTAGCATTTAAATTGGCAAACTATGGAAGCCTCCATAAAACAGAGATATATATAATTTTATATAGGAACTGGGGGTTTATGACGTCCTTACACCTTAATAACATAACAACAATAATCACAAGGACTTGTTCTAAAGAGCCTTTTCCTTCATTATGTGACAATAGAATGAGTCAATTCTCTCATTAAAATTCAATGAAATACTTTAAATATTGCTTAAGAAATCGCAGCTATAGCTTCTTGTTAGTTATCGCTTTAAGGCTGAACTCACTGTTTAGAATAAACAAAAATATGTAAGTACTTCATAAATAAATTTCAAAATCAAAATCAAACGAGACCAATTTCCAATGTTAATTTTGTGTTGTTGAAATAATGTTTGTACATTCAGTTCGAATAGTTGAATATGTGAGTGTTTGTGAATGTGTATTTGCATTTGTTGAATGCGTGTTTATGTGTTGGCGGATGTATGAGGATATACGTTAACAAACCTAGATGAGCTGCCATGTTTGGAGCTGGAGGATTTTAAATGTGAAGAAGAGGAGGAACTCGACTTATGCTTTTTACTGTGCGACGATCGCTGTTCCTCACGCTCGCGACGACTGTGTGTGTGCGTAATGCGGAATAGTTGTTATTAAATAAATAAATAAATAGAAGAGAGAGGATTTGTATTGAATACGCTCTGAAGGATTAACAAACACCAATGTGGTGTAGAATATGGGAGATAGTTATCTGCATACCTGTGCTTGGAGCTCTTGCTGTGCTTCTTTGATTCAAATTTGCCATTGCGCTTGTCGTCGGTGTTGTAATCGTTGTTGCGATCCTCTTCGGCGGCTTCGCGCTCCAAATCAGACCAGTCCTTGCCAGATTCCTCATCAGAGCCCAGATCTTTGTAAAGTGAAGACAATAAATTAATAAATTGAACATTCTTCAAATTGCATTTGCATTTTACCATCGCTATCATCGCTTTCGTCCTCCGAAGCCTCCGAATATTCGGAATCATCTTCGTCGGTCTCATCGTCGGACTCAGCGTCTGTTGGATTATAAGCCTCATCCTCCTCTGACTCGGCCGATTCGTTGTCAGCCTCACTGCCTGATTCGGGATCCAAGAATGTCCAGCCACCCTGCTCGAAGAAGCCTTCGGGATCATCGGTAATGGTCTTCATAATCTTCTGCCAGTTGAGCGATTGAACGCCCTCAGAATATCGTATATCGCATGAACTGCAAGCGTAACAGCTTTGAAAAATACCAAACAGACATTAAACTGGGCCGGGTACTCACTTAAGCCACTCCTTGACGTGATCCAGCATGTTCATGGGAATGGCATTGACCATTGCTACTTTCTTGTTGTATTCCTTGAATACAAAAATCATGTCAAAGTTACGCAAATGGAACTGCACGCGCTCAAAGTGCACCAGCTCGACATCGTCCAGTGTGATGACAAATGGTGGCCACTCAGTGAGATTGACCAACGAACCGGACGTCGGCTGTAGGGTGACCGTGCTGCGGAAAGGCGCACCAGGGAATCCCAGCTCACGGAAGGGCGTATCGAACTCCACTAAGGCCTTGGTCATCGCCTCGACCTTCTCGCAGAAGCTTTTAAATGCTGTCTTCAATTTGTGGCGCAACTCCCGTTCCGCCTGCTCGGCAGCCAAATCATCGCGATCGTGCATGTGCTGATGCTTGCCCAAATCTGTGGTGATCTCACCCACTTCTGTGTAGAACTGTACATCCACGTGCTTCTTTTTGCCAAACATAATCGCGTACTTGAGATGAAAGTGCAGCAAAATAATCATTTCACCATCGCAGGGCTGGAAAAATGCGCTCTTGATGTTGTTGTATAGAATGTCGACTTTATCGCCGCGCACGGAGATGTAGCGGAAGCCATTGGTGTGAGCCTCCAGGCTGCCTGTCATGCGCTTGGTTACAATGTTGGGTCGAATGTACAGATCCTTTAGCTTGGGATTGCCCTTGTTCTGGGACAATATGAGCGTATCCTGTTTCACCAAATCCTCCTTTTCGCGCTCCTCAGCCTCGCGGGTCTTAAAACGTTTCTGCACCTCCTTGATAAGCCTAAAAGCATTATTCAAATTGGCTGATGGAGCTGCTATCTCGCCATGCTCCTTGACATTTGAGCTGCGATAGGTGCTGCAATTGTTTAATTATTATAAAATGCGTAAATCACTTGATAATGACGAAAATATGAAATTTTTACTTACACCTCCTTGACAAATGTGGCCTCGGGCTGTGGATAAAGTCCACCCTCGTTGCGACCCATGGTGGCGCCCGGGTGAAAGAAGTTAATACGCAGATAAGTGTACTCGCCCTCTACGGACTGCGAAATGTTCTTGATGGTGGATATGTGGAAGGGCACCTGAATGCCAAAGACGGGCATTATGACCGTCTCGTATTTCTTATCCACATACAGTTTCAGCTCCTTGACCTCGGGCTCGCGCGGAATTTGGCTCATTGACTTGTAAGAGACTGTATTCTTGCGCACTTTTTCTACTTCCTTAGAATTGCCCTGCTTGGCCAGACGTTCGCGAGCGCGTTCGTTTAGCTGCTGAGCGAGTTCACGCTGATGCTCCTTGCGCTTTTCCTCGGTGTTTATTTCGTTACGTAGCTTGGAATCTAGCACAGCATTCCGCTTGCTCCGACCGAGTATTTCACTGCTCTGATCTGTCTTAGATGTCTTCTTTTCATCGACATCCTCATCGTCGTCGTCGTCGTCCTTGATAAATATGCCAACGTTCTTGATCTTCTTCTTGGATGGTGTCATCACACTGGCCGGCCCCTGATCACCAACCAGCACCGTGTCGCCTATAAACAGAGCATACGTTTTGCCCTCCTTATCGGCAGCATCGGGATTGGTTAAATTAGAAATGCCCACGTGCAAATTGAAGACCATGTTCTTTTTGATGAGCGCCTGACACTTCGGACCAATGACAATTGAATTCTCGCGAAATTCAAGACCCATGGCAAAACCAAAGCTTTTGGTTAGATTATCCACCATGCTGGGCTTTTCCTTTTTCACATAGACCAAGGTTGTATCGTATACCGTGCATAGCTTGGCGCCAGGTACAAGCAGCTTGAGTATTTCCTCCTGCACGTTTACCAGAAACGTGTAATTCTCTTGCATGGCCTCAGTGGGATTTACCAACAATGTGCGCGAAATGTTTGAGCAGTAGGACTTGTAACGCGCGCCCAGCGAGCACATAATCACACCAAAGTGTAAATGATTTTTGTCTGAGGCAGCAGAGAACTTCAAGCTGTAAGCGCCCCCAGATTGAATAATCGGCGGATAGGCCATATCAAGTAGTCTCGGATCCAGGCCGCTGGTGTACTTTTTCTCAGTAATAGCTGTCTCACATCCATCCGACAGCTTGGTGTGCTTTACTTTCTGCAAAAAAGAATTGAATCTGGTAACAATAATGCCCTATTCTGTTGGATTTCAAGTGTGCTATTTAAAGGCAGGTATATGTATACTAACAAAGTACAATTATCCATAAAAGCTCTGATCAATATAGATGTTATTACAAGCCAGTTTAACCTTAACGAATGTTAGCTTTAATTAAATCTGCTTACCCGGTCAGAATCAATAATGTCCATGATTTCATCCTTCAGATACTTGTTGAATATTTCTATGGAAACCAATGAAGCTTTACGTATATTGTTGATCTCGGCCTCATCTTTGGGGCACATCAAGTATGCAATAATGGTGCTAATGTCCACATGGTTAAAGTTAGCGGAAGTAAGCACCTTTTTCCAGGACTCGCAAAATTCACCCGCGAATGCATCCTTGGTAAAAACGCCTAAGCGTTTGCCCTTCTTTGAATTTTGTATGGTTTTGATGAGCTTCTCAAAGTTGGCACTATCTTTATCCGTCTGTTAAAAGCACACAATTAAAAACTGAATGCAATTTATGTGTACGGATTATTGCAATACTTACACGATCACGGACGAGTAGCTTGATTTCGGGTACACCCTCTTCGGTGATATTCTGTGCCTGCTTGAGGAACTCAATTTTCTTCTTGCTGGTCAGAAAATAAATGGCATCCGTAGCAAAGACAGAAATGGTATCTGTCAACTCGTAACCAAGCAACCAGAGCTGCAAGGCCATTGACTTTGAGTAGAGAACATCCTCATCCACCCCCACCACGCTCATGATGCAGTCCAGATTGCTCAGCGCATCGTCGTGTCCAGTGCTGGGCGCCTGTTGAAGGTTCAAATATACAAGTTAAAGCAACAAATAAGCATCACATGCGTTCTAACCTAATTTTCAATGGGATTTCTTTAATAATTTTTTTTGTTGTTAGATATAATGGCAATTTCACAATTTTAGTTAATTGCATAAAACTAAAGCGTAGATCCATAATCTATGCCACAACGTGGAACCTTTATAAACACTTTTGATACTGTGTCCCCGGCGGGGATAGAAGCAGAACGACAGAGACTCAAGCTTACCTTCCATTCTGTATAGAGGCGTTTTATTCGACGCACAAATGATTCTTTATCCAGCACAAAGCTCGCCATGATGTATGTTAAAACTTAATGCGTTTTACAAAAACTGTCTCCTTATTTAATAATTTAACACATTTATACTGCAAATTCCGCCAGACGGACGTTTTTGCAAAAAAATGCGCGGCGGCCGACGCGTGGACATTCGCATGTGTGCGCAATACTAACGAGTTATCGCAATCGAATTAAGTTCGATTGCTATCGAAATCTTTTAAAGACAGTGCTGTGTAATGTTTTGTTGATAAAACTATGATATTATAAAACTCCATTTAGATTGGCGGGCTTTCTTAGAATTGCAAAATTCATATTTCAGAATAATAAACAGAGTGCTTGGTTATGTGAATTAATGTTTCCTTTAGCAGTACTCGAATTACTTCCACTCACGCAACCTTAATCACGAATCACAATTAGCTCATCGCTAGCATCTGGGCGTAAATAATGCACAGCTGATGTGTTGCACTCTTTTTTTTTTGGTTTTTGCAAACATGAGCGAATTTCTTTCGGAAAATAATGCATGCGGACAAAATTTACTTAATATTGTCTCTGTGGGCAACTCAATTGTTGCCGAGATACTCCGCCTGAAAGAATACGTGCCCAGTATATACCGGTAAGCCTTATTTGCAAACAACAACATGAAATTCTCTCACTGTGTCGACTTCTAGATTGGAAACCACAGCTGATAAGCAGAAATATGCTGAAATTATATTGGATTTTAGCTACTTTAAGGTGGCTGAAGCGCATGAAAATAAAATTGAACAGAGTCCAGTGAGTGTTATATGATAATTAACAAAATAATAGATTTAATTAACACATTTCCACAGGAACTAAGCGAGCTGGACTTAGAAACACGAACGAGCCATTTGCAATTGATCACACGGTTCTACTTGGCCTTTCAAAGTGTTCATCATTATGCTACAGATTTGCAGCAGTATATTGAGGAGCTGAATAGTGGCTACTACATTCAACAAACTCTGGAAACGGTGCTGCAAGATGAAGAGGGCAAGCAATTGCTGGTGAGAGCTAACAACAAAAGAATCAAATCACAAAGTACATTTCTCCCTGCTTACAGTGCGAATCTCTCTATTTGTACGGAGTTATTTTGCTCGTTTTGGACTTTCATATACCTGGCGAGGTGCGGGAACGCCTTCTAATTGCCTACTATCGCTACAGTGGTGGCGATGCCACGTCCAGCGGAGATGAGAGCAACATTCACGATGTTTGCCTACTGTTGCGCTCCACGGGCTACGTGCGGCCAGCACAGACTCAGGCAGCCAACCAGGCTGCGCCTGTGCCTGTTCTCAAATATCCGGAGGCATATTTTGCACGGTTTCACTTTGATGAAAACTTCATTGACTTGGTTATAGCCCGTTTGCGCTGTGATGACATCTACAATCAGTTGGCCATTTATCCGCATCCATCGCACCGCTCCACAGCGCTTTCGACACAGGCCGTTATGCTCTACGTTTGCCTCTACTTCTCGCCCCAAGTGCTGCACACACAAGGCGCACAAATGCGCGAGATTGTGGACAAGTTTTTCTGTGACAACTGGACGCTGTCTATTTACATGGGCATCACTGTGAACTTGATTGATGCCTGGTCGTGCTTTAAGGCCGCCAGTGCCGCTGTGAACAATGTGGTGACTCCGGCTGCCCTTAACACGCTTTGCCAAAAGCAGCGCGAACAGATGCAGAAAACGCTGCAAAAGACCCAAGAGATAGTGCGCGAGGGCGTTCTAGATGACGCCTTTGTACTGGAACACGCCAACCATATTATTGTGCTAATGCGACAGGCCAACGTACTGCTGCGATGGCACTGCCTGCACACAAGCCAAGCCGTGTTCATTATATCGGGTCAGGCGGTGGCACAGGTGCACCAAATGGTGATCAATATGCTGCAGTTCGATCAGAGCTCGCTCTACAATCTGTTGCTTAACTGCAGTCATCTGGAGCTCACGGTCAGAGAGTTGCTGGCGGATTTACAAAAGGCTCGCAACAAGCGCTGGACTGACAGCCGCGAGGATGCAATGCAGTATTTGCGTGAGCTTAGCGAAGCCTTTGCTGGCACACGACCACTTACCAAGATCAAGGAAAATCCACAACTGCAACAATGGTTTGCTCAGGTGGCGCAACGTCTGCAAAAATTGGACATCGCCAAGCCACAAAAGTCAGGGCGACTAATCATACAGGTGATGCAGGCTCTGGACGAAGTGCAAGAGTATCACAATCTTCATTCCAATATGGTGGTCAAACAGCAGCTGCAGGAGACGCGCGATCTTCTGAATCGTATGGCTCAGGTAAGGCATACTTATCATATATGTATGTATGTTGCTAAAGTTGTTAAATATTCCACAGTTGATTAACTTGAAGGAAGACATAGAAATTCACATTCAGATGATCAGCGATTTTAGCTACGCGTGGCAATTACTTCAGCGAGACTTTACTGCCATTATGCAAGATCATATTAAGCGGCAACCGCGGGCCGTAATTGGCATACGTGCGGTGTTTCTGAAGCTGGCCAGTACTCTTGAGGTGCCGCTAATGCGTATTAACCAGGCCAAAAGTGAGGATCTTGTCTCTGTGTCCAACTATTACAGCACTGAGCTGGCGAATTTTCTGCGGCGCGTATTGCAAATTGTCCCAGAGACCATGTTCAGCATACTTGCCACAATTATACAGCTGCTGACCAATGTCATTAAAGAGTTCCCTACGCGTCTCGAAAAGGATAAGATGCGCGAGTATGCGCAGTTTGAGGAACGCGCCAAGGTGGCACAGTTGACAAATTCCATAGCGGTTTTTACTAAAGGCATTCTCATGATGAAGACAACCTTGGTGGGCGTGATTGAGCTGGATCCCAAACAGTTGCTTGAGGATGGAATACGTAAAGAGCTGGTTATTCATTTGGCCAAGGCATACAATCAGAGCTTGACTTTTACACCAGAGAAGGGCAAGTCGTGCGTGCAGCTGCTGCAAGAAAAGCTGCAGGCATTGGCAAAGACTATTGAAGGCTATCGTAGATCTTTCGAGTACATCGAGGACTATTTGCGTGTGCAGGGCCTGCGTATATTGCTGGAGGAATCGCAGCGCATCATCAACTACAACGTGGAAAAGGAATGCAACTGCTTTCTGCGCAACAAAGTACAGGAGTGGCAATCACACTTTCAATCCCAGACCATTCCCATACCGAACTTTGAGCCGCTGCAAGGTGATCCAAGCAAGTCCAACAATTTTATTGGCCGGCTTGCCCACGAAATACTTCGCTGCACGGAGCCGCGCCAGACCATCTACCTCGATCTTAAATGCACCTGGTATGACAAACGTGCGCCGCATAGTGAGCTGCTTGCTGGCTCTGGCTTCTTCAGCGTGCTGCGCGAGGCAATGGCGCCGGCTGGTATGGTGGGCCTGGAGCGGCTATATGCGCACATGCTGTACGATGAGCTGAAGCAAAATCTAGACAAACTGCAAAAGAATTTGAGCTCAGATCGCATGTGGTGCGATGCTCTGAATAGTATGACCAAGGAACTGGAGGCACGCGACTTTCCCGCCGACCTGGCCAAGCAGCCGCTCAAGTACTATCAAAGCTACACGCAGCGCTGGCTAAAAGTATGGCCCACACTCCTCGACTGGGTGTTATCCCTGGGACACAAGCAACTGCTGCGCCAGCAAATTGCCAGCGAGCTAAGCTTCAGCAGCAAATGCGACGCAAAGTTGCTAGAGAACACCACGGATACCTTAAATCGGTAAAGTTAATTGCAAAGTTAAGTTCGAACTTGTATATAATTATATTATGTGTCCACAGCGCATTGATGCTGGAGCTCACCTGCAATAGCAAACTGTGTCATGAGCAGTGCGTCGGCATGCTTACCGAACTGCAGGAGATACTCCAGTACACGGGCAACTATGAGCCGCTGGAGCAGATCTTTCTGACCACCAAGAATACGCACAACATGTCCTTGTTTCTGTTCCTCTTCAGCATCGCCCACGTAGGTCGTTTACAACATTCGACTAATACGGACAGTCTACTGCCCAAGTCCTCCAAAGATGTCATTGACTGTGTGCCCTTGATTATGGGTCTGCTCACCATTCTGCAACAGTTCCACAAGAATGTCAAAATGCTCTACATCTCCTACATGAGTCAGTATATTGTGACGGTGGCCGAGGCGCAGCTACTGTGAGTACAAATGAACGCATGCTTATAAATCTGGATATATACAGTACATATTAACTTTGTTTTAGCGATAAGGAAATGATCGGTACAGAGGTAGTCACCATGCTGCACTTCTTGCAGACATTTGTGCGCATGGCCCGTTTGCCACTTAGTGTCCTGGAGCAGCGTATACCCAATATGATACTAAGCGAGTTTGATTATCTGGCCACGCCTGTCAAATGATCAGACGCATTCAATGTGAAACTTGGGGACTTCAATGAAAGAACTAATTCAAATGATCAAATAAATAGACTATCACCATAAAGTTATAACTTTTACTAATTTAAAATGCTAGTAAAATATTTACGGAAAGAATTGAATCGCAAGAAAGGTAGAATATATACTATTCGACTTGTGGGAAGAAAAATGAGCAACGAAACTTTGGGACTTTCAGTAAAAAGATTATTATAAATATAAAATGAGCTCTATGTGCTATATTATATGGTGGATTGATAAGATTTAGATTTCCTATATGAATTTATAAAAATAGCCAGTGATACAATTTCAGTGCAGTTTCGACAAAAGCAACTAATCGAGCTCTGATCAATACAGCTTGACTAAGAGTAAGAAATATAGAAATATATATTCATACATATTATATACTTTATATGGTTGAAGTTGTCTTCTTATGCCTATGCATTTCCACAATCTTATTATACTCGAATTCTTCATGTCCAGTATTTTAGCAGAGAAACACAATTCAATAAATAATACAAAGAATTAACTGGATATATGGATGCACATATTTATTATAAATTAGATAGCCAAATTTAAGACCACAATTGAACTAATTTAAATAACTTTTTAAAAATTTGTAGCTTGTTAAGCAATTTGGTTTAAGCTTAATAAATTTGAATAAATTCGAAACATAACGCAAAATGCCTGAGCTGCAAGTGGAGAGTTCGAACAATATTAACAACACCAAAATGGGAGTTGTACTAGGTAATCCCTGGTCAATTGGTGCTTATGTGATGACGGTGGGAGCGTTGCGACCTGTGAACTTGGGCAACAGTGAGATTTCCAGAGCAATGTCGATCAGCGGCTTCAACATGTCGCTGGCCTGTCCGAGCACATTTTCCTTCTCATAGGAGTCGATGTACAAGCTGTAGGATTAAGATAATTAGTGGCTATAACAATTTAAAAGTTTTAAAATGAATATTTACCGCACGGTGGCGCCAGAGCTGCCGGTGCCGCTGAGACGCATCACAATACGGCTGCCATCCTCGAAGACAATGCGCAGTCCTTGCTTGGTGGCCAAGGATTTGTCCACGGGATCTGTGTAGCTGAAGTTGTCAGCCTGCTTGACTTTATAACTTTTGCCGCCGCTTGAAAAGCTCTTGCCCACAAAATCAGCAGCCGTGATGTTCTTCTCCATGGTGGCCATCATCTCGTTGCAGGGCTCCAGGTCACACTCCTCGTAGTCGTAGCGCGTGAAGTAGTTGCGTCCATAGATGGACCAATGCTGCTTCAATATATCCTCGATGCTCTTTCCAGTGTGCTGCATGACGGAGATCCAGGCCAGCACCGCCCAGATGCCGTCCTTTTCGCGAATGTGATTGGAGCCGGTGCCAAAGCTCTCCTCGCCGCACAAGCACAGTCTTCCGGCGTCCATAAGATTGCCAAAGTATTTCCAGCCGGTGGGCACTTCAAAGACCTCCTTGCCTAGTTTCTTACCCACCAAATCCACAGCGGAGGCAGTGGGCATACTGCGCGCAAAGCCCTGCACGCCGTTTTTCTGGAAATAGGGAATTGCCTCCAAATAGTGCGCAATGACCGCCAGTGAGTCGCTTGGCGTCACAAAGAAGGCCTTTCTGCCAATGATCATGTTGCGATCACCGTCGCCATCAAAGGCAGCGCCAATATCGTAATCACCCTTAGCCACTGTGTCCACCAGATCCTTCGCATACGTCAAATTCGGATCAGGATGCAGTCCACCGAAGTCGGGCAGCGGGGTGGTATGTACCACCGATGCTTCCGCAGCGCCCAAGCGATTAAGGAAGATTTCACGAACATAGGTGCCAGTGACGCCATTCATGGCGTCAATACGCATCTTCAACGGCTTGCCACTGGACTTGCCGCTGACATAGTCGTGCAGCTGGCCAAAGTCAAAGATCTCCTCCATGTGACGCACATAATTGTCCACGGAGTCAATGACCTCCACCAAAAATGGCTTTCCTGCAATATCGTAGGTGGTCACGCCCACCTTGGAGATGTCAATCTGCAGGCCACGCACCAGCTTGTAATCCTTAATGCCCGTGGACAGCTGGTAAATTTTGTTGGTAAAAGCATCCGGAGCCGGACCGCCGTTCTCGCAGTTAAACTTGATGCCAAAATCATTCTCCGGACCGCCGGGATTATGAGAGGCAGTCAAAACAATGCCACCTGCATAACAAATTGATTAATCAGAAGTTCTTATGATCATAGTATGGATTTTCCTAATCACAATCCTATGTATGTAATAAATAGGTCTTAAGGGGTTTATATCTCCTCTAATCAACTAATACTAGTATTCGGAAATAGTTTTAGGAAACGTATTTTTAAGGAGAGTTGGAAAACCCAGACAAATTAAGTTCTAAAATTTAAAAAATTAAAGAAATTTGAATTTTTAAATGTTTCTTAAAACTGTATGTTTTACTGTTGCCGTCGAGCTTTCTAAATAAAATTATAAAAATGTTTACAACAATTAAGAACCGGAGCCTATCTGATTATATTATTTAGTAAATTTGGGCAATTTGTTTTACTTCTAAAAAATCGAATCGAAATCATTTTGTATCTATACTTCCTATATATATTTCGATTGTTTTTCATAAACGTTGACCTTGACAGCCACCCAAAGACTCACGCTGCGGCTATTATAAATATAGTACAATTATTCTAATTTGTTTTTTCAGACAGTCCCCGATGATTATCAGTTATTACACAGGGGATTAGGTGCTACTGTAAAGGGTGATTAAGTAACGGCACCTACCCAGAGCTTTGTTGTGACGTATCAGGCTGGATACGGCTGGCGTGGAGAGTATACCATTTTGGCCAACCAAGAGTTTGGCAACCCCATTGCCTGCAGAGATGCGCACGATGAGTTCAGCAGCCTCCTTGCAGTAGAAGCGACCGTCGCCACCCACAACCAGGGTGGATCCAACCAGAGCAGGGCCATTGGCATCCAGAGTGCATTGCACAAAGTTTTCCGTGTAGTTTGGCTGGGTGAACACTTTGACCTGCAAGATTCATATCTGCTGATCTAGTCTAGTTAATTTCACCGTGAGTTATTGGGGCTCACTTTTTTGCGTAATCCGCTGGTGCCAGGCTTCTGGCCCTCATAGGGCGTTGTTTGCACCGTTTCCACGCTCAGAGACATGTTAAGCTATAGTTTTCCAGCTGCTGGTTGAATACCGACTGCGTGAATTTGAATTTGTGTATGCGTGTGATGAAAAGCGAAGCGAACAGAGCTGCTGCTGCTTCGCCGTACTGATAAGCGCATTAACCGGCTGTACTGACTCTGATAAGCGCTATCATGCTGACTGCGTGCTAAAAACCAAACGTCTTAATGATTGGTTCTTTAAAGGCTGACGACATTGCATTGTTATTAATGTTAACAATGTTAATCAACAATAACAAACCTATTTTAATATACAAATTTTGTATTTAAACAATAAATGCTTGTAGGAACGCATAGATGGCGTCGCTGAGTGTAGGGTGCCAATGTCATTCAAGGGCATTAACTGTTGCCGGCATCGATGTCCCACCCACACTGCACTGGAAAGCATAGTCAACGATGCTGCTCCTGATGCTTGCATATATGACTGTATAATTGTAAAAGCGGCAATCAACTTTATCTAAGGCTGTAAATAAAAGTTATTAAACAACGCGCGAAAACATAAATTGATAGGCAGATTGCTATTGTTTTGTTGTCAGTCAGCTGTGCGACTAGAGTAGTCGCGGGTAAATTGTAGTTGGTTATCGAATTTAGTGCTTAAAGTTTTATCTTTAAATAATTTTATTCCCAAAAACTGAGCATAGAAATCGCTTTAGTTTTCACAACAATATATCAAGAAAATGCACTTTCCATGGATTTGAGAATTTTACAATTTTTGGGAATTATTGGCATCAATCAAATTTAAAAACCGCACGCAAGCAAAAAGTGACAGTTCGTTGTTGTTCTGGCAGTCAGCTGTGTGAACGAGCTGTCGCTGGTATTGACTAATCGGCTATCGGTATCGATGCCTAGGTATCGGTTCCAAAAGTACTCGTACGAAGTTTGACAGCCGACAGTTTACACGTCACGAAGCAGCCACGAGAAAGCAGCCGCCGTTGTCGCTTGTGCTTAGTTAGTTTTATTTAATTATCCGCAGATTAAATAACACAAATTCATGTAAGTTATTACAAAATAATCTCAATAGTGTCTGCTATTGTTAAATAGTGTTTACTTGCAACTTTTGTGTTAATATACATCACAATTTAACTGCCACACATTTCGCCGCTTTCACAATACGGCAGTCGGCCCTTCCACGTCAACAAAAAAAGTGAAACGTTCCAAAATTTATCTTGCAGCATGTTTAGAAAAACGTTAGCCCTGTGCGCCTTGTTCGCTGTTCTGAGCGTTTGCGTCTCTGAGGATGAGACACGCGCCCGCCTGCTCGTCTCCAAGCAGATTCTAAACAAATATCTGGTCGAGAAGAGTGATCTGCTGGTGCGCTACACAATCTTCAATGTGGGCAACGGAGCTGCCACAAATGTGCAGCTTGTGGACAATGGCTTCCATCCGGAGGCCTTTGAGGTGGTTGGTGGCCAGCCCACGGCTACCGTGGAACGCATTGCTCCCCAGACCAACTTCACCCACGTGCTGGTAGTGCGTCCCAAGGCCTTTGGTTACTTCAACTTCACAGCCGCCGAGGTGTCCTACAAGCCTGTTGAAGAAGCCGAGACGGTAAACCATTAAAACTTAGATGTTTGTACTCTAATGCTAACTGATTTATACTGCAGCTCCAATTGGCCATCAGCTCTGAGCCTGGTGAGGGTGGCATTGTCAACCTGAACGAGTACAACAAACGCTTCTCCTCCCACTTCTTTGACTGGGTGGCGTTCGCCATCATGACGCTGCCTTCTCTGGCCATTCCTCTGATTCTGTGGCACTCATCGAAGAGCAAATATGAGCGTCATGGCAAGAACAAGAAGCATTAAGTCACAGCCATCGCTATCGCCAGCGTGTCTCTTGCATTGGAACAACATTTTAAAGAGATTTTTCCACCCACTACAATTCCGTACAACATAGTTGCTTCAATTTCAATTCGTTCCATGCGTTCATCCAACCACACATTTACATAGTTTAGAATACAGCTCCTATTGGAATTGTAAAGGGGTCAAAACGAGACAAGTATAGCGTTAAATCGTTTTAGATTTGATTCGAGGACGCATTGAGTAATGAGAATTGAATAAATCCATTCAAAGTTAAGCTAAAGCTATTTTTGTGTCAATAGACTGTTTTTCTAAATAAATTAAAATCAATTGTATATTTTAAGTTCTATTTCTACAAAATCACACTAATTACGATAACAAATACTTGCGGCCAAATATCTCCGACTTTTTCTCAAACATTGGCGACTTAATGAGTGTATTAATCTTATAGAAGGCGTTCATGGAATGCTTAATATACGTGTCGTACATTTCATTGAAGAAATTCTTAATGCCCTCGTCGTTCTTGTTGTCGTGCACAATTATAAAGCGTATCTGGGATGCGGTGATAAATGCGGACACAAACCATTGGTTAAAACGATCTATGGACTTCAGCTGCATGTTGGCAGTCTTCCATTTGTGCTCATCCACCAGATCAAGCGCTGCATGGGCTATAAACTGGCTGAGGTGTCTGTGATCCTCCTTCTGCAAATGCAAGTCCTTAGTGCGTGGATTGTGCAAATTGTGGCTTTACTTACGCGCTGTTCTTTATTTACGGTGGTAAATTCCTTCTCGTATATGGGATTGTCGTTGTGACCAACAATTACAAAGTAGTAGGTGGACATTTTGGGCGCAACGACCGAAAAATAAGTGAAATAAACAACTTTATAATGATGAGAAGTTTGTCAACAGCTGATATAAGCAACTTACTCTTATTAGGTGTGGCAACTCGATAACGCAGCGTTGCCATCAAGTTTACAGTTTAGCTTTAAATGGGTACGCTGCTTCTGTAAATAAATAATATTGATACACTTATCTATTTTTTATTTAAATATAATTGGCGCGCTTCACATTAGTGTCACCCGAGTGACTGTCTCTTAACCGTTGTTCTGATCCAAGCAAAATGGTCAGTGACAAATGTCTACTTGCTTTGCAAGATCTATTCATTATACAGTCAGTGGCTACACACAAACACACATACATACATACGTCAACAGCTGAGTGTCAAAGGCGTAGTAATTGTTATTAGTAAATCAAATTCTGAGTAAATAACATTAAAGTAATGTGTCTGTCAGCAGAACGGGCGGGGAGCGTGCTGCTCTAGCGGTTATATAATGGCAGCGCCTTTGCGTCTTAGCGGTGGAATTCTAACATGCGCCCTGTTTCATGCACAGGCCGTCCCTAAAATTGGAATGATACGACGCACTTTGAGCACTGAGCTGACAACGGCCTTGCGTCCATTTTACTTTGCAGTGCATCCGGATCTGTTTGGTAAGCATCCGGAGCAACGAAGGACGAATGAGAATTCGTTGAAAGTGCTCAGCGCACATCTGGAGGCGCTGTACCATCACACACATAGCAATGAGGCTGCTCAGGTGCTCAAGTTCTATGTGCGCGAGAGTGCGGACGTTGAGAAGCGGGACACGTTCCGGCTGGTGCAGATACGCATGGACAAAGGGGCCCGTGATCCACAGAGGTTCATACAAGATCTGCTGGAATCGTGCAATTTGTCGACGGACTACATCAAGAACGTAAAGCCAATGAAGCAACAGCCAAGGCCGCTAGAAAGTATGGCCTACAAACCTGGTCAGGACTATCACTACACTACGGAGTTCGAGGAGTTTGAAATGAACTTTCGCAATGTAAGCAATTCCAATTACAAAGTTGTTTGTAATCTCTTTAAGTTGTCTCTCATAGAATCGTACTAGCATGCGTCCAGTGCTGTCCACTTGGCTGGAAGAGAACGCTGCCACAGCTAGGCAGCGCGCCAAGGAAACAGCAGAGATGGAAACAGAAATTGACAAGCTTAAAGTTGTGCTGGTGCAAGACCTCAAACTGCTGGACATTCGCTATGAATGCGGCTGGAACATCGAACACTATCGGGGCTGCCTAAAGTCGCTGCAGCGCCTAGCTCAAAGCCACGCCACAGTGCTGGCCACATTGCGTGATCGGGTTGTGGTGTTTGCGCCCTTCACGGGCATCAGCCTCGAGGGCTACGTCATGCTCTTCACCGGCGACGTGCAAAACAACTGGATTGATTTTATTAAAAACATTCCACAGCACGATGCCTATCTGAGGGTGGTGCCTGTGTATGAGCTGACGCTCTCCCAGGTGCTGCGTGGCATACAGATAGGTCGCCGCAAGTTTATGCCAAAGCAACAAGCGCGCGGTTACGCCAACTACCTCATGAAAGTGACGACCTCGCTAAATGATTATCTGGGCAAGCAAAATTACCCAACGAGCTGGCCAGAAACGCTGCAGGAGTTCACCATTGTTGTTGAATCCGAGGCGGGTCCACTGATGGTCAGCCCAACTGGTCAGTTCATAACGCCCGCCACCTGTCCTGGCTCCATACTGGTCGACTTTATCAGCCAAAATATGAAACTGGCAAGTGAACGTATTATCAAATACGCCAAGGACAAACATATTGAACAGCAGCTTATAGAGGAGTGCATGGAACTTTTCAAGCTCCAGGCACTTACCAAAGACGATGCCGTCACGCCGGATAAAATGATATCGGCGCTGAGCGATCTGCGTCTCTGCCCGCCGGAACATTTTCAGCAGATTAAGCTGCATATAGCCCACTACTATTGCGTGCTGACAGATGGCATTGTCTGCATACCCTGGGACTTTATGCAAAAGTAGTTAATTATCTCTTGTGCCTTACGAACACTGACAATAACCATCATTTATAAATAAATTCATTATTTATTCTTAGGAATTGTTGACTATATATCATAAGTTATACCTTAATGGAAGCGCTTCAGGCGATTTCTTTGTTAGGCGTTGTGTTGTCTGCTAGAAAGTCTGCTTATCTGGTAAGCTATCCTTATCGCTTTCAGGTCAAGCTCGGTCTAAGCCGGGTGCTAGTTTTACTTGGAACTAATATAGCCCTATATATTCAATGATTGTTGGCGTTTATAGACATATAATTATATACATTTCAATCCATTTTCTTCGGAATTGTTGTTAAAAATTGCTTTATTGTTGACTTTAAACAGCTATTTATTATTCAGGCCACATCACTGCAATCTTCGATGCTCCAGGTGCACTCGCTTCGATATCTGGCAAAGTCCAGAGCATTGCGCATATAAACATGCCGCTCAATGCCATCCCAGTGCTGGGGATCACCACCGCAGAGCACCGAACGGGCAGTAGTGGCATCGTAAAGTGCAACGCCGCCGCCATCCACTAGGACAACATGCCACCAATAGATGGCGTTGCGACTGTAAACATTCTTTGTGATGACATTGGGCTGCGTGCTATTGCTGGGCTCCATCAGGATATATCGATTGCGCCAATAGGCGTTATAGAAGGCGAATTTCAGGGTGTTGTTGACGCCTCCGGGCCCGCGCTGCACATTGTAGGCAGCCTTCTTGGGATCATGGGCATTGGTGCAGATCAGATAAGTTTGTGGGCACTCGTAAATGTAGGCATTTTCCGTGGTCATGTTGTGCAGGCACACCTTGTGGGCGGTGTACAGCACACGCTCAGCCGACGGCAGCTGGGCGTACAGATCCTGGCGCAAGGCGAGCTCCACATTCTGGTTAAAATCTGGCTGCTCCAAAAGCTTCCGCAGATTATGCTGCAAGGCTGTTTGTGCAACAGCATCCAATTGCAGCTCCGAGCGCTTCTGTAACTGCAAATTGGCCAAGGTTAATTGCGTCAGGCTGGCGTTGAAGTGGTCCAGGCGTTGCACCACACTGAGCGCTGATTCCATGGCCAGCACCAGATCAAAGAGCGCCTCTAGTATATCACGCAGATAGTCCAAGGTGCTCAAGGTCAAACGCTGAACCAGGGAATCTACCACAGGGAAAGGCGCACTGCAACTGGTTGTATGAAAAGGCGCCGAGAGCAGCTGAGCGCTGCGCCGGACAAACGCCTGGTAGACCTGCTCCAATAATGATGGCGGTACATCTGAGTGCTGGTTAAGCTGGCCATAGAAGTCGAATACTTTGAGGGGATCGTAGATCTGCTTGGTATGCTGCAGCTCCTTCCACAGCGCCTCATAGATGGCATGTTTGAGTTCCAGCGTGTGCGCCTCACTGGCCAACTGCAATACCAACCAGCCGCGATCCCAGTCACCATTGACCTCCGCACGTATAATGGACTCCAAACTAGGCGGAGCAACTGTTGCTGTCAATGGAGCAGCTTGGCCAGCCACCACATCGATGTGGAGCAGCAGGTCTAGTGGCGAACCATTGGTATTCAGGACAGTGAGCAGCTTGCTGCTGTTGCTGGTGGTGGTGTAGAAACTGCTGCTGCCCCTCAGAGTTAGCCCTAGCAGAAATATCAGATAAACTTCTGGCCTCATGTTTACTGACTTCAAAGTGAGAACTGGAGCAGGCATTTTATAGAGCTCGTTATCAAGCGGTATCTATTTGTAGTTCAATTGGATATTTGCCTTGGCATTGCATGATAACCACATGCACTGATAATGTAAACAGTAATTGTAATTGTTTGCAATGCAGCATCTACAAAATTTATCCCAATTTCAAATGTAAACAAGGTGGCGCCAGCTGGCGTTCAAGTAGCGAACTTCTTGTAACGGCTAACAATCGCTCAGCTCACTTTCGATTACTTCAACTGTTGTGCGATAGATGGCGCTAGTGTGCTTAGCGATAATCGATAATTAAAATTTAAAATATATTCGTTAGGTTTTTATTAGGCCACAATGGCAACGAAATTACTTAGAAATAATATCACAATACTGAAAAAACGCTTAGGCTAATCGAACTATTTAAAATGCAAGACTACAATTATGGATGACTCGCTTGGTAACTATAAATTATGCATGCCTGCTACAATTTGCCTACAATTTGGTGGAGTTGCGCGACTGTACTGATCGACGTAAGATGCTCGAGCGCAGCTCACCACGCGTGGAGGCGGTAAGTGAGGCACCGGTTTGAGTGCCACGCACAAAGGCCTGGGAACGCACATCCTCCACATCCGTGTTGCACTTATCCTCCTCATCTAGCTGCTTGGCTAGACAGGGGAAGTCCCAAATGCTCTGACCGCGTCCAAACTCCTCGCCATCAGTCAGCGTTTGCGGCAAGTCATGATGCAGTGTCTCGGGCAGCAGCAGCGACAGCAAGCCGCCAAAAATGCCCAACAGGCCCAAAATGATAAGTGGCAGAGCCGTCGATATGTTAGCCAGATACACCACAAAAGGCGCAATAATGCTGGCCACATAGCCCATGATATGTATGAAGGCCACACCCTGGGCGCGCACCACAGTGGGCAGTATCTCTGCCGCATACTGCAGCCCAATGTTGTAGCTAATGTTGACAAAGAAGCGGCCCATGATGGCCAAGGCGGCGGAGTACACGCCCACGGGCACCACAGTAGCCAGCAGACTGAAGATGCCGCTGGCCACCATCGAGCCACAGGCAAGCCAACGGCGTCCAAAGCGATCCAAAGTCACGGTGAGCAGCGTATCAGCTGGTAGCTCCGTAAAACTGGCCACTGTGAATGTGAAGAAGATGTCCAGTCCCAGGGAGCCCACATTACGCACATGACCATCGAACACCAATGATATGGCCATCCAGATGACAATGAGCAACAGCGTGGTGCGACGCAGGCGCGGTGACTTGAACAGATCCAGCACGGAGTAGCTGGCATTCTGCGCCTGTTCCTGATCCCGCATGCGTCGGCAGCTGTCGCCAAATTGCTGATAGGTTTGAGCCGGCACCTGGCGACCATTGCGACGCTCCAGCTTCTTGAGTATGGAGATGGCCCTGTCTATCTGGCCCTGGGAGACCAGCCAGCGCGCCGACTCGGGCACAATCAGCGGTGTTAGCACCACAAGGAGCAGTGGTGCTGAAGTAACAATCGTCAGCAGCTTCCAGTCCGCCACAAAGTACGCAATCCAGGGCAGCAGACAGGCGGCGCCCGTAAAGAATATGGCAATCGACATGTTGGCAACGAAGGTGCGATATTTGGGTCCCACATATTCCAGCACTGCAATGGTACAACAGATCTTTATAAGTAAGGAGGTGACTTGGCCAGTGAAGCTGGAAAACCATCTATGGCAACTCGAGGTTATTATTTGATCGAAACCTCTATACAATCGAAGGTTATTCAGCTTTATTAACTGGCAACTCTTTCTTTCACTTACCCAGTATATACATCATGGTGAAGCAATTGTCAAAGGCAAATCCCACAAAGAAACGCATTGTGGCGAACTGCCAGAAGTTGTTGGCAAACGCAGTGGCCACACCCGCCACCAGGCCCATTAGATTGCAGCTGATCAGCGCTGGAATGCGGCCAAAACGATCCGCCACCCAGCCAAAGAGCAGGCCACCCACAATAGCGCCCAGAAAGAATATGGACTGGGCATAGGTGGGCAGGGCCGCATCATCGCAGACCCAGTTCTGTTCGGTGGCCACCGTAGAGTAGGGTATCTCCGTAAAGTTATAGGACCAGCCGTTGCGGCACTTCACCTGCGGCCACTTGGCATCCGCCATAATCGTGCCCTGGGCGAGCACTTCCGTGTAGTTGACATCGTACATATAGCAATTGTTGTACTCCCCGTTCACCATCGGTATGGATAGGGCCAGTCTGTGGGCGGAGAACAAAAGGTGCAACAATTGGGTTAGTTTGGAGTTTCAAGTTTGGAGTGTCGAGTGTCGGGGTCGTAAACCCATCAGGGTCAGCTGCGCATTGTCAGCGTTCCCAGCCCCAAAGAGCATAGACAACATAATTATCTCGTGATCTTGACAAAATCCGCTGTCTACATTTGAATCGTGTATTTGAGCACGGCTTGAACGACGTGTGTCTAAATTATAGCCATGCAAGATTGATTACTGAGAAGTGAGGGGGTCTCTCAACTGCGATTGATATGTCATGCGGTAAATGTTAGTACAAAGGTGCTTGTTTAATTGCCAATTTTATGACGGCAGTGTGTAAAGCACAATGTTTTGATTTATAGTTTACTCTTGCCAAAATGGCATAGAAACACTATGCCATAAACTACGACAGTAACTTACTAAGTAAATAGTCGAGTTTAGGCTTGCTACTATAATTACTTGCCTAAATAAATACTAAGTTTAATGTTTATTGAGCTGCCTGACAATTACGAGATCAGCAACTCACTTAACACTTGGTAATTGTGTGCAAGCAAATTGAATATCTGAACAACTTTGTTGATTTTATATATATTTTTAACAGTTGCCAGCAGCACTTTCTTAGTAATATACAGAATTTGGAATTTGTATTTCCTTAAAATATTGAATTATGTTTAAAAACCATTACTTATGCTACTACACAATTAGAGTTTCTGTTAGTTAGAACTGTTTAATTGCATTTAAGTAGTGTACTTAATTGTTGTCTAATTCCACTTCAAGTTCTCTTTTCATTAATCTTTGTTTTGAGTCAATTTGTAAGCGTATATTATTATTATTTTTAGTCTTAAGCTCCCTGTCCCTCTCCCCTTCCTATCCTGCCCTGACCCTTATTTTAACTCCTTTTCTTTTTTCCTAATTCTAAGGGGTACTGTAATTTTTCCCCATCTGATAATGTTCCTGTTGTTCAATATAAATATACATATAGCATTAATTAACACCATTATTAAAGTGGAAAAGGCCAGGTTGCCTGAACTCTTAATTAAGAATTTCAATACTCAAAAAAAAAAACCTGTATATTAAAATGGAGAAATAAATGAAATGAAATGAAATGAAATTGTTATTCTTTTTATATGCCAGTTGAAGTTCTACATTCCAAAGAATATTATTCAATCTAATATGCAAAACATCAATATTATTATCTGCATTTATAGCAGTAATAAAAGTGGTTAATTCGAAAATAAGTAACTTAATAAAAGGTAGTATTAAAGTATTAAAGTAGTATTATAAGTAGTATATAACTATATACTAAAGTGCATTAAATGTGGATTAATTAAATAAATTAGTACTGTTTTTAAAGCCATATTAATTTGCCATTGAAAACAATGTGTTTTATATTTAAATTTATTGGCTTCATTTTAGACTGTTAGTAGTGGCTTTTTTAGTCAGTTTTAATAGTCTAATTTCTCTTATACGAGTACGTTATAAGACTTTCTTTCTAACGGTTTTTTAAGAGTATTCAGTCTGAGCTTTTGCAATAAATAATTTCTCTCTTTATAGTATTATTTGGCAAGTTGTAGCTCGTGTTGGGCGTTGCCATACAATATTAGTTAGTTAGTTGCTTGTGTAGTTGTTGTTGTTGCTACCACGGTTATTTCACTTGTGCGTCGCCGTCGGCGTTGCTGCGGCTGCTGCTGCTGCGCTGTCGCAACATTCGCTGCTAATTAGACGCCCCTTGCCGCTCCGGCTGCCGCTGCCACTGCCACTGCCGTTTGCCCGTCTGTCTGTCTGGCTGGCTGCTTATCTAACTGCCACTGCCACTGCCACTGCTTTTGAGTTTGCCCTCGCTTTGCCCAGCCCCTCGCTTCCCTGCGCTGATCGCGCTTCGGGCCAGGCTTTAACAAGATGCCCGCTCGTAAGGTTCTTTGCCTTATTAAGCCGCCGCCTGACTTAAAACCAATCATGGCGCAAGGTTAGTCGGCATTCTAAGCCAACACAACTGCCACAGCACTTAGACGAGTTAATGACTTTGGTCAGAACACTCGAATTTGTTACGTTTTCATTTGGTTTTTGATTTCCATTTGAATTGAAAATCGTTTTGGCGCTGCAAACAAGTTCTTATAATTTGGCCACTTAGAATAGTACTAGCTAGCCTGCTGCTGTATAGAACTTATAGAAAGCTATTCGCAATCCGACTTTTGAGCTCGGCCACAGCCCAGTAGGGGCACGCACCACAAACCGGTATTATCCAAGAGATTTGAGTTCAAGGCGTTTCAATTATTGGCAATCGTAGTCAGTTCAAATAATCGATCAAAGTTGCCCATTTGTGAAAGTTTACGGAACTGCATAACTCAAATTCACAATACGCACAAATAATTTCCGGCTGGGAACTGCTGGGCTGCTGAGAATCGCAGAGAAAGGCGCAGAGCACGGAAAGTTGCATTGAAATATTTCAAAATAATAGTCAATTATAATTTGATCGGCTTTCCCGACATTTCAAACTATAAACTACGAGTGTGTTCAGTTTAAAGTTAATGCAAAAGTTGATAGTTTGAAGTTTTCATAAAATCTACAGCACAGAGATCCCAAGATTAAAATACTATTAAATCTGTATTGTTAATGAATATATTTTGGGTTGTTTTGTTTACTAACAAGCTAACTTTATTCTAAAGCACACCCGAAACTCATTAATGTTTTTTTATTATTCATTAAAATTATGAAATACCATTTGCAAGGGATTTAAAACTACAACTTTTTTGTTAATTTGTGCTCTAAACCATATTCAAGGTCAAACTTCCTGAGCGCTCATCAAGTAGACAACTTAATAACTAAATACTTAAATTTATAAACCCATTTGTCATTACTAAAACGAATTAACGGCTTCTTTAGTATCTTCAAATAAGTTGTTGTAAAGCTTATACTATTATTGTCACACATATAACTATAAAGAACGATCATAATATCAATAAAACTATCAAATCAGCATAAAACTCACATAGAATACATAAAGTTATGATCATTTGAGACTAATTGGCAGCAAACTGCATTCCAGTTGGCCAAAAGTGTTTGTAGAATACAAACTGATATCAACTTTTATAAACTCATTCAATTTGAATAAACGACACGATTATGTACATATATCTTGGCAAGATCAGCAGCAGCTGAAGTATTTGTATAGTATTTGAAGTTGTTATGGCCCGAATGGGGCTTTGTCGCTGACGCTGAATTGTTTTGTTACCAAAACTGACTTGGCTTTGAGCCAAAGTTGGCGGGAAAGCCCACAAATTAAAGTTTAGCGCATATATGAATCACTACTGTACGAGTACAATTAACCTGGGGGGACGTAAGCTCACCTGGCTTCCACATCCAGTGCATCCAACTCGGGGACGTGACACCAATGCTGCTCGGGGACGAGCGTGAGAAAGATTTGGGAGAAGTAGACGAAGGCCACAAAGAACGAGAATGGTATCATGCAGAGGAACAGTATCTTCTGATATCTGCCAAATTCGCCAATCAATGGCAATATATCATCGAAGTCTATGGTGGGTGTGGTTGGCAGATCCTGTCCCTTTTTGGTTGCCAAATCTAAATGCAGCTCCTTTGTGTTGCCACCGCTGCGACGACGTGGTAAATTGTCGGCAGCAGCTACCCCACCACCAGCACCACCTCCTCCGCCCGCCCCATGGGGCTGCTCTTCGTGATTATATGCTTCATTGACGAAGTATGCTTGCTTGGCCTGACCTTCCATGTTAGTAGTTGCTGTTGTCTCGACCTTGGCTGTATGTGTGTCACTTGTTGGCTTGTAAGCTTCTACTAAGCTTGTAGCTGGCGGTTACAAAAGAAATTCACTTGGCTTAAAGCAAATAGCCAAAACAAACGAATGAACCGAACTCGAGAGATGTCGGCGCACGCGCGCGTTTCCGTTAATGTTCTTCAACTGAACTGAGCACGCGCGCCGGATGGCGTTTTTATATCAAACTTGGCCAGATCCGATCCGAGCCGTGCTTTAACTTGTCGTTTATCGTTTGTCAAGCCGAGCCGAGCTGTGCCGCGTTAGCTGCACATGTTGTTAAGAACAAGAAATTGGCAATGCCGGCAGCGAAAGTTAAACAGCTGTTTCGCACAGCTGGTAAACCGGGTCCGGCTCCGGCTCCGGCTGCGGCTCCTAAGCGTTATGATCTTGATCAGCTTGTGGCGGGTGGCTGCCTCTTCGGCAGATTATTTTTAAGTCTGCCAAATGACAGACGCTCCCAGTTCGGGAGGCGCGCACGTGAATCACGCATAAACAATGCCAACAAAAAAGGCCAATTAGCATTAAAGACCAGCTCTAAAACGTCACAATCACCATTCATATTTCTCTTAGGGGATTAACCCCTAAAAGCGAATGCCATAGTGGCCTGACTCACGCAACTCCCCCCGACAAAAAATATGATCGAAATGCCAAAAATTTGTTGGGAAATAACCTCAGCGTCAAAACTGTATCTTTGAGATATATAGTATATGTTAACGTTTGCATATTATTGGCAACAGATATTAAATGTTTATGCAATTCAAAACATGTTTGTGTTCTTAATACTATAAGAGCGAAAGTTGTTACAGTTAAACGTGGTTACAGCCAGTTTTAAGCTTGTTTTAATTTTTAAAATGTATATTTATTTATTTTAGTTACAACTTGCTAGTTTGCTACGCATTTAATGTTTTAATTAGCGCCGTTTGTGGCAAACTCAAGGACATTTTGCTTGCCTCTCGGTCTCGGTCTAAACTGAGTTCATAGCACTTGAATTGATCAAGTTCGAGATTGAGATTGTGATGGAGATCTAAATAGCATCATATGGCTAATTTGATTGGGTTTTGTACGCATGTTTTAATTGTGGCAGGTGTCATTTGAGATATATTTGCTTTGATCAGTTTTAGAAAGTGCATAACAAACTTGTGTTTGTTCGGATTTTTTAAATATACTGCTAATTAATTGGGTAAATGTGAGACGGCTCTTTGTTGCCCAGGAAACAGTGTAGTTTAATTGAAGATATAAAATATTAACGGATACGTTTATTTATCTTCTAAATCCTTATTTACAAAGTCAGTCTAGGAATTCCAATTTACCTCTTTTATCTATGTTTTACTTATTCCATTCATTTTTAAACAGTCATCAAAGTAACACATAACAATTACTCATAAATTATATAGCCAAGCAGTAAAAATCTCATAGTTTATCGTTTGTTAAGTTTCATTTGTTAATATCTCTATAAGAAACTTGTATTTCTTTTCATTTGTAGGGCATTCAAACTCCGCCTTGATTTCTGTCCGATTGCCGCCTTTTGTTTCTGTGTACTTAGATTAATGTAACCTTCAATTCAACAAACAAATATTAATGCATTAAAACCATTTCCGTTTTAATTCTTGGCTTGCATGGTTTTCTGCTTTTGTTGGTAGATAAGTACTTGTTATTTTTTTTATTTTTTATTATTTCTTATGATTATTATTTTTATTCGAGAGCATAACTATACCGTATTAAGTATGTGTGTACACAATTTTTAATGAGTTAAACAGTTGTTTAAGCAAAAAATCGCTTAATTCATTTTGAATTAAGTGTGAGGAAGTGAGTGCATCTGAAAGTGCGAATAATGATAGTACATAATAGGTAATACGTATATGGATATGGATATATCATAATGTGTTAATAGAAAGGCGTTTTAATAATGTCCACATGTGGGTTTCTAATTAAATGAATATCTTATGTGGAATACTTATACAGATACACAGAAAAAAAACATATCTATCAAAGGCAACCTCATATGGGGCTGCTCAAACTGATATTTGTTAAGATATCATTATTATACCCAAGCAGAGGGTATTATAATTTTGTCTCGAAATGTGTAATGGACAGAAGAAGACGTTTCCGACCCAACAAAGTATACAAATTCAGATTCAGCATGATTAGCAGAGTCCATATAGCGATGTCCGTCTGTTTCTATGCCAATTAGTCTCTCAGTTTTAAATCGTAATGAAATTTGGTACAGACCCTTCTCTTTGCTGCAGGCAGTACATATGTCGGAACTGGCTGGATCGGACCACTATAACATATAGCTGCCATAGGAATGATCGTTCGACAATTCTGTTTTTGTATGAAAAACTTTTTTGTTTATTAGTGTATCCTTACCAAACTTTATCAAGCAGAGTCTCTACAGAGTCTATACTCTATATATCTGACCAAATTTGGTCAAAATCGGACTACTATATCACTATATCAAACCTTTTGTTTATACAAACATTTCATCCAAACCAAGTGAGAGTTTTATTATACTTCAAATAGTTTCCTATCATTTTATCAAAATCGGACTACATTAAGTTTTGTATAAAATTTAATTCCTGCTAGGGTATATAGCGTCGGTAATCCGAAAATAACCGTCCTTTCTTGTTTTTAAATTCGTTTTTTTCTGTGCATAAAATAAGCTTGATAATGTTTTGCAGCTGTTATCTATTTTAAAATAGAAATACGTTATTGTTCTTGGAATGTGATAAGGTTATGGTTACGTTAACCCAAAATAAATTTAATTTAATTTAATTTATTAGTGCATAATTTTAAAGCTTATTCCAATCGTCAGATATACGATAGATTGTGAAATATTCAGTTAAATATTTAGCGCTTTCGGATCTTTGTAATGTACAAAACATGTCGTCAAACTAATTAGAACCTTTTGATGAACAATATTTGCTAGAGTTATTTAATTACTTATCACATGAGCTAAATCCATTTATCCATATCTCAGTTCAGTTGCTCTTGACCCAAGTTTTATGATAATGTATGACGAACGTTAGAACGGTCAAGATTAAAGCTTCTTCTTGCGGAAAAGCCCATGTCTGGACGTAAGAGCACACGCCTCGATCTTTATCGACAGTGGCATTATCAAAGATCCCCATGATACTATATTTATACACTGGGAATATCAGCAGTCAGTTCTCCATTATAAATCAAATATGTTTTCTAGGCTGCTTAGAGATAAGAACTAGACTAAGATATATGGGGGCCTAACGAGGTTTCCGTTAAGCTATGCGGCTATAAAAGAGTGTCCAGTTGGCGAAATAGCCTCAGTTGAAATCAAAATGAAATTCACTTGCGCATCGGTACTGCTCCTAGTCGCCGTTATCGGCGCCAATGCCGTCGACTGGCAATCCGTAAAGCCGCTGGATATTGAGGTTAAGGTGCCCATTATTCGTCGTTATGGTGGGCCAAGTGGTCGCATTACCAAAGGTGAAACCGCTGCTCGCAATCAGTTCCCCTACCAGGTGGGTCTCATGCTGTACGTTAACGGTGGTGCTGCCTGGTGCGGTGGTACCTTGATCAGTGATCGTTGGGTGGTGACAGCTGCTCACTGCACGGACAGTCTTACCAACGGTGTGGACGTATATCTGGGCGCCTGGGATCGCACTGACAAGAGCGAGAAGGGACAGCAGATCATCTTTGTTGAGACCAAGAATGTGATTGTCCACGAGGATTGGGAGCCTACTACCATCACCAATGATATCTCCCTGATTAAGCTGCCCGTGCCCATTGAATTCAATGACCACATCAAGCCCGCCAAGCTGCCCGTCAAGAGCGACAAATACAGCACCTACGCCGGCGAGACTTCGACTGCCTCTGGCTGGGGCAAGACCAGTGACTGTAAGTTCTGCAGAGGTTGCAAGCATCCTTAAACTAATTGGTTTTGTTTTTGTTGCAGCCGCCACCGGTGCCACAGACATTTTGCAGTACATTGAGGTGCCCGTCATGACCAACACGGGCTGCTCTCCCTGGTATGTCGGCTTGGTAACTGGAACCAACATCTGCATTAAGACCACTGGTGGCATATCCACCTGCAACGGTGACTCTGGCGGTCCTTTGGTTGTGGATGGTGACACCTTGATTGGCGCCACCTCCTTTGGCATCGCCTTCGGCTGCGAGTCTGGCTGGCCAGGTGTCTTTACCCGCATCACCTCCTTCTTGGACTGGATCGAGGAAAAGACCGGCATTGTTAACAAGGGATTTTAAATGTTGCCAAACTTTGCTAAGCTTAAAATAAATGTTTATTTTGTTGCATGCATTGTAGCTACAAGAAATAATAGTCATGTTCCGACTTGGTCTTTGAATGCGACCGTACGCTGACATCTTCGGACGTATCCTCAGCCGACTGGGGTAGCAGCTTGGGCAGATGATGATACACGTCCAGTTCGTCAGGCAGATCGTCTTCGAGCTTCTTTTCAGGTCGTAGCTTTCGATTGTGGTGCTGCTTGCCATAGTTTTTGACATATTCGTCAAAGAAAATGGCCTCCGTGGTGTCCTGATGCGAGTGCACGCCCGTTTCATCACTAATCCAGTCCAGGTAAGAAGCCACCTTTGTAAAGGCCGCCGGATAGCCGCGATCGCAGCCATAGATACTACCAAACGATGTGACGCCCACCAGCACGCGTTTCTTGGATTGGCGCCGCTGCAGCACCAGCGGCCCACCAGAATCACCGTTGCAAGTGGATCGTGCATTGCGTCCGCTCGTGCAGATGTTTGTGCCACGAAAGGACAGCGGAAAGTTGCGCTTACAGGTGCGATCATCGATGATCTGCAGTTGCACATAGCGCAGCACATTGCTGATGGCATGCACCCCCGTGGCATAGCGTCCCCAGCCGGAGGCGATGCCCAGCTTGTTCTTAAAGCTGCGGTACTCGTAGTGTCGCTTGGGCAGCTGTATGGGATGAATGCGTTCTGAAAGTAGACGAGGGAACGAGGTGCATTAGGTACTAACAAGCAGAAATGAGTTAATAACTTAAGTTATATGATTTACGATCTCACAATAAAAAAAAAACTTATTATTATAATCTAACTATATAATTATAATCTGTGATAAGAATATTTATCATATCATGAACGAAAATATTGCCCACTTTGGGACAGATCTTAAATAAATTCACTCTAGATTGAGATACAAAAAAAAAAAAAAAAAAATAAATGAAAAGTATGAAAATTATTATTATTTTTATATTAAACATCAGATATAGATAACAACTTCTAGGTTTTTAGAAATCATTTTGTTGTCAATATAGTACATAATTAAATAAATATGGTACAAAAATAATCTAAATAACATTCGCAAAATCCTAAATTAGATTATATTATTGATTTTCCATATCCACTTACTAATCTTTCTAATAAAAATCATAAAACAGTATTTTTTCGGATTTTTTCTTTTAATAATTAAACAGGAAATTTTAGGGGGAAAAAAAATCTAAAGGAAATTTTACGAAGTTTTCAATTTTGAAATAGAACTGAGCCAAGTATGCCTGGTTTACGAGTACTCTATACTTATGTGGGAAACTTTCTTTAGTTGATCCATTATCTTTAATCCCCGCACGATTTGAGGAGTCAGACTCACCATTGAAGCTAACCGCATGCGGCAGGCGTACTATCGCAATGTCATCCTTTAGGCGCTTGGGATTCCAAGTGGGATAGATGTGAAAATTGCTGCTTGGCACCATCAGACGCACCTGGCCCGATTCCTTGGCGTTCTTGATCTCATTGGCGCCCAGAAAGACCAAGGCGCGTTTGGCCCTACAGGAAGTGTATACGAGCTAATTAGTGTGTGGGCCGGAGATTAATTTAAGGCTTGCCTACATGTCAACGCAGTGTGCGGCTGTTAGCACATGCTTATCGGAGATTAGCGATCCGCCGCACCAGTAGAGGCCCTTGGGACGCTGCAGCAGCATGCCCACCTGGTAGGGAAAGCAGTGAGGATTGCCCACATCACCGCCAAAGATGCGATCCATGGCCATGGCACCATCGGGCAGCATGCTATCCAGCAGTGGCGTTGTCTCCAGATTTAAAACCAGAGGCTCAGGTTCTCCAGCAGCCGGAACGTTATCTTCGGCAGCGCTGTCGCTGCTGATGCGGCTGTCGTCATTGGTGGCGCTCATTTCCGCGTCCAGTTCCGCGGAGAGCGAGGTGGTGGTTGTCTGCGACAAGGCCATGCCAAACGGGCCCGGGTACATGGACACTAAATACATTGGCTTAACCTGTTGCCAGTCCAGCGCCGCTGCGACGCCGCCGACATGGAGCAGCAGCGCGGCGCAGGCAATGCACGCGAGCAGCAGCCTTTGGGTTGTTAATGTGGCAATAATTGAAACACTCGCTGTTTGTAAAAACATTTGCGTTGCTTTTCGTTGCTGCTTGTTGCTGGCGCACGCATTTAATATTTAATTAAAACTTAATTAACCTGCACTCTGCACACTGCTTCCTCTTATAATTTCTTTGCCACTTTGTCTGTTTCCCGTTTCGGTTTTGAAAAGACGTTACGTACTCGTACCCGTACTCGACTGCCAGGCCGACCGTTGCGTCGGGCGCGTAAACTACGATACTTTCTTTCTTTGGACTTGGACTCGGTTTCTGTGTCGGTCAACGTCTCGCTTACAACTGTGGCCTCGCGCGCATGTTGCAAGCATTTTTATAAACTCTCTTGCTACCATTTCTTGCAACCACTTTAATTATTTCGTCTATTTTGCTGCATTAATTTGACGTCGATGTTGACGTCTGCGTCAACGTCGCTTACTTTTGCAGTAGAGGTGGCAATGCATTGATGTGCCGCCAATAGATAGTTCATAGTAATGATAGTTAGAAACATCGATACTAGCGATAGTCCTATAATATTATCTAAATTAGTTACGTTTAAAAAGTATACATAAATAAAATACAATATTTACAATGAAACCATTGATCGTAAAGAGAAGCCACAAGTATCGATACTATCGATAATGCCGTCAATGGTGTGCCATCCCTGTTTTGCAGTCAGCGCCAATTGCATTCACTTGATTTTGTATTGTTGCCTCTTTTAGCATTTGCATGCGCTCTTTGTGATTTCTTCTTACACCCACTCTCTGTTACGCTTGCGCTATCTTCTTTCAGTATTTGTCATTCTGTCAAAACGCTGCCCTTTGGCGCCGGTTTTGCTTTGTGTGCGTTATTCGCGAAATTGGTGTGCAAGTGATCTTAACAAGCCTTCGCGTTAGCGTCGTCGACGCAGTGCCGCTTAGCCGTCAGCTCTTGTTGTTGTTGCTTTTACCATTTAAATTTTGAAAAGCTTGTAAAGCCGTAACTCTAGTTACTTATCCTCAACTTGCTTTGGTGCTATTACATCACGTGTGTTGTATGTGTGTGTGTGTGAGTGTGTGTGCGTGTGTGCGCGCGCTGTGTAATGCGCAGCATGCGGCAAAATGCTTTCATTGAGAAAAACTATGCAGTTGTTATTGTTGTTAGCAGTGTATATAAGTGAAACAAAACCATTACACGATACATTTGTCTTTTGCATTATTTTCCCCTGCACCCTGCCCCCATGCATACCGCAAGCACTGATTACATGCATATTATGAGCAGACAGTGGGCAACACTTTATATATTTTGTTGTGCCGCGACAAGCTCTGAATTCAAAGCAAAATATCAGCTATGCTGCCCACTGTGCAGCATCTTCCATCACTCTCGCTCAAGGTTATTGCCAGGTTACTTGGCGGACCATAAGCAAATGAAGAGCATTGTTGCATGTGGGGGCGGCCGTGGATAATTCTAAGCAGGAAATCGACAACTCTGTTAACTTGTTGCATGTAAGTATGTATAGTTAATTAAATTAATTCGCTAAAATAACTTTAAGTTGGTGTTGAAAGTATTTCTTGGATTGTTTTTGCCTATTTAGGAAATTACTTTGCGGCTTACTTTGTCTGCCTAGCGAAGCAAGTAAATCAAATCGTCTCGCGATCGGTGATATGTTCGAATGTAATGTGCCTACAAAAACAAAATACAATCAGCGCCAACAGCAGCAACAACAACAACAACAACAGCAACAGTAGCAACCAGTGGCGTCGATTATGCAAATGGTTGTCCCACCCCCCGCGTTGCGGCTACCGTTGGTTTTCAGAGCTGTTTACTTTATACCCTAACAGAAGATATTATAATTTCATCATGGAGTTTGCTGGGTAAGTGCTACAAGTGTAAGTTTATTGCTTAGATGCAATCTGTTACTAAAAGAATACAGAATTGCATACATTATAGCTGCCAAAGCTGAGAAAATATAAATACAGCTATCGATATTATAATTTAAACAATTCAAATGTTCTGCCGAAGCTATATACCCTAGCAGCAATGGTTTTTTTTATACAAAACTCAATTTTCGTCTATGGAAGCTATGTGGTCCGATTTTGATAAGACTATAGAAAACTATTTGAAGTATAATAAAACTCTGACTTAGTTTGGATGTAATACAAAAAGTTGTTCATACAAAAACTCATTTTTCACCCAATCCTATGGCACCCATGTGCTATAGTCGTCCGATTTTGACCAAATTTAATCAGATTGTATAAACTCTGCAGAGACTCGGGTGAGGATATCTTTATAAACAAAAAAGTTTTTTATACAAAAACATAGTCTTCGACTAAATATTCCTATGGAAGCTATATGTTATAGTGGTCCGATTCGGCCAGTTTTGACATACATATGTACTGCCTGTAGTATAAATAAGAGTCTGTGCCAAGTTTCATTACGATAGCTTTCAAGCTGAGTGTCTAGATTGCATAGATACGGACGGACAGACGGACATCGACTATATAGACTCTGATATTCATGCTGATTCAGAACATATATGCTTTGTTGGGACGAAAAAGTCTCCTTCCGTTCATTACACACTTTAGAGACAAAATTATAATATCCTCTGCTAGGGTATACAAATGTTAGTGCATTGGCTCTTCGGTGTGTGGAATACAATCTGTATTTTTCTTCATTTGATTTTCATTCGCTTCGATTTCGTGCTGTGCGTCCGATATTTAATGCATAATCAGAAATTATGATTACCGCTCTTGCATGTTGTATGTAGTACTTACATATTTAATAATAATAAGAAAATATTTTGATTTTATTGCACTTGTTAATGCATTTGCCGTTATTCAATTTAGCACCGCGATCGTACTATTTACCAACTGATTAGTATTGGTATTAGTGCATATCTCTTTCCTCTGTGTTCGTTATAAACTTTATGGCCGTTGTGCGTTATTTTATTGTATTATATTGTATTATTTATTTATTTGCGGCAGTGAAAATAATGAGAAATGTACACAGTTCCTTGTTGCTAAAATTGATATTTATTACAACTACAGTTTGGTATAATTCTATCCATTTAAGACTAATTAATGTTGATCAGAATTGTATTCTTATTAGCTCTATTTATGTGCTAGAATACAAGTAAGATGGAACTGCTCCCATTTCAATATTGCATTTGAGTTATTGAATTCTATGCGCATAATGTTATCGAAAGTGAAAATCGCAACATTTTGCGCTAAATTCACTTCCGCAAAAATGTGAAAATGGGAACAGGCCTGATAAATTAGTTTGTGTGTGGGTACTTACTTCTCAACGCAAAATGATTATATTATTTTCACGCTCCACGACTCACTCTGGTAATAACTTATAACATAAATAAACTATGTCTTATGTAAAACTTTATAATTGGTATCAGTACAATTGACCAAAACAACAAATTACCAATGGGACATACGTGTGGTCACCTAAGATCAACTTTTTGCTGGTTAGTCTTCAGTCTCTCGCAGCGACCGCTACTCGAAAGCTGCTGGCGTTAGCGGCAACAGCTGCATGTCATCCATGAAGGCGATGCTGGAGGGCTTGGTTGCTGTGTGCGCAGAGTCGACACTAACGCCGGCTGTATCCTCGTCACCCTCAAACATGGCGCTGTCGAGACTTTTGTTGAGACGATCGTGGAATTCGGTCATTGAGATCTTTTTTAGTGCTAGGCGCTTGCCAAAGGTTTTCTTGACCTTCAAGCGTCGTTTCTTTATCAGATTCTTGTTCTTATTTAGGCCATCGTTAAAGGATATGGCGCGGCGTAGCTTGCGGCCACCAAACTTGACGAGGCGCACCTGGCTAGTTATGGCGCATTCCTCGCTGTCGTCCTCGGCATCGGCTGCATTCTCATCGCTGGGCTCCTCAAATATGGTTTCCAGATTGGCCGGCGTAAACTTTTTCATGCGCTTGCTGGTATAGATTTTCTCAATACTTTTGAGCATCTGCTCGTTGGTATGCAGTTCCCTGCGTTTCTTCTTCCCATTTTTGCCGTTCTTCATAATGACGCTGCATACCCGATTGAAGTTGTCCTTGGAGACGCGAGCGGGCATGCGGCGCCGCGAGACGCCGCCGCGACGGGAATGGCTATGGCTGCTGTTGCTGTCGCTCTCATCGTTGTCCTCGCTGCGGCTTAGCTGGGAGTCAATTTCATCCGACTGGTCGGTGTCTGCACTCTCTGATTCCAGATTATCATCAAACATGGCGGTCATATTGCCAGACATTGGTTTTAGATTCCAGGCAAAGCTGTTCACACCAGGAATTATTGGCACAGATCTGTATAACATTTGTTTAATTGTGTGCAGCGGTTGGTATTCTCAGACTTACCGATTCTCTGTCAAGACAACCTCTGTTGGCTGGAAAGTTATCTTTGCGAAATTGTGGACAATGTTTTCCATTATTCAATATGTAACATTCTGCACTATTTAGCTTTGTATATTTAATTTACACCACTTTAAGTTTGTTTTCTTGTACAAAGAGGAAGAATTAGCTACACCACTTTTTATCATGGAGTGTGACCAGATTTGTTAAGCAAGATTATACCGAAGTCTGTATTTACATTGAGCATTCCTTCTTTTACTTTTGCACACGCAGAAATGTTAACCGATTCGATTTTAATTTGAACTGTACTGTTATTAACTGTAAGTAATAATTATTTTCTTGAACAAAACGTACGTTCATCGTTATTTATTGATATAAGTTTAAGTTTAAATGAGAACAGTACTTCTCATCAAATAAACTCAAGCTTAAGTAATTACTAAATAGTGTGATTATTTAAAGAAAATAATGTTGAATTTGAATATAACAGGAGTCAACTGATTTTCAGTATTACTGTTGATAGGTATTTAATTAATCGATATTATGATATATTTTAAATTAATTGAATTGATTTGATATTTAAATCACAATTATAAACAGTTAACATTAACTAACCGATGTACTATCTATATATTGGCCGGGGTAGTTGCTATTAATTGCAGCCGAATTCTAATTAGCCTATCGATGGTCACACATATATTTCTTAAGTGTTGGAAAGCCCCATAAGGCATATGGCACTATACCGATAGATGGCGCTTGAACGTATTTTTCGATTTGAAATTTAACCGTTTCACTTGCGGCCCGTTATGCATGTCCATGCTAACGGAAGTTATATTAGGTTCATATAACAGTTATGTGTAGGTTACAATCGATCATCCGAAGTTAATTATATTTAAATAATGTACTTTGACTTAGATACATTTACATAAAAACATTGCAAGCCTGTACCTCACATATATAACAACATTTTTTATATTTTGGCAAAGAAAAATATTTGTATTGACATTTTACTTTTATTTAATTGGTAGGCAGTATTATTCTCTAGCTTTTGGGTTTTCTGCATACAAGTTAATAATATCCACAATATGCGCGTTCGAATATTGCGGGCAGTAATCGAAGCCTTCAGTTTTGAGTAATACCACTCATAACAGAAGGAAATACTTAGTAATTACCTGTAGAATATAATGTTGGTTTTAATTAGGTCAGCCAGTAATTGGTACTTAATGCATAAAGTGCATCGGATATTTAGTATTTGATTGACAATTCGAGTGTATTCCTAGTATATCCGTTGTACACCAATTGAAGAACCATCTATTGAAAATTATAAAGAAACGAACAATCTTATCATTTCCGATATTGTATGAGTACGTGAGTAGTGCGGACGGAGTACACATTATATAAAGCAAATAAATTGTGGATGTGCGTCTGGTATAAAAGCACCTACTTTAATTATAACAGGTTGAGTTGATCCGTAAAACATGAAAGTGTTTGTTGTGTTGGCTCTGGCGCTAGTCGCCGTCTCTGCAGAGATATTGGAACAGGAACACCCCAAAGACTTTCTTGCCAAGTCCTCTAAGATCGAGGGACGCATCACCAATGGCTATCCAGCCTACGAGGGCAAGGCTCCCTACACCGTTGGCCTGAGCATCAATGGCGGTACGTGGTGTGGCGGCTCCATCATTGCTCACGATTGGGTGCTGACAGCTGCCCACTGCACCAACGGTGCACACACTGTGACCATCTACTACGGTGCCACCTGGCGCACCAACGCCCAGTTCACCCACACTGTTGGAGGCGGAAACATTATCCAGAACCACAATTGGCCCCATGTTAATGGCAACGACATCGCCCTGATTCGCACTCCCCATGTGGACTTCTGGAACGTGGTCAACAAGGTGGAGCTGCCCAGCTTCAACGACCGTTACAACACGTACACTGACTGGTGGGCTGTTGCCTGCGGCTGGGGCGGCACCTACGATGGCAGCCCCCTGCCCGACTGGCTGCAGTGCGTCGACTTGCAGATCATCAGCAATGACCAATGTGGCAGGACCTATGGTAGCATACCCGATGGCATTCTTTGCGTTGCCACTCCCGATGGCAAGGCCACTTGTGGTGGAGACTCCGGTGGACCGTTGGTTCTCCATGACGGTAACATATTGGTTGGTGTTACGTCCTTCGGCAGCAGTGCTGGTTGCCAAACTGGAGCTCCATCTGGTTTCACTCGTGTCAGTGCACAGTTGGACTGGATTCGCGACAAATCCGGTGTCGCCTACTACTAAACTGGCTACAAAAGGAGAATTGTATACAATTTTTTAATAAAGATTACTTTTTTAATATGCTTAAGCTGAAAGTGATTGCTTAAATATAATAGAAATTTGTATAATAGGTATTTCAGATACCATGTTTTCCATTTTGTAGTCATCTTAGAATAGTTTTCATTCCACTGACTCAAAGACAAAGTTTTTCGGAATTAAGAACTGATAGAATTTCGGATTCGAATGATTTGATCGGAATGGTCAAAGGGAAGAGACCTGAGAGTTCTATTGTATTTGATATTATCAGAAACTATGTCTACTAAATATATAAGTTTGCAAAAAACAATTATTGTTATTAAAATTTAGGTACACTAAGGTTATGTGTATAATACATAATTGCAAAATATATACAATATATGTAAGTACTAGTATATAATACAGATTAAAGGTAAGGAAAAGTAATTAGAAGGATTGGGGAATCAAACTAACCCAAGCAACGTCCGCCGGATGGCTGTCAATTAAGAAAATCGTTATCAAACTGTTTGCTTGAACGCGCTCGGATAGATTAATGTACTTATATACTTTAATTAGTACTTGATAACCGAAGAAGGTAGCCAAGTATGATACGCAAATCATATAAAAGGTGCCTTAGACCACTGAATGGGCACCAATCGTTCGTTGAACATGAAGGCATTCATAGTATTCGCTTTGGCAATCGCTGCCGTCTCCGCGGAAGTCGTGGAGCAGGTCTATCCCAAGGATCTGCCCAAGGTTGATAAGATCGAGGGACGCATCACCAATGGCTATCCAGCCTACGAGGGCAAGGCTCCTTACACCGTTGGCCTGAGCTTCAATGGCTGGTGGTGCGGTGGTTCCATCATTGCTCACGACTGGGTGCTGACAGCTGCTCACTGCACCAACGGTGCCAGCCAGGTGACCATCTACTACGGTGCCACATGGCGCACCAACGCCCAGTTCACCCACACCGTTGGCAACGGCAACTTTAGACAGAACCCATACTGGCCCAGTCACAATGGCAACGACATCGCCCTGATCCACACTCCCCATGTCGATTTCTGGCATATGGTCAACAAGGTCGAACTGCCCAGCTTCAATGACCGTTACAACATGTACGCTGGCTCGTGGGCTGTTGCCTGCGGCTGGGGCGGTACCTACGATGGCAGCCCACTGCCCGACTGGCTGCAGTGCGTCGACTTGCAGATCATCAGCAATGAGCAATGCTCTCGGACTTATGGCCACCAACCCGAAGGTATTCTGTGCGTTGCCACCCCCGACGGCAAGTCCACCTGCCAGGGTGACTCTGGCGGCCCACTGGTTCTCCACGACGGAAACAAATTGGTTGGTGTTACCTCCTTTGTATCTGGCGCTGGTTGCCAATCTGGTCATCCATCTGGTTTCACCCGTGTTACCAATCACTTGGAATGGATCGCGAAAACTCTGGCGTGGCATACTATTAGGAGATTGTTTAAATAAATATATAATTGCAAATACAAGAACGTTTACTTATAATCAGGGTTTCCATTGGTGAAATGATGAATGAATGAAGTGAGAAGAGATAAAAATAGACTCGATGATGACAATAAGACTTCGATAGTGCTGTCAAATATGTTCCCCATGGCAATTTTAGCCAAGAGTTTCCAAATATAGTTTGAGGTACTGAAGCGATTGTAAACTCAAGAAGTATATTGAATTTTCAAGTATGTGATCATCTTTGATTAGATTATTTGTAACAAGGTTGGTACAAAAATATCCAAGACTTCTTTTTCTGCCTATTATATATGTATAAATAGGCGTAGGCAAACTCTTTTAGAACCATTTAAAAGCATTAAGCATAATATTCGCTTGATTTCTGATGGTTTGGAAAGGTTGTCCCGAGTGGCGGTGCAGAAGGTGTTCACCTTTCACCTCACTTTGCACCGTCTTATTATACCAGATTTTTACTCTCTGTATCCAGAAAATGGGTAAAAAGGGGGTATTGGAAAGGCAAAGGAGAATTGTTTACAATTTTTTAATAAAGATTACTTTTATGAAATGCTTAAGCTGAAAGTGATTGCTTAAATATAATAGAAATTTGTATAATAGGTATTTCAGATACCCTGTTCTCCATTTTGTAGTTATCTATATATATAAAAGAGTTCGTGCTGACTGACTGACTGATTGGAAATCATCGCACAGCCCAAACCATAAGAGCTAGGATGCTGAAATTTTCACAGTAGGTTCCATCTATGATGAAAGTGCACACTAAGAGGTTTTGGAAAATTCCACCCACAAGCGTGGAAAATCGCGGAAAACTGTTGTATGAAACTTTTTTGTTTACCATCCAATCAGCTTCAAACTCATTTTCAGAGATCTACACAAAAATTAATTTGACACATATTTCATCGATTTTGGAAAATACACCCCCATGGGTGGAAAATGGGGGTCTCAAGGTTGTATGGGCGAAAGTCTAATTTTAGTCCGATCACATTCAAATTCATTTTCAAAGCTTTTCACGTAAAATAATTCGACACGTGTATCAGCGATTTTGGGAAATTCGACCACATGGTCGGAAAATCGGTGGAAAAGTCTGGCATTTGACATTTATAATTTTCATGCGATTGGCTTCAAACTCATTTTCAAGGTTCTATGGGCAAAAATAATAGGCGCGGTGGTCAAAGATTTTGGAAAATCTACCCCCAAAGTCGGAAAATTTGTGGAAAACTGTTGTATGAAACTTTTTTGACTATCGTCCGATTGACTTCAAACTCATTTTCAAACTTCTGTTTATCATTCAATCATTTTGAAGCTAATTTTCAAAGCACCTCACATTAAATAATTCGTCACATGTGCTACCGGTTTTCAAAAATACTCGTGGCTTTATACTAATTTCCAAATATAAATACAAAAACCTCGGTACTTTGCGGGCAATACAACGGGCGGAAAACAGTTAGAAAGATTTAATTTGGATTCTTAGTATTATTATTGAAATTGGCTTAAAATGCCAAATGATTTTAGAAAAATCTACTCCGTGTCGTCAACGGGTGGGAAATGGAAGTCAAGGACAAATGAGTGGGACATTTTGTTGTTGTTTTTTTTTTCAAAGACATTTGCATAGCCCTACACTGAAAACATTAGTCACGTGGCTCAACTATTTAGTTGTATTTCTTACGGTTGACGAAAGTAGTCAAATTCAAGAAAAACAAGTAAGAATGCTATAGTTGAGTATACCCAACTACAAAACTCCCTGCACCCAGGTCAAAAATTTCCGATCGCATCTTCGTTAACTTCAAATACAGCGCGATAAAAATCACAAATCGAAACGTTTCCCTGAAGACACCTTGTTGACAGACCAAACAAATGAGGCGAAACAAACTGGCAGGACCCAAGGAGTGGAGTATGATCGACTATGGCAAACTCTGTACAAACTTCGCGAATTATATTTTAGAGTAACAAATAAATACTTACAGCAATGTGACCAGAGTTGAATGTCCTTGTAGATAAGTATTTCCATACAAAATTTGTTTTTGACCGATAGTTCCTATTATTTCTATATGATATAGTTGTCCGATTTGGGTAATATTTTAACACAAATTTAGTAGCACAACAACACTTCAAACCCGAAAGTCTGGCACAGATAGCTTGAAAAACAAAAAATGTGAATATCGTGAAATTAAACACAAAGGCGGTGCCACGCCCACTTTTCCATGCCACTTGATATTATATGTTCTTGAGTTATTAATTAATACCCGAAAAAAGTATCCACTTTAACTAAACTGCACTGATGAAGCACCCGTTTCATTATTGGTAAACTAGAACAATTTGGGAATTATAAGGTCCACCTGCTGTAAAATTCACTTTGAAGCTGCGCTTTGCAGCCATATCGCGAATCGCGATATTCACTTCTCATCTGTCTCATCCACTTTAACTAAAATGCACTGATCAAGCATCGGTTTCATTATTTTTAAGCTAGAACAAGTTGGGAATTATAAGGTGCATCCACTGTAAAATTCACTTTGAAGCTGCGCTTTGCAGCCATACCGAGATATTCACTTCTCATCTGTCTGATCCACTTTCCCCCCGGGCTGCAGTACTGAAACTTGTTTGTTGAATAACTTCCGTGTTTATTATCCGATCAACTTGAAATTTAGACAGTAGATTAAGGATGACTAAAGTATTATACATCCCAAGTCCCAACGCTATATCTTGAAAATTGTTACTGTAAAACGTTTTTATTGAGTAGCGGGGAAATGGGGGGGAATATCTCGGATCCAAAATAAACTTGACCTGCGCCTGCTATACACGAACCTACATTCCAAATTTGGTGTCTCTAGCTCCTATGGTTGCTGAGATCCTTGCGTTCATACATACGGGCGGACAGACGGACGGTCGGACAGACAGACGGACATGGCCAAATCGAAATCTCTTTTGATGCTGATCAAGAATATATATACTTTATAGGGTCGGAGATGTCTCCTTCTGCCTGTTACATACTTTTGCACAAATCCAATACCCCCTTTTTACCCATTTTATGGGTACAGGGAGTAAAAAATACATTTTCATCTAAATATTTCCCCGGGCAAGGCCGGGATATTACCTGCTAGTATTAGAATAGTTTTCATTCCACTGACTCAAAGACAAAGTTTTTCAAGCGGACTAATCAGGCGGCTTTCGGAATTAAGAACTGCTGGAATTTCGGATTCGAATGATTTGATCGGAATGGTTAAAGGAAAGAGATCCGATAGATCTATTGTATTTGATATTATCAGAAACTATGTTTACTAAATATATAAGTTTGCAGAAAACAATTATTGTTATTAAAATTTAGGTACACTAAGGTTATATGTATAATACATAATTGCAAAATATATACAATATATGTAAGTACTAGTACTATATAATACAGATTAAAGGTAAGGAAAAGTAATTAGAAGGATTGGGGAATCAAACTAACCCAAGCAACGTCCGCCGGATGGCTGTCAATTAAGAAAATCGTTATCAAACTGTTTGCTTGAACGCGCTCGGATAGATTAATGTACTTATATACTTTAATTAGTACTTGATAACCGAAGAAGGTAGCCAAGTATGATACGCAAATCATATAAAAGGTGCCTTAGACCACTGAATGGGCACCAATCGTTCGTTGAACATGAAGGCATTCATAGTATTCGCTTTGGCAATCGCTGCCGTCTCCGCGGAAGTCGTGGAGCAGGTCTATCCCAAGGATCTGCCCAAGGTTGATAAGATCGAGGGACGCATCACCAATGGCTATCCAGCCTACGAGGGCAAGGCTCCTTACACCGTTGGCCTGAGCTTCAATGGCTGGTGGTGCGGTGGTTCCATCATTGCTCACGACTGGGTGCTGACAGCTGCTCACTGCACCAACGGTGCCAGCCAGGTGACCATCTACTACGGTGCCACATGGCGCACCAACGCCCAGTTCACCCACACCGTTGGCAACGGCAACTTTAGACAGAACCCATACTGGCCCAGTCACAATGGCAACGACATCGCCCTGATCCACACTCCCCATGTCGATTTCTGGCATATGGTCAACAAGGTCGAACTGCCCAGCTTCAATGACCGTTACAACATGTACGCTGGCTCGTGGGCTGTTGCCTGCGGCTGGGGCGGTACCTACGATGGCAGCCCACTGCCCGACTGGCTGCAGTGCGTCGACTTGCAGATCATCAGCAATGAGCAATGCTCTCGGACTTATGGCCACCAACCCGAAGGTATTCTGTGCGTTGCCACCCCCGACGGCAAGTCCACCTGCCAGGGTGACTCTGGCGGCCCACTGGTTCTCCACGACGGAAACAAATTGGTTGGTGTTACCTCCTTTGTATCTGGCGCTGGTTGCCAATCTGGTCATCCATCTGGTTTCACCCGTGTTACCAATCACTTGGAATGGATCCGCGAAAACTCTGGCGTGGCATACTATTAGGAGATTGTTTAAATAAATATATCAATTGCAAATACAAGAACGTTTACTTATAATCAGGGTTTCCATTGGTGAAATGATGAATGAATGAAGTGAGAAGAGATAAAAATAGACTCGATGATGACAATAAGACTTCGAATAGTGCTGTCAAATATGTTCCCCATGGCAATTTTAGCCAAGAGGTTCCAAATATAGTTTGAGGTACTGAAGCGATTGTAAACTCAAGAAGTATATTGAATTTTCAAGTATGTGATCATCTTTGATTAGATTATTTGTAAGAAGGTTGGTACAAAAATATCCAAGACTTCTTTTTCTGCCTCTTATCTATGTATAAATAGGCGTAGGCAAACTCTTTTAGAACCATTTAAAAGCATTAAGCATAACATTCGCTTGATTTCTGATGTTTTGGAAAGGTTGTCCCGAGTGGCGGTGCAGAAGGTGTTCACCTTTTACCTCACTTTGCACCTCTTTATCATACCAGATTTTTACTCCCTGTACCCATAAAATGGGTAAAAAGGGGGTATTGGATCTGTGCAAATGTGTGTAACAGGCAGAAGGAGACATCTCCGACCCTATAAAGTATATATATTCTTGATCAGTATCATAAGAGATTTCGGTGTGGCCATGTCCGTCTGTCCGTCCGTCCGGATGAACGCGTCGATCTCAGCAACTATAAGAGCTAGAGACACCAAATTTGGAATGTAGGTTCCTGTATACCATACACAGATCAAGTTTGTTTCCAATTTGAGATAGTTCCCCCCGTTCCCCCGCAATTCGATAAAAACGTTTTATATCAACAATTTCAAAGATATAGCTTTGGGATTTGGCACGTACAATACTTTAGTCAATCCTAATCTACTGTTCAAATCAAGTCAATCGGATAATAAAGAGGGAAGTTATTGACGGATGAAAAGTCAGTGCTGCAGCAAGGGGGGGAGAAGAAGCACAGCCGCCACTTAAAATGCCTCGCTTACGCGGTGGCTCGTGTGTGTGCGGCTTTGTGTATGTGTGTGTGTATGTGTAAGTGGACGAAGATGTGACTGAGAGCTTTAGACCTGCGTACAGGGACTTTCGTAGTCGGGTATATTCGATAGAGCATTCTTACTTGTTGGATACTGGGTTCTTCTTTTCAGCCTAAGAATCTGTGTATTTAAGAAGCCTGTCCAAAAATATGGTATCTCGTATATCTATTCTGACATAAAGTCATTTGACTTTCTTATTATTATTTGTAAGCTTCGGGTCTAGACATGGACATTATCATCCATCGCTTATCAAGAGTAGAGTACTAACCGTATCGTATTATTGGTTTTGGCTGGTCTACCGTCCAATATTTTTATGAATGGAGTGCGTGACTGAGTAAAAATTAAATTTCATGATGACAGTAAATCCTCGTCTGGCATTATCAAGAGCACTCCAAATATAGCCAAAATTTAGACAGAAAGTTTTAAATATAGTTGCAGCTAATGACGTGATTAGATTGTAAACTCAAGTGAATCGTACGTGCGAATCGTAAGTACGTGATCATCTTGTTCGATAAGATGAATTGCCCGGAAGTAACTATTCAAATCACATGATTTTGGGATCTAGCAATCTATTTGATCTGAAAGTTTTGACCTTTGTCTTGAGATTTATATACTTACTTCTTATTAAAGAAGGCAATAATATAATTAATCAGCTGTAACTGTATCTGTGGTTAAAATCTTATGCATTTGATATAATAACATTAGTTCTTACACGTTGTAATTTTGTGATCTCCTTTTAAGGCTCAGGGACATTGAATTCAGAGTTTTAAGAGTCACTATAATATCCGCCGGATGCGAGCATTACTGATTGACTCAAGATAGACTTAAAGACTTAAATATATTGAAATTGATGCAAATCAAATGTTATCTTATCATAAAAATGTACACTGCCTACCTGAATTTTACAATTTTGTTATCTACGCAAATAAATTAAGGAATTTCCAAGTCATCTAGGGTAAGTGCCACAGGCTACTTCACGAACGAGTGCACCTACTATTGTTGATTAAACATATTCCAGATTCAAGTTCTAAAGTTCTAGAAATCACGTAAACTGTGCCATTGTTTAACTATCGGTGGCAAACCTTCGATGACACTATCGATCATATCGATAGTTTTAAAATCTCTTTATAATCGATAGTTTTGTTTGATGTGATAATATTGTTGGGAAATATGTTGTTCCTAAACAGAATTGAGCTTAGGACATTTTACATTTTAAATATGTTTGTTTTAATTACTTTTGGTTTGGAAATATGTATTTTTAGAATTGTTTTTTTTGTAGATAATTAATTTAAAAGAATCGAAATTGTACAATCAAATATTTTAGGATAGTGTGCATATCTGCTACACGAATAATATCGGCCTGGGTACAGCTCTTGACTATTTTGTTTTCCATAGATAATACGTTCTTATCACTTGATTGCTGTACATATATTTATATACTCGTCTACGAGCAGAATTGATAAATACTTAAGCTTAGGGAAATTGTAAATAATAATAATAAGACTATAAAAAATTTGTTGTCTTAGCATAAAAATTGTGTACATTGTTTTAGAGGTAGATAATAGAAGGATGGTGCAGCTTACTCCTTCCATAGTAGATCATTTGATATTCCAGTATTTCTCTTTCAGGAAATGCATTTCCGACTATATACGGGATGTGATGTTTACTTTATATTGGTTATGACTCTTAACGAAGTGAAGTGTTTACCTTTGACGTATTCTATTGAACAACCTAGCAACCCACTTTGGTTTCCAATAGTTAGTTTTCAGTACTATCACTGAGCAACTTTGGCAACTTTCATATTAAGGATTTTGAGTGCCCTCTTGAAATATTGATTGATCAATTCAAACGGATGTGAAAATGATAAGTAGTAAGAGTTTTTTTTGTGATAGGTATACTTTAGATCTACGGGTAAATACTACTATCGTAAAGGTGTGTTTCTATTTCTTTTGATTACTAATTGGTTTATCATTCTTTGATTACCAACAAGTATGTGTATTCCAAGACACTTGTAGTCTTTTGATTTTAAAAAAGTATAAAAGTCCATGGGCTCTTCTGAATTGTATTGACTTGTTTGTTAAACATGAAAACGTTCATTGTCTTGGCGTTGGTTATCGCAGCAGTAGCTGCTGAAACAGTTGAGCAGGTTCATCCCAAGGATCTGCCCAAGTCCGATAAGATCGAGGGACGCATCACCAATGGCTATCCAGCCTACGAGGGCAAGGCTCCTTACACCGTTGGCCTGAGCTTCAATGGCTGGTGGTGCGGTGGTTCCATCATTGCTCACGACTGGGTGCTGACAGCTGCTCACTGCACCAACGGTGCCAGCCAGGTGACCATCTACTACGGTGCCTCATGGCGCACCAACGCCCAGTTCACCCACACCGTTGGCAGCGGCAACTTCAGACAGAACCACAACTGGCCCAACCACAATGGCAACGACATCGCCCTGATCCGCACTCCCCATGTCGATTTCTGGCATTTGGTCAACAAGGTCGATCTGCCCAGCTTCAATGACCGTTACAACATGTACACTGACTGGTGGGCTGTTGCCTGCGGCTGGGGCATCACCTCCGACGGTGGCTCGCAACCCGACTGGATGCAGTGCGTCGATCTGCAGATCATCAGCAATGAGAAATGCTCTCAGACCTATGGCCACCAACCCGATGGTATTCTGTGTGTTTCCACTCCCAACGGCAAGTCCACCTGCAGCGGGGACTCCGGTGGTCCATTGGTTCTCCACGACGGAAACAAATTGGTTGGTGTTACCTCCTGGGTTGCTGGTGCTGGTTGCACTGCTGGGCTTCCATCTGGTTTCACTCGTGTCACGGCTCACTTGGACTGGATCCGCGACAACTCTGGCGTGGCATACTATTAAACTCAATATTTCCGTATTTCATATACTTGTGTAATACCTTATTACTAATAAGTATATTAGAAGAACATTTTAGATACAACAACTGAATTTATTGTTATGCATTTGAAAGCTGCTTTTTTATTACTTTAAAAATGTTTGGTTTTTCAATTGATCATTATTACAATACATTACATACTTTCTTAAAAACTTCTAATTCATCCGGGAGCAGAAAACTAAAAGGTTCTGATAATGGTTTTAATTTTTTGAGATTTACTCAGGGAAATTCAGAAATCGGTTTGCGGTGGAGTAAGGCGGGGAGGCTTAACCTCAATCGTAAGATTGCACAAGTAATAGATCATATAAAACAAGTAAGAATGCTCTAGTCGAGTATACCCGACTACGAAACTCCCTGTACCCAGGTCTAAAACTTCCAATCATATGTTCGTCTACTTACACATGCACCCACACATACACAAAGCCGCACACACGCGAGCCACAGCGTACGCGAGGCATTTTAAGTCGTGGCTGTGCTTCTTCTTCCCCCCTCGCTCTAGTACTGAATCTTGTCTGTTGAATAACTTCCGTGTTTATTATCCGATCGACTTGAAATTTGGACAGTATATTAAGAGTGACTTAAGTATTGTACATCCAAGTCCAAGTCCCAAAGCTATATCTTTAAAACTGTGGCTGTAAAACGTTTTGATCAATTTGCGGGGGAACGGGGTAAGATATCAGAGATTGGAAACAAACTTGATCTGCGTATGGTATACAGGAACCTACATTCAAAATTTGGTGTCTCTAGCTCTTATAGTTGCTGAGATCGACGCGTTCATCCGGACAGACGGACATGGCCAAATCGAAATCTCTTTTGATACTGATCAAGAATATATATACTTTATAGGGTCGAAGATGTCTCCTTCTGCCTGTTACATACTATTGCACAAATCCAATACCCCCTTTTTACCCATTTTATGGGTACAGGGAGTAAATATTCTTCCCAACTTACACGGCACATCTTTAAGATCAAAATTGTAAGCTAACTGTCAATAATTTGGTTGTTAAGCTCGCATCTTCCGCTCTCGAAGTATTTAAATATATTTATGTCTCCTCTTACCATTATCTGGACATACTTTATTCAAACACTTGTCAACAACATGATTTCTTATCGGATTCTACAAGCCATTTTTTATGGGCAGTATTATTTAAGCACGAAATATGACCCATTCAAGCCAAGATAATGTTTACACTTGTTGGTCAACTTTGCTATAAAAGCTGAGATCCCACCCATCGAAGTACTCGTTGTACCTACAACATGAAGGTGTTCATAACAATTTTGGCCTTGGCTGTTGCCTACGCTGCTGGTGCTGCGGTACCCTCCGCTCCTGGCGCTGCAGTACCTTCCGCCCTGGAGAAACCCGTCCATATTAAGGACATTACCAGCCGCATTACCAACGGCTACCCAGCCTATGAGGGAAAGGCCCCTTACACCGTTGGTCTGGGCTTCAGCGGTGGCTGGTGGTGCGGTGGTTCCATCATTGGAAACACCTGGATCGTGACTGCTGAGCACTGCACTGGCAGCGCCGACGCAGTCACCGTCTACTTCGGTGCCACCTGGCGCACCAATGCCCAATTCACCCACTGGGTTGGTCGCCACGACTTCATCAACCACCACAACGCTGACATCGCACTGATCCGCATTCCTCATGTGGACTTCTGGCACTTGGTCAACAAGGTTGAGCTGCCCAGCTACAACGACCGCTACAATGACTACAATGAGAGGTGGGCTGTTGCTTGCGGCTGGGGCGGCACCTACGATGGTAGCCCACTTCCCGACTGGCTTCAGTGCGTCGACTTGCAGATCATGCACAACTCTGAGTGCCAGAGGACCTATGGCTCTGGTGTTGTCGGAGACAACATTCTCTGTGTGAGGACTCCCGATGGCAAGTCTACCTGCGGTGGTGACTCCGGTGGTCCCCTTGTCACACACGACGGTGGTAAATTGGTCGGTGTTACCAACTTTGGTACTTCTTCCTGCACATCTGGTGCCCCAGCTGGCTTCCAACGTGTTACTTACCATTTGGACTGGATCCGTGACCATACCGGCATTGCTTACTACTAAAGCTTACGTTTAACAAAAATAAAGTTCATTCAAGATTAACATATGCTTTTTATACTCTGATTTAAAGAAATTTGGGGTAACCTATAACTTCTATATTTTTCAAGCTATAGTCACTAAATTTAACATACAGATACTGTTGACCCTCTTGACAAATCTGTATCAAAAAGTTTTTGCAACCCCCTCGCAAATGAGCAAAATCTATGTCTCCCACAACTGTACAGAGTCACAAAATTTTAAGTACAAAATAATGTTTTTTTCACGTCTCTTTCCCACCTAATAACCCATAACCAAATTATACCGTACTTGAAACAGACTATTCTGCTGTCGGGTACGTCCGACTGCAAGGTTCTTACTTGTTTCCATTAAATGTTGAAATTCGCAAAGAAGAGCGAACAGCAGTAGACCTTCAAAATAAGAAATTGAACAGCACTTCCTTCAATTCTTGAGAATCGCAGAGAAGGGCGCCCAACACAAGACCGTTAAAATGTTATTTGCTTAGCCGTACCAACAAATGTTGGGAATCGCGGGAAATTGTGAATAACAGTAGACCCTCACTTGCTTGTACTACTTGATTTCTGTGTTATTCTATATCAACAGCAAATATATTTCTCGATTTTTAAATTTATAGGAGAAGTCTTTGAATATTCTTCTTAGCTTTTATTTTCTTCTTTGTTGCAAATCTTTTCTAAGGTGTACAATCTACAAATTTAATGGCAGTTGGAACTGGGTAATAAGTCCAAGTCGATTTCCGATCTGTAGTCCCTTACTTATAAAGATTCAAGAACTAACCTTCAGGCAATTTGTGGTCCCCAAACTAAAGCAAGATAGTAATCGTAGCCAATATGAACTACTATCCCAATTATAAATATCCCTGACATTGGATTAAATTGTATGTTCTTTATTTCGGAAATGGTTGTCAACAACTTTTAATAGTAAGCAATACCAGTATGATCGCGGATCCAGTCCAGGTGGTAGGTGACACGCTGGAAGCCAGATGGATGACCCGATTGGCAACCGGCTCCAGACACCCAGTTGGTAACGCCAACCAATTTTCCACCGTCGTGTGTGACCAGGGGACCACCGGAGTCACCACCGCAGGTAGACTTGCCGTCATTAGTTCTCACGCAGAGAATGTTGTCTCCGACAATACTCGGTCCGTAGGTCCTCTGGCACTCAGAGTTGTGCATGATCTGCAAGTCGACGCACTGCAGCCAGTCGGGAAGTGGGCTGCCATCGTAGGTGCCGCCCCAGCCGCAGGCAACAGCCCACCTCTCATTGTAGTCATTGTAGCGATCGTTGTAGCTGGGCAGCTCAACCTTGTTGACCAAGTGCCAGAAGTCCACATGAGGAATGCGGATCAGTGCGATGTCAGCGTTGTGGTGGTTGATGAAGTCGTGGCGACCAACCCAGTGGGTGAATTGGGCATTGGTGCGCCAGGTGGCACCGAAGTAGACGGTGACGGCGTCGGCGCTGCCAGTGCAGTGCTCAGCAGTCAGGATCCAGGAGTGTCCAATGATGGAACCACCGCACCACCAGCCACCGCTGAAGCCCAGACCAACGGTGTAGGGGGCCTTTCCCTCATAGGCTGGGTAGCCGTTGGTAATGCGACCCTCGATCTTGTTGACCCTGGGGAGGTCCTTCGGACGTACAATCTCCTCGTACGCCGAGGCGGAGGCAACAGCCAAAGCCAAAATTGTTATGAACACCTTCATGTTGCAGATACAACTTGTGTTCTTCTGAGTTATGGTCCGATCTTTTATACTTTCATTGGGCCTACAAAGTTATGATTTGTTGTAGTCTTATCTTGCAGTGACAGGGTGCATAAATATTTCGTTACTTCCATAAAACTCTTAGAGATATTTTTAGTTTAGGTAAGAATTTGAATGCGTAATTTTAAATTTATACTTTTTTATAGAATTGTATTTAAAGTAGTCCTTATCTTAGCCTTTTGTATTTGCTTCCTATAAACGAAGACATACTCGTATTATACTTACTATTATACTACTTGCGTCGCCAATATTTCAGTAAGCTCTTTTATTTAAATTTAAAACACTTCAGTTAGGATTAAGCACACCCGGATATAAACCATTAATTAAATAATAATGCTTTAGTTGACAGTGCTCGACTTGGAGATACTCTCTTTTCACGATGAATCAGGGAGAGATATCCAACTTTTTCTAAATGCATATCAATTGTGTAATTATAACATAAGGACATATACCTAATGACACCTACGACGGCAGCCCAATCCTGACTAGAAAATTAACTGTAAAGTTTTAGGTTTCCCGGGTGCAGAAATTTTATAAGTTCTGATAATTTATTAATTTATTGGGTTCTTGAGTTATAGAGGTCAGGACTTACATTAATTCTAAGATGTCTTTGAGCTTTACATAAGGAGTCACATAACAAATTTTCCTCCAGATTTTAGTATCACCGACTTTCAGTATCTGGCGACACTAAGAACCTGTCCGGTCTATGTGTGACTACCCCATGGTCGTCACCGCGTCTCCCTACCTACCTACTTAATTTCTCTATTTTAAACTAATAGTTTATGGTTGATTAGCTTCCATCTTCCGGTCCTGAAGTCATTGTATAGATTTATGTGTCCTCTTACCATAATCTAGACATACTGTATTCAACAAACACTTGACAACTGATTACTTATCGGATTCTACAAGCCATTTTCACGGGCAGCATTATTTATGCACGAAATATGACCCATTCAAGCCAAGATAATGTTTACACTTGTTGGTCAACTTTGCTATAAAAGCTGAGATCCCACCCATCGAAGTACACGTTGTACCTACAACATGAAGGTGTTCATAACAATTTTGGCCTTGGCTGTTGCCTACGCTGCTGGTGCTGCGGTACCCTCCGCTCCTGGCGCTGCAGTACCTTCCGCCCTGGAGAAACCCGTCCATATTAAGGACATTACCAGCCGCATTACCAACGGCTACCCAGCCTATGAGGGAAAGGCCCCTTACACCGTTGGTCTGGGCTTCAGCGGTGGCTGGTGGTGCGGTGGTTCCATCATTGGAAACACCTGGATCGTGACTGCTGAGCACTGCACTGGCAGCGCCGACGCAGTCACCGTCTACTTCGGTGCCACCTGGCGCACCAATGCCCAATTCACCCACTGGGTTGGTCGCCACGACTTCATCAACCACCACAACGCTGACATCGCACTGATCCGCATTCCTCATGTGGACTTCTGGCACTTGGTCAACAAGGTTGAGCTGCCCAGCTACAACGACCGCTACAACGACTACAATGAGAGGTGGGCTGTTGCTTGCGGCTGGGGCGGCACCTACGATGGTAGCCCACTTCCCGACTGGCTGCAGTGCGTCGACTTGCAGATCATGCACAACTCTGAGTGCCAGAGGACCTATGGCTCTGGTGTTGTCGGAGACAACATTCTCTGTGTGAGGACTCCCGATGGCAAGTCTACCTGCGGTGGTGACTCCGGTGGTCCCCTTGTCACACACGACGGTGGTAAATTGGTCGGTGTTACCAACTTTGGTACTTCTTCCTGCACATCTGGTGCCCCAGCTGGCTTCCAACGTGTTACTTACCATTTGGACTGGATCCGTGACCATACCGGCATTGCTTACTACTAAAGCTTACGTTTAACAAAAATAAAGTTCATTCAAGATTAACATATGCTTTTTATACTCTGATTTAAAGAAATTTGGGGTAACCTATAACTTCTATATTTTCAAGCTATAGTCACTAAATTTGACATACAGATACTGTTGACCCTCTTGACAAATCTGTATTAAAAAGTTTTTGCAACCTTCAACACCCCCTCGCAAATAAGCAAAATCTATTTCTCCCACAACTGTACATAGGCCATTGAATCCACCCAGAGCAAGATAGTTCGTAGGATAGCTGGAGCCTCAAGATATATGAGAAACGCAGACATCTACAATGATTTGCGGATAAACCCAATATGCTCACAGATAAACCTGCACACCAGCCGATACAGACACAGGCTACAACAGCACGCCAACTCTCTAGCCAGAGGGCTAACAACAAGCAATTGCACAAGACGGCTAAAACGGCGCCTCCCGAATGACCTATGGTCTCATGGCCGGTGTCCTGAAGGTCGTCTTTTATAAAACTCATTATATATATATAATTTAAAACTCACACACAAACACACCAATATTGTTTTCCCCACCCACGTCCCCAGTCAAATCTACACCCTTACACGAACATTTTTAATTTATTAGGTTAAATGATCAATGTTACAAGAATTTAAATGCATATCAAAAAAAAACAACTGTACAGTGTCACAAAATTTTAGGTACAAAATAATGTTTTTTCACGTCTCTCTCCCACCTAATAACCCATAACCAAATTATACCGTACTTGAAACAGACTATTCTGCTGTCGGGTACGTCCGACTGCAAGGTTCTTACTTGTTTCCATTAAATGTTGAAATTCGCAAAGAAGAGCGAACAGCAGTAGACCTTCAAAATAAGAAATTGAACAGCACTTCCTTCAATTCTTGAGAATCGCAGAGAAGGGCGCCCAACACAAGACCGTTAAAATATCATTTGCTTAGCCGTACCATCAAATGTTGGGAATCGCGGGAAATTGTGAACAACAGTAGACCCTCACTTGCTTGTACTACTTGATTTCTGTGTTATTCTATATCAACAGCAAATATATTTCTCGATTTTTAAATTTATAGGAGAAGTCTTTGAATATTCTTCTTAGCTTTTATTTTCTACTTTGTTGCATATCTTTTCTAAGGTGTACAATCTACAAATTTAATGGCAGTTGGAACTGGTTAATAAGTCCAAGTCGATAACCGAGCTGTAGTCCCTTACTTATAAAGATTCAAGAACTAACCTTCAGGCAATTTGTGGTCCCCAAACTAAAGCAAGATAGTAATCGCAGCCAATATGAAGTACTATCCTAATTATAAATATCCCTGACATTGGATTAAATTGTATGTTCTTTATTTCGGAAATGGTTGTCAACAACTTTTAATAGTAAGCAATACCAGTATGATCGCGGATCCAGTCCAGGTGGTAGGTGACACGCTGGAAGCCAGATGGATGACCAGATTGGCAACCGGCTCCAGACACCCAGTTGGTAACGCCCACCAATTTTCCACCGTCGTGTGTGACCAGGGGACCACCGGAGTCACCACCGCAGGTAGACTTGCCGTCATTAGTTCTCACGCAGAGAATGTTGTCTCCGACAATACTCGGTCCGTAGGTCCTCTGGCACTCAGAGTTGTGCATGATCTGCAAGTCGACGCACTGCAGCCAGTCGGGAAGTGGGCTGCCATCGTAGGTGCCGCCCCAGCCGCAGGCAACAGCCCACCTCTCATTGTAGTCATTGTAGCGATCGTTGTAGCTGGGCAGCTCAACCTTATTGACCATGTGCCAGAAGTCCACATGAGGAATGCGGATCAGTGCGATGTCAGCGTTGTGGTGGTTGATGAAGTCGTGGCGACCAACCCAGTGGGTGAATTGGGCATTGGTGCGCCAGGTGGCACCGAAGTAGACGGTGACGGCGTCGGCGCTGCCAGTGCAGTGCTCAGCAGTCAGGATCCAGGAGTGTCCAATGATGGAACCACCGCACCACCAGCCACCGCTGAAGCCCAGACCAACGGTGTAGGGGGCCTTTCCCTCATAGGCTGGGTAGCCGTTGGTAATGCGACCCTCGATCTTGTTGACCCTGGGGAGGTCCTTCGGACGTACAATCTCCTCGTACGCCGAGGCGGAGGCAACAGCCAAAGCCAAAATGGTTATGAACACCTTCATGTTGCAGATACAACTTGTGTTCTTCTGAGTTATGGTCCGATCTTTTATACTTTCATTGGGCCTACAAAGTTATGATTTGTTGTAGTCTTATCTTGCAGTGACAGGGTGCATAAATATTTCGTTACTTCCATAAAACTCTTAGAGATAATTTTAGTTTAGGAAAGCATTTGAATGCGTTATTTTAAATTTATACTTTTTTATAGTAATGTATTTAAAACAGTCTTTATCTGAGCCTTTTTTTATTAGCGGATCTGGGCTATACATCATTTATGAATGAGAGTTGACAACGCTCTGTTTTGTGATACTCTGAACTTTTGATAATTGCTGTTACTTTTCGATCCCAAAATTTTAAAAGAACTTTGTATTCAATGTATGCATATTTATGTTGCTGTATAGGATATGTCTAGCTCTTAATTTTGTTTCCCTGCAGAGAGTATTACCCCACAAAGTATATAATTTTTAATATATTTTAATGAACTGCTTTCAAAGTGCATTGCTTCTATTCAGAAAATGTATCTTTTATGCTAATGCAAACTCAGTGACTAAGTAAAGGATAAGTTAAGAAAATTTTAAACATAACTTAATATATTTCTTGATTCTTAATATGATCAAAGCAAATAATAAGAGCCTGAGCCTCTTATTGATTGCTTATCATTAATAAGTTTTTTGTTGATTAAAGCAATTATTTACGATCCCGGTCGTAGACTGTAAAGATAATTGAAATAAATAATTCACATTTAAAGATTAAACGAATTGAACGCTTTCTAAAATGCCTATAAAAGGGAAGTCTTTCTAAATATCACATTCATTGAAGCGACATGAAGGTATTCATAACAATTTTAGTCTTGGCTGTGGCAGCTGCCTCGGCAGCCCCATCGAATGGCTTTGCCCATCTGAAGGACCTGCCCAAATCAGCGAAAATCGAGGGTCGCATAACTAACGGCTACCCAGCCTACGAGGGCAAGGCCCCCTACACTGTTGGCTTGGGCTTCAGCGGCAATGGCGGTGGTTGGTGGTGCGGTGGTTCCATTATTGGAAACAACTGGGTCCTCACAGCTGAGCACTGCTCAGGCAGCGCTGAGTCAGTGACCGTCTACTTCGGAGCTTCCTGGCGTACCAATGCCCAATTCACCCACTGGGTTGGCCGCCACGACTTCATCAACCACCATGACTCTGACATCGCCCTGATCCGCATTCCTCATGTGGACTTCTGGCACATGGTCAACAAGGTTGAGCTGCCCAGCTACAACGATCGCTACAATGACTACAATGAGAGGTGGGCTGTTGCCTGCGGCTGGGGCGGCACCTACGATGGTAGCCCACTTCCCGACTGGCTGCAGTGCGTCGACTTGCAGATCATCCACAATTCCGAGTGCCAACAGTACTACGGTTCGGGCCTTATCCAGGATAAAATTATCTGTGTGCGCGTTGTTGATGGCAAAAGCACATGCCAGGGTGATTCCGGCGGCCCATTGGTTACACACGACGGAAGCAAACTGGTCGGTGTTACCAACTTTGTTCCTGCTGCAGGCTGCCAATCTGGGGGACCGTCTGGTTTCGCGCGTGTCACCTACCACTTGGACTGGATTCGCGATCACACCGGCATTTCTTACTAAAGCTTTATTAATATCTTCATAAAATGAGTTAAATGCATATAAAATTTCAAGACTTTTCTTTTGACTTCCAAGAATACATTTTTGCTTTCAGATTCTAAAGCATACTTTTTAGCGAAAGACTTTTTATAAACCTCATATTATTGAATTCGCAAAAAGCTCATAAGAACTTTGGAAAGTTGCGATTTAATGAGTGTCCAGAAAATTATTTTTGACGGTTTCTTTGTTAACTTTGCTATATTGTATTTTGGTCAGAAATACGAAATAAATTTAGAATCATTTGTAGGGGGCTGGGACGAATATTCAATTCCTTCATTACTTTTGTACCATGTACCAGAAACATATATAAAAGGAAAAAAATATTCTTCTATATAGAACGTGTAGAGAAGATATCATGTAAAACATATAACTAGGTAATTTGGTGAATGGTCCTCTTTTTTTGCAGTACCTTTACTTAGTGAAGAATACCGCTAATATTGTATTTAGTAGAAAACGCCAGAATTGCCCTTGATCCAGTCCAAGTAGCTGGTCACACGAGTAAAAACCAGCTCCATCACCATTCTCACATTCTTAGCGTGAGAAATACGAGGTAATACCGATCAGAACCTTGTTGCTTTCTAACACTGATGGGCCGCCAGTGTCCCCAGTGGAGGGTGAGATCTTGTTGGATGTTGCTACGCAAATGATTGACTTGGTGGCGAAGTTAGGACTAATTGTCAAATGGCAGGTGTCAGGGGACACAATTTCAAAGATTTCGCACTGCAGGGTGTTGGAGACACCAACAGCTGCATTGGAGGTCTTTCCCCAACCGGACGCGATAGCCTTCTCACCGGTTTAGGTGGAGTAAGTGCCAGAAATAGCGGGCAGCTTAATTTCATTGATATATGAAGTGAATTTTCCTTCGGGTGTCTGGATCAGCGAGATATCGTTGCTTTGAAAATATGGGTAAAAGTCGGCATACTGGACTTGGAGATAGTCAACACGAGTTTGGCGGTGGTTCGCTCGTTGGCACCAATATGTATGTATTGTGCTGGGCTCTTCACTCGATTCTTATCATCGGTTCGATATGAGGTTTTATGAGAGTATACTCATAGATTTCGTTAAAAGTATAGTTGTATTTTTAAGTGTCTTTAATATGGAACTGATTATTATGACATTTGCTGGTACGAAGTTGTTTCTGTTCATACATATTTTAAAATTTCGTTGTTTCGGATTTATAAAGGTGCGTTTTCAAAATTGCTGTATACATTATTTTACATCATCTGAATCACTGCATCATTTTCTTGCGAAAGCATTACAGATTATGAGAATTTTAAACATTGTAAGTCAATCCGCATTGTAACCTGTCATTCGAACATACTAGGTAATTTTAAGATTAAGATTTTTTTTCGAAATCTTCCGTTTATTCAGAAACGTCTGGAGTTCTCCTTGATCCAGTCCAAGTAGCTGGTCACGCGAGTAAAACCAGCTGGATAGCCTTTCTCGCAACCTGATGAGGACCCAAACGAGGTAACGCCAATCAGAATCTTCTCCTTTTCCAACACCAATGGCCCGCCAGAGTCACCATTGCAGGTGGATTTTTTGTTGGGGGTGGCTATGCAGATGACTTTATCGGTGACGACTCCCGGGTAAAACGCCTCCTGGCAGACTGCGACGGTTATGACGTCGAAGATTTCGTACTGCAGGGTGTTTGAAACACTAGTGGCTGTATCGGAGGTCCTGCCCCAACCGGAGGCTATGGCCTTCTGACCTGCATAGTCGGACTTAGTGTCAGCGGGCAGCTTAACTTCATTAATAAATGGAGTGAAGTCCACGACGGGTGTCTTGATCAGCGAGATATCGTTGCTTAGCACAGTCGAGTCGTAGTCGGCATGCTGTTTAAAGTTGTCCCTGGAGACGGTCAAAACGAGCTTTGCAGTGGTTCGCACGTTGGCACCAAAGTAGATGGTCACACCAACAGCACTGCAAACAAAGTATTCCTCGTTCAAGAAACTAACTTCAGAAAGTGTTGGCGGCTAGTTGCTTACCCGCTGGTGCAATGAGCAGCAGTCAACACCCACTGCGTGTTAATGATGGATCCACCGCACCACCAGTTACCGCCGGGGCTGGCAAAGCTTAGTCCCACCTGATAGGGGAACTGTCCATCAGCGGCGGGTCTGCCATTGGTAATTCGACCCTCAATCGATGGCATAGCGGGCAAGTCACGTAGATGGATTGGAACACCCTGTGGCAAGACGCCAGCGGAGACGGTGGCAATAGCCAGAGCGAGAACTACGAGAACCTTCATAGCAATAGTTTACCGTATACATATTGATTGTTGACTGACTACTGCTGCTTTTTATATACTGTCCAAAACCTCTTATCGGCCACGAGAACTTTTCAGTTATCAGTTCAAGCTTCAAGATTCTAAGAACCATATATATTTATGACATTTTAGGTTCTATAGTATTTCTCTGTCCTTATGACACATTAAAAAATATGTCAAGCTCAACTTATCTGGCCTTAACATAATTTATATCTCCTATTATAGATTATTATTGTTGGGCTCAACTACTGCTCTACTGCTACTCGATTCTTATTATCTGTTCGTTATGAAGCTTAGTGGTAATTTTGACTCCTGTTGCCATAAAATAGGCAAAAGGGGTGTTTTAAGTATGTGCAAATGTATGTAACACCCAGAAGGAGACATATCCGACCATATAAAGTATATAAATATATACCAATAGATGAGTCGAGTTGGCCCTGTCCGTCCGAATGAACGTTTCAATCAGCAACTATAAGAGCTAGAGACATCAATTTAGAATGATGGTTGCTGTATACCGTACGTTTATTTGTTTGTTGCAGATTTCAGATATTCCCCCACGCACCTCCGAAAGTCGATACAAAAGATTTAGAATGAGAATTTGCAATGATATATGCTTGGAAATTGGCTTGGGTCTTTCTTAATATACTATGCGAATTTCAAGTCAATCGGTTAATAAACACAGAAGTTTTTCAAAATAAAATTAAGTACTGCAAAGAAGCAGCAGCGCAGCCTGCTTATGTGTATGTGTAACTGTACGAAGATGTGTTTGGAAATTTTGGACTAGGGTATAGAGAGTTTCGTAGTGTTATAGTTGACTGGAGGTTTCATTTTTGTTTGGATTAGTTTCGTTTATTCAAAGTACTTTTACTTGTTAAAGAATCCCACTAGTAGCGCATGAAGATGATCAAAAGCCGGAGTTATCCTTGATCCACTTCAAGTAGCTGGTCACACGAGTGAAACCAGCTGGAACGCCAGACTCGCAACCTGTTGAGGCCACAAACGAGGTAACTCCAATCAGATCTTTGTTGCTTTCCAACACCAATGGGCCGCCAGAGTCACCCTGGCAGGTGGACATCTTGTTAGGGGTGGCTATGCAGATGATTTTCTCGGTGATGAGTCCCGGTATATAAGGCTTCGCGCAATCGTCGACGGATATGACCTCGAAAGTTTGGTACTGTAGGGTGTTTGAAACACTAGTAGCTGCATCGGCGGTCTTGCCCCAACCGGAGGCTATGGCCTTCTGACCTTTATAGTCGGAGTCAGCGTTAGCGGGCAGCTTAACTTCATTAATAAATGTAGTGAAGCCCACCTCGGGTGTCTGAATCAGCGAGATATCGTTGCTTAGTACAGTCGAGTCGTAGTCGGCATGCTGTTTAAAGTTGTTCCTGGAGACGGTCAAGACGAGTTGGGCGGTGGTTCGCACGTTGGCACCAAAGTAGATGGTCACACCAACAGCACTGCAAACAAAGTATTCCCCGTTCAAGAATCTAACTTCAGATGGTATTGGCGGCTAGTTTCTTACCCGCTGGTGCAATGAGCAGCAGTCAAAACCCACTGCTTGTTAATGATGGATCCACCGCACCACCAGCTACCGCCGGGGCTGGCAAAGCTTAGTCCCACCTGATAGGGGAACTGTCCATCTGCGGCGGGTCTGCCATTGGTAATTCGACCCTGAATCGATGGCATAGCAGGCAAGTCGCGAGGATGGATTGGGACATCCTTTGGCAAGACGCCAGCGGAGACGGTGGCAATAGCCAGAGCGAGAACTACGAGAACCTTCATAGCAATACTTTGCCGTATACTGAGTGATTGTTGACTGACCATTGCTGGAGTATATATACTGTCTTAAACCTCTTATATAACTTTTCAGTTATCAGTTCACGTTCCAAGTTTCTAAGAATCAGATAACTTCGACATTGGGGATTTTCTTGTATTTCTCTGTCCCACCAACACATTAAAGAATATGTCGACCTCAACTAAGCTAGTCTAAACATAATTTATATCCCCTAATTTCGATTATTGTTGTTGGTCTCTGATCTACTACACTCGATTCTTATCATCCGTTCGTTATGAAGTTTAGTGATAATTCTTTCGATTAGTTTCGTTTATTGAGAGCACTTTTACTTATTGAAGAATCGCGCTAATACTAGCGCATTTCGATTGTCAAACGCCTGAGTTCGTCTTGATCCAGTCCAAGTAGCTGGTCACACGGGTGAAACCAGCTGGAAAGCCAGACTCGCAACCGAATACGGATGAAAACGAGGTAACACCAATCAGAATCTTTTCCTTCTCCAACACCAATGGGTTGCCAGTGTCACCATTGCAGGGAGATTTATTGTTGGGTGTGGCTACGCAGATGACTTTCTCGTTGGCGATATTTAGGCCATAGGCCTGCTGGCAGATTTCGATGGACATGACTTCAAAGGTTTCGTACAGGAGGGTGTCAGAAGCATCAGTAGCTGCGTCAGAGATCTTGCCCCACCCAGCGGTGATCGCCTTTTCACCGTCATAGTTGGGGTAGGAGTTAGAAATAGCGGGCAGGCTAATTTTAGTGATAAATGAATTAAAGTTCACGTAGGGCGTCTTGATCAGCGCGATGTTGTTAAGAAGTCCACTAGGGTTGTATTCCGGATGCTGTATAAAGTTGGCACTGGACACGGGCAAAATGAGCTTTGCGATAGTTCGCTCGGTAGACCCGTAGTAAACAGTCACACCGACAGCACTGCAAACAAGGCATTTCACGGTTAATAAACTACTAAAAAATTATGTTTTCTGCCATTTGCTTACTCGATGGTACAGGCAGCACTGGTCAGTATCCACTGGTTGTCAATGATGGAGCCACCGCACCACCTTTCGCGAAAGGGGGTAGTGAAACTAAGTCCCACCAGGTAGGGAAACTGTGCATCCAAGGCGGGCTTGCCGTTGGTAATGCGACCTTGAATTTCGACACTCTGTGGCAAAGTGCCAGCGGAGACGGTGGCAATAACCAGGGCGACAACTACTAGAACTTTCATAATGAAACTGATCATTTTCCAGTAATTTACTGATCGTTGCTGTTGCTTATATACTGCCCAAAAAACCTTATCGGCCACAAAAGCTTTTCTGTTATCAACAAAAGTTTTTAGATTCATGGAACCATGGTTTTCTTTGACAAAGTTATGTAAGTTAGTAAATATAGTAAAGACGGAGCAAGCTAAAAAACCTATATTCCAAACTTGAAGTCTTTTGCTCTTATAGTTCCTGAGAACGAAGCGTTCATACGGATTGATAGACAGACGGACAAGGCTAGATCGATTCGGCTTTTGAGATGATCAAGAACATCTATATTATTGAAAGAGTTCTTATAACATCTTGATGATACTGCTAGTTTTGGTTGAGATGCTTTTGATTACTTTTAAGGCAGAAATTGAAAGTTTTGTTGAATTGTGCAGTTTATTTAAAGTGTGTGATTTGAAGAATTTTTCTATAAGTGCATTTAGTAGGACACGTCGGATTTGTCCTTGATCCAATCCAAGTAGCTGGTCACGCGGGTGAAGCCAGCTGGGGCGCCAGACTCGCAACCAGCGCTGGACACAAACGAGGTAACACCAATCAGTTTGTTGGTCTTGATCGACTTCAATGGGCCGCCAGAGTCACCATTGCAGGTAGAGATTTTGTTGGGGGTGGCAATGCAGATTACACGGCTACTGGCGATCAGAGAACCGTACGTGGCCTGGCAGGTAGGAATGGATACAACTTCGAAAACATCGTACTGCAGGGTGCTGGCAACACCAGCAGCGGCATCGGAGGTCTTGCCCCAACCGGAGGCGATGGCCTGCTCACCCGCGTAGGTGGAGTAGCTGTTGGAAATAGCGGGCAGCTCAATCTTGTTGATGAGGGAAGTGAAGCCCACGACGGGTGTCTTGATCAGGGAAATATCGTTGCTCAGCACAATCGAGTTGTAGTTGGCATGCTGCTCAAAGTTGGAGCTGGGCACGGTATGGACGAGCTGGGCGCTGGTGCGCTTAGTGGCGCCAAAGTAGATGGTCACGGAGGAGGCACTGTGAAGAAAGTGATACCCGTACAACAAACTGATATAAGATAATATATTGGTTATAGTTGCTTACCCGCTGGTGCAGTGAGCAGCAGTCAGCACCCACTGCTTGTCAATGATGGAGCCACCGCACCACCAGCCGCCGCTCGAGCTGCCAAAGCTTAGTCCCACCTGGTAGGGGAACTCACCCTCCTTGGCGGTCTTGCCGTTGGTGATGCGACCCTGGATTGAGGGCACAGCGGGCAAGTCACGAGGATGCACTGGGGCACCCTGTGGAAAGACACCAGCGGAGACGCTGGCAATAGCCAAAGCAAGAACTACGAGCACTTTCATGTTAATCCTTAGTCGAAACGATTGAAATTACACTGACCACTGCTGGACTTTATATACTTTTCAAATCCTCTTATCAGCCGGCTGAACTTATCTGTTATCAGTCAGTACTACTAGAGATGTGAAATTTGCTGTCCGTTTATTTGCTTTGTTTATGGAATTTCCTTTTAACTCTTTAATGAAAATGTCTCAGTATCTTAAGTGAACTGGCCAAATCAAATTCTATATCTGTCATTATCTGGTTTTATTGCTGTTGCTCTTGCGATCGTATCAAATTGTTGAGATTACGCTGGACATGCCAGCAATTAAATGCATTTGAGTATTGAGGGGGAGGCAGACGAGCGGTACTTGAGTGATAAGAACTGATTTCTCCTTATGACGACAATTGGTTTTTGGAATTTCTATCAGCCGAATGACCAGCTAAAAGCGTTAATCACCTTAAACTATTAGGAATTGATTGATATACTGTACAGTTAAGATTAATAAAGGGAATCCCGTCTAATATTTACATTACAAAGGGTGTAATGCACTTGAGGATGTTTTGATAACCACATGAGTGTTTGAAGCTAGGTTAAGAAAATTGGCACATATACTCTATTCTGCTGCAGGCAGTCTATACGTAGATAAGATTGCGATTATATGCTAAAAACATCATTTCTAAAATTTAAAAACAAAATCAATTTGAAAGCTGTTGGATTTTCTTGAAGCACCAGCTGCGTGCCAAAGTTTTGCGCAGTAAACGTATCTTCCGATATCGGGCCATCAAATCAGCGAGCTCGAAAGATAAGACCAGAACTTGGACATCGTGACCAAAACTGAGTCCATGCCCGTGTCTGCACCATGATGTGACATGAGCTGAGGCAGGTCTATCTTATCGGAAGGGTCTTACGGCCCAAATGCTGCCTAATCTTGGCTGGCATTATTGTAGACGTAGCAGTTAGTCGAGAGCTATATAAGAGCCACACTGGTTGGTAAACAAACAGTTGAGTACTAACTAAACAACATGAAGTTCCTGATCATTCTGGCCCTCGCCGTGGCCGCATCGGCCTTCCCAGAAAGCGAACTGGTGCATCGCAGCCGTGTGATGCCCGTGCAGGAGAACATTGAGGGTCGCATTACCGGTGGAAAAAACGCTGCCGTTGGCCAGTTCCCCTACCAGGTGGGTCTATCCCTGCGGTTGAGCGCTGTGTCCTCTGCCTGGTGCGGTGGCTCTCTGATTGGCAACAGTTGGGTGTTGACCGCTGCTCACTGTACCGATGGGTAAGTATGGTGTTCCCGCAAGCAGCAAACAGAGGCTAACCCAGCTCAAATGTTGACAGCATTCAATCTGTGACCGTCTATCTGGGTGCTACGGTGCGCACCCAGGCCGATGTCACCCACACCGTTCCCAAGTCCGACATCATTATCCACTCCGGCTGGAACAGCCAGAACCTGCGCAACGACATCTCGCTGATCAAGATCCCCTCCGTTGGGTACACCAGCAAGATTAAGGCCGTCAGGCTACCCGCTATTGCCAGCTCCTACGCCACCTATGCCGGCTCATATGCCATCGCCTCTGGCTGGGGCCGCACGAGCGACTCTTCCAACGGCGTTGCCACCAACTTGCAGTTCGTCGAGGTCAAGATTATTGCTAACAACGTGTGCGCCGGCGTCTACGGCTCCTCCATTGTCACATCCTCCAACATTTGCATTGAAACCCCCAACGGCAAGTCCACCTGCAACGGTGACTCTGGCGGCCCATTGACCGTCGGCGAGATCCAGGTCGGTCTGACTTCCTTCGGTGCCGCTGCCGGCTGCGAGAAGGGATACCCAGCTGCCTTCACCCGTCTGACCAGCTTTTTGGAATGGATCAAGGGCAACACTGGCATTGCCTACTAAACACCAGGAACTTCAACTCTGCACAATAAATATAAAATGATTCTATCGAAAATCCTACACCTTCTCCATTTATTATACCTATGCAGGAGCTTTTATATTATGCGAAATCGGATCGTCATATCGTGTAGCTGCTATAGGAACAATCGGTCGAATATTGAGTTGTTGTCTTATAGGAATGTATGGTACTTTTTATCATTTGTCTGTCTAGTAATGTCCGTATGAACACTAAATGTGGAGAGTCGTTAGAAAGAGCGGACAGCAGCAGACCATCAAAATAGAAAATAGCACAGTACTCCCATCAATTCATGAGAATCGCAGAGAAGAGCGTTCAACACGAGAGTTTTGACAAAGTCATTTGCATGGCACTATCATAAAATGTTTCGAGTCGCAGAAGGGCGCACAACAATCGTCCTCCACCTCCTATTCCATTTATAGACAGACAGCGCACATCTACTGTTGGAAGAAATGTTTCCAGGTTATTCACAAACACCAGTCTGCTCTGCGGTTGAAACTCAAAGTGCTAAGAGCTTCAAATCCCGAGTAGCTCTAGTTCAGTTATAATTCAGAACTATGGCATTTTTATTATTGTTCATAGTATTACATTATTTATTGCGTATAGATTGGAAAAATTTCATTTAGTAGCGAATGCCTGTGTGGTACTGGATCCAATCCAAGTAGCTAGTCACACGAGTGAAGCCAACTGGAAAGCCGTTCTCACACCCAGAGAGCTTTAGAAATGAGAAGACACCAATGAGTTCGTTGGTGTTAACCAACTTTAATGGGCCACCAGAATCACCATTACAGGTGGAGGTCCCGCCGGGTGTCGCAACGCAGATAACATTGTTGGTGGCCCATTCCTTGTCATAACTGTACTGGCATTGAGTAACGGAGATTATATCGAAGTAGGCATACATCAGGTAGTTGGTAACGCCGTCAGCGGAGTCCGAGGTCTTGCCCCAGCCGGAGGCGATTGCCCTCTGGCCATCATAGTTTGAGTAGCTGTTGGCAATCGCGGGCAGCCTAATCTTGTTGATGAAGTATGTGAAGCCCACGTATGGTGTCCTGATCAGCGTGATATCGTTGTTCAACGTAGCCGAGTTGTAGTCGGCATGCTGTATATAGTTGGAGCTGGACACGGTATAGACGAGCTTGCCGTTGGTGCGAACGGTGGAGCCATAGGCGATAGACACGGAGTGCGAACTGACAAAAGAAAGCTTTCCTCTATTAACAATCTGATCAATGATGATCTTTTTGGTTAGTTGCTTACCCGCTGGTGCAGTGAGCTGCAGTCAGCACCCACTGGTTGTCAATGATCGAGCCACCGCAATACCATTCTCCGTTGGAACTAAAGAAGCTTAGAGCCACCTGGTAGGGAAATTGTCCCTCATAGGCGGCATATCCGTTGGTGATGCGTCCCTCATGCCTGGTCATATTCATTGAACCACCTTGTGGCATGTCACCGGCGGAGACAGTGGCAATAGCCAGAGCGAGAACTATGAGCACTTTCATAATAAGGGATTGCCGTGTACCGAATGATTATTTCGTGGTCATTGCTGCTTTTTATATACCTTCCAGTATACGCTATCAGCTGCTAAAATTTGATTGAAATAAAATCGTAATATAAGCTTTTCAAGATTGAACTTAACTTTGTCTAGATGTGTTGGTTTTCTCGGAAGATTTATAACTCAGGTACTTGAGAAATTTGATAAAGGGTAAATGAATGTATTATATTCTTCGTAATGATAACTCATTGAGTTCATTACTAACACTCGAGAATGTTATCACATAACACACAGCATTTCAAGTAGCCGATTTTGTCAGGGATTTGCCAATTATGAACTTAAGTCGTATGCCGCATACGCATCGTTGTCACAAATGTTGCCAGGTTATTCTGAAAGCGCAAACACCTGTGTGCTCTGCGGTTGGAACTGAAAGTGCGAAGACCCTCATCCCAACCTGCGGTTGTAGCTAGCCTGGAGCATCAAAACCCGAAAACCTTTAGTTCAGTTATAAGTAAGACCTATGCCACTTTTATTGTTGTTTATAATTTTTGAGTATTTATAAAAAGTGCATTTAGTAGCGTATGCCTGTGTAGTTTTGGATCCAATCCAAATAGCTGGTCACACGGGTGAAGCCAGCTGGAAAGCCAGACTCACATCCGGAGCCGGACACAAATGAGGTGACACCAACCAGTTCGTTGGTGTTAGCCAACTTCAATGGGCCACCAGAGTCGCCCTGGCAGGTGGAGGTTCTGCCAGGTGTCGCAATGCAGATAACATTGATATTTGCGACTTGATAGCCATAAGTGTTCTGGCATTGAGAAATGGAGATAATATCGAAGGTGGCATACATCAGGTAGTCGGTAACGCCGGCAGCGGAGTCCGAGGTCTTGCCCCAGCCGGAGGCGATTGCCTTTTGGCCAGCAAAGGTTGAGTAGCTACTGGAAAGAGCGGGCAGCCTAATCTTGTTGATGTAGCTTGTGAAGCTCACAGCAGGTGTCCTGATCAGCGAGATATCATTGTTCAACGTAACCGAGTTGTAGTAGGCATGCTGTATATAGCTGGAGCTGGACACGGTATGGACGAGCCTGGCGTTGGTGCGCACGGTGGAGCCATAGGCGATAGACACGGAGTGCGAACTGCCAAAAGAAAGCATGTACCTTTTAACAATCTGATCAATGATGATCTTCTCTGATAGTTGCTTACCCGCTGGTGCAGTGAGCTGCAGTCAGCACCCACTGGTTGTCAATGATGGAGCCACCGCAATACCAGTTGCCGTTGGAGCTGAAGAAGCTAAGTGCCACTTGGTAGGGGAATTGACCCTCAGAAGCGGCATGACCGTTGGTGATGCGTCCTTCATGCCTGGCCACAGCGGGCATGTCACGAGGATGCATTGGAGCACCCTGTGGCATGACACCGGCGGAGACAGTGGCAATAGCCAGAGCGAGAACTATGAGCACTTTCATAATAAGGATTTGCCGTGTAGCGAATGATGATTACCTGGTCATTGTTGCTTTTTATATACCTTCCAGTATTCCTTATCAGCTGGCAAAATTTAGTGTGCTATCAGTTTTAGGGGTCAATGTTTCAGTCTTAGCCACACTTTCCCATCATTCTAATTTAACTGAAATTGTTACTGTTTCTTGTTGTTCTTGCGATGGTATCGATTGTTTTAGATTACGCTCCACAAATTAAATGCATTAGAAAAGTAAGGGGCGACAGAAGTGGCGGTACTCGAGTTATATCATCTGATATCTCATGACGGCAATTGGTTTTTAGGATTTCAATGAGCCAGATAATTATGTGGTTATAATCATCATATATATATATTAACCTTAAATGTGAATATAGTTTTCGATTTAAAATTTTGCCTGCTACAGTTTAACATAAATTAATCACAAATTGTTGGTATAACAAATCCTTTCTAAATACTGGGCTTCAAGCGCACTTGTCATCGAAATTGATGATTGAAATAAAACGGTAATATAAGCTTTCCAATCTATTGAACTTAAGCATTGTCTAGATTTGATATTTTCTACCGGAAGATTTATAAATCGGGTTCTTGAGAAATTTGATAAAGACTAAATAAATATATTATATTATTCATAATGATAATTGATTGAGTTCATTACTAACACTCGAGAATGTTACCAAAATATGTGATTACACACAGCGTTTCAAGTAGCGGATTTTCCCAGCGATTAACCAATCAGGGGCATGCCGCATACGCACCGTTGTCCCAAATGTTGCCAGGTCATTCTATAAAAGTAGACGCCTGGGCACTGGGCAGTTGAATCTGGAAAATTGAAATCAAATCGCTTTACGTGCTGGGCATGCAAACAAATCAACTGGGACTGAGTCTGAGGGTCTGGGTCGACACATCCTGAGACAGTGGGTCGTCATTGTCAGCGGAACGCTGGTAATCTGAACATTAGCACATAAAAACAATTCATTGCCTGCGTTGCTGACACATGTAGTTGTAGAACAGAAACAGAATCTGTCTGGGTCATAAATGCTGAGCACATTGCCTCCTGCAGGATGTGTGCGTGAGTTGCCTGAATTCAAATACATTGTAGTATTCGGCTCAGCAATGTGCGACATTTGTGCGTTTCTGATGAGCTGGAGATTTGGCTTTAAGACTTGCTGGCTTCCAACTGGTCTTTTAAACCACTTAAATATAAAGAGTGTTTATTTGAAGTTTACGCGTCTGTTTGCATTCATTTTAGAGTTTTTTTTTTGCTGCTTTTTGTGGGCTTCCTTGGCGCTGTCTGATTGCCAGGAATTGCTGCTGTTCTTTGTTTTGCAAACCTTCAGCATTCTGTCATCAGCCTGTGAAACAAAAGAAACTAATTTTCTTGAAATATTTGCCTTCATTATTGTTTGCTTAAAGTAAGCCGGCAACCCAGCGGCCCATCAATTTCTACGTCGCACTTTAAATTGCCAGGCGGCAGAATTTTCTTTATTACGTATACGTAATGCGCTTACTCTTCACTCACTAACAAAAGTCACACGCACATACATATACGCTATACGCTATACGCTTATTAGACGCATATCCTGCAGCAATAGAAGCTCTAACAACAATGTCCAGTTCATGCTCAAGTATCCTTGCCTTCTGTGTCAGCCGCTCAAGTTGATATATACCCCGGCAACGGCATTTGAAGTGTCCCCCAGCAGCGCGCTCCTTTGACGACGACAAACAAGATTGCAGCAATAAAATTTCGACAAGTGAACAACAAATGATAAACGAAGCAGCACACGATAAAAAGCAGTCGCAGAGTCGACAACGAAGGCAAGTCAAAGGCGCACTCGAAATGCTGGTGGCTGGCCAGGCTGCCCAGGCTGGCCAGGCTTCCCCAGGAGCCAACTCCAAGGAGGAGAGGTCAGTCTCAGCTCTCGAAGGCAACCTAATGTGAGCCGCATCGATTACACTGTCCGGACAGAGCATTCCTTTGGCTGTGCTGGATGTTTTTGGCTGCTTTTTCATTACATTTATTTGCTGGGGCCCATTGTTGTTGGCAAATAGAAAACTTTGCACAGTTGCGTTAAATTGTCATGAAATTGTCTCGCTGGCTTGTGGTCAGCAGCCGGTCCAGCTGCTTGTTGGCCAAAATTAATGACAACTGTCTGGCGCAGCTGACCTGTCGAGCATTCGTTGATGACTTATCACATTGCCAGTTGAATAGCTAGTTCCATTTCCGGCCATAATTCAAAATTGCAAGACGCCTTCAGCTTGTCAACGCCAGGCGCCTCATTAATCATTACTCCTGGTCATATGAGTAATGCCTTTTTTCCGCTCCTCAGGTTTCTGCCAGACCAACAGACTGCAGCTGGCCTCAAGATGTTGCCAAACAAACATTGTAACTGGCGCAAATGCATTTTTAAAACTTCTCAACAGCAATTTGTTGTCGCACATGATTTACGCACACACTCAGACATACTCGTAACTATCCTATTTAAGTACATATATACTTCTCTGGTATACTTACAAGTAGAGTTAAGCCTTCTGCACTTGGCTGTTAGTTTCTGAAACTGGTCAAAGTTTGTGTCGCAATTTTCAACTCGGATTTTAATGCGCCCAGTATTGAAAAAGTTTTATTGCCACAGCTGTTCGGACACTAAGCGCGAACCTGAGCGCAATTTTCATTAGCTGTACTTGTCAATAAAATTAAGTTACAATCCTGTCACTTTAAGGCCACAGATTTGTCCATGCAGGAAGTTTGTCCATTCAGGAAGTTCACGTATTTAAGCTTCTTGCTACGCTTCTCGCTACACTTCTCGTTCAACTTCCCGCTACGCTTCTCGCTACGCTTCTTGCTACGCTTCTCGTTACGCTTTTCGCTACACTTCTCGTTCAACTTCTCGCTACGCTTCTCGCTACGCTTCTCGCTACGCTTCTCGCTACGCTTCTCGCTACGCTTCTCGCTACGCTTCTCGCTACGCTTCTCGCTACGCTTCTCGCTACGCTTCTCGCTACGCTTCTCGCAACGCTTCTCGTTACGCTTCTCGTTACGCTTCTTGCTACGCTTCTTGCTAGACTTCTCGTTCAACTTCCCGCTTCGCTTCTTGCTACGCTTCTCCTTACGCTTCTCCTTTCGCTTCTCGCTACGCTTCTCGCTACGCTTCTCGCTACGCTTCTCGCTACGCTTCTCACTACACTTCTCGTTAAACTTCCCGATACGCTTCTTGTTACGCTTCTCGCCACGTTTCTTGCTACGCTTCTCGCTACGCTTCTCGCTACGCTTCCCGCTACGCTTCTTGCTACGCTTCTTGCTACGCTTCTCGGTACTCTTCTTGTTACGCTTCTCGCTACATTTCTCGCTAAACTTCCCGCTATGCTTCAAGCTACGCTTTTCGCTACGCTTCTGGATAAGCTTCTTGTTAAGCTTCTCATTATGCTTCTCGTTACGCTTCTCGCTACAACTCTCGTTAACCTTCTCGCTACGTTTTTTGTAACGCTTCTCGTTAACCTTCTCGTTACTCTTCTCGTTAAGCTTCTTGTTAAGCTTCTCGTTACGCTTCTCGCTACGCTTCTCGCTACACTTGTCGCTAAGCTTCCCGCTACGCTTCTCGCTACGCTTTTCGATAACCTTCTCGCTACGCTTTTTGTATACTTCTCGCTACGCTTCTGGCTATACTTCGCGGTACGCTTCTCGCTATGCTTCGCGCTAATCTTTTCGTTATGCGTCCCACTACTTTCTTTAATCAATTTTATTCTAAAATAACACCTTAAGTGTATTTGCATAAAGACATTGGCAGAGGTTTGTTGCACTTCTTGCCTTGCTTCTCTCATAGCTTCTTATCCAAGAATAAACGCTAACCCTGCCAAGTTGTTCGCTGGTAACCAATATAGCGGCACTGAATGACTGCCAATATTTTGACACAAATCCTGGGCACTGAGGACAAACGACAAACACAAGTAGCTGGCATTAAATTTTATGCGCAGGGATCAAACTATGTAATATTCCACATAGATATGTATATGCTTTTGCACAGCGACTGCCAGCAAATATTTGAAGAAATTCATGACAATCAGATTTCGTTTTCTGCCTTTTTCATCTACTACGCGTATCAATAAGCTGGCAAAAAAGTAACGCTGGCTGGCTTTTTTTGGCATATGAAAAAGTTCTCGTATCAATATAAATATAAATATAAATATCTGGCATACAAACAAATCCCTTTCGATAGGTTGGTTGCCTTTCGGCAGCCGTTTTTATTGTGCTTGAGTTTGTTTTTTGTCTACTCGACAATTGGATTTCGGAGCGACTTGGAAATTGAGGGATTTGCTCGCATCGATTGCCAGGAATAGCGAGACAAATACGTGTCCCAGCCTGAGACACTGCTCAGTTTCCTGGAGCATGCAAAATGATTGCTTGATACTCGATTGCTCGGGTATCAATGGCTCGGATTGTGCTTTTCTTTCATTTCCCTTTTGGGCTGCAGCGAAATTGCAACTTTTGTCCTGTCTAGTCTGGCAGCTGCCTTTTGTGCATTCGCAGCCTGTCAGACAGCGTGCAAATAGTTAATATTAAATATTAAATATTATCAAAGAGCGACTCTTTCAGCCGTACTTTCATTCATACATATGGGAGTGCTCGCATGTATGTGAATGGAAAGTAAAGCCATTGTTACGACTTTATTAATGCGGCTGCATTTTTTTTTTGTATTTTTTATATTTATGCTTATTTTAAAATATAACGAGTGTACGAGCAAACGCTGCTTGGCTCGTAAAATAAAATATAACTACTCATCAAATTTTAGCATGTAAATTTATATATCTTTTTGCTTCCTTTATTTGGCAGCTGCGGCAAGGCTTATGAACATTTTTGCTTTTGTCAATATTTTTCTTGCTTCGTTGCTGTTGCTGTGTGTTGCTTTTGTTGTAATTTCGGTATATTGTTTTCTATATATTTTTCTGCTTGAACGCACTAAAAGCTACTCGAATGCCAGTCAACCAAACAGTCGGGCCATCTACCTTGCCCCCCATCCACATACCCCGCTCCACTTTGCATCTTCAGTTTTGCTTTTCAAGGCATTTGTTTGCTTTATGTCTTTATTTTGTACCATGCAAGAGGAGACGAGAACCAACATGTATTATAATACTCTGTATCCAAAAGCTCAGCTAAAAGGGGTATATTATAGTAAATGAAACAGATGGAGGGATATTGGACCCTATAAAGTATAAATATTATTTATTAGCATGAATAGGCCATGTCTTTAAAACTATAAGAGCTAGAGTTGCTAAATTTGGTATGTATACTCCTGAATACCATACAAAGCTAACAATTATTGTAAATTTCTCTAAATTTCGCACGCTACTCCAATAATAAGAAATCAAATTACAGTCGCAGATTTGATACTAAAATATACCATAGTATGCTGTCTTTGTATACTGAAAATTTCATTAAGATGGTATGATATAAAGAACTTAGTTATTCAGGAGCTTATATTATAGTAAGATATGTTACGATACTTCCTAACTAAGTACAGGGTGCCGTCTAGTCACTCCCTCCCGACTAGACTACTTTTTTGTTTTTTTTCCTGTTGAGTGATGGCTGCCATTCGACTATGTAATGGTATTGCATATGAGTGTGTGCTGTTGTTGTGTGGGTGAGTGCTTTTTGAGCGGCTTTGCATATGCATATACTCTGATTTGTGTGCCTTCTACTTGATACGCTGTCGTAAGTGGCAACTTTTGAATACAGGAGTAGCAACCGAAAATGTTTCAATTATTGCACAAGTTTTGCCAGATTTAAAACAGAAATAAATATATACCATAGGTTTATTATATACGTAGTCCTTCGTCTGCGCACTTAAGCCATTAACTTTTGCTGTCAATCAATTGTCACTCGCCAGGCAACAAACAAAACAAAAACATGTAACACAAACACAAACTCAAACACAAAGGATGGAAAGCATGACGAGACATTTTGGTTGAAAAAAATTAAGTAAAGAGAAAACAACGGAGTCTCAGAGAAGAATTAGTTGGAAAATACTATTAAACTACGAAATGCTCTATGCATGAATACACACTGAACGCAAATAATTAAGTTATAGCAAATTTGCGGCTGTTCTATGCGATTCTCATGACGTTTTTTTTTCGTTGCACTTTTTCAAGTGTTCTTATGATTCATGCTTTCACAACTTCTATTACCTGTTCCATTTGCAATCCATGTCTGCTGCTGTAGGGCATAATACCAAAGGCCAGATACCCACATCGACCAAAAGAATTACCACTCAATCAGCAACAACACAAACCAACAAAAAAAAGCAGAGAAAAGTCTTTGTCTTTGTGTGAACTGTGGGGAAATCGCAGCGAACTTTGCCGTCAAGTCATTGTTGAAGTTGAAGTGGTTGGCCATGGAGGGGCATGGTGTAGAGAAGGATGCCTCTGCCTAACTGGCAGACAAGTGAAGGCAAGCCAAGGCGAGCCAAGCCAAAGTGTTGTTTGGATTTCATTATACAATTATCTTGTTACCAGAAATAATGGTGTCGAGCCGGGCAACATGCCAAAAACATTCAATGAGCCTGATGTGCCTCCGTCATGTGGGTGTCAGTTAGCTCCAGCTTGCTCTTTGAGTGCCACATGTGTGAATTGGTGTGTGTGTGTGTGTGTGAGTCCTGGCAGCCGGAAGCTGCGAGCGTTGGCAAAAGCAGGAAGTCATTAGCCAAAAAAACGCTATGCCATGGCTTCGGCTTCGGCTTCGACTGGCGTTACGGTGGGGTAAAGTCAGTATAATGCGATAAATAAATGAAAATGTTTGAGTTAAATGAATTAAGTGTGCGATACCCTAAGCGTGTATGTGTGTGGGTGTGTGTGTGTGTGTGTGTGCTGGCAGGCTGAGGACTTTGTTAGAAACACTTTCTGTGTTGGCTGTCAGCGCAAGTGACAGCCCGTTAAATATACATAGAACTTGAGGGTAAGTGCTCTTGGCTAAGTGAGTCTCTCCCTAACCCACACTCTCTCTCTCTCTGCGTCTCTGTCTCTCTATCACCCTTTCTATTAGTTTCCTAATTTTGTGGTAGTTAATTACCCAAACATCACTCAAAGTGTCACAGCCAAAAAGTCACGACGTATGTGTAGACACTTTTGTGAATTACTTGGCTAAAATGATGCACTAACTTAGTTGGTCATTCTCTCAATCATTGTGCCTAGTCATAGTCGTTGATTTATCATCAAGCAGTTAGTTTCTTTATGATAAGCTGCCTGTCTAGTTAAAGTTGCTGCTCATGTTGCGCCAATGCCATTATCATAATCATTATTATGGGCAAGTGTTAAAATTCACAATGGGGTTGTGAGTCGAGGGGCTGAGCCTAATGATCTGCCAGTGGCGTGGCTGAAGGGGGGTCCCTACAAGTTTAGTTCACGCAGGCAGCAGAGTAAGTTCATCAATATTTATATGTGCTGGAGCTTAGGCAGTAGCAAAAGCCTTTGCATTTCAACCGATGGTTATATTTTTGAGATGCTATTGGGGATTTTTCCCTATCGAAAGGATGATTATGCTCTTTGAACCAAAAATTCAATGGGAAATCAAAGTAGTGCTAAAAACATGTCCAGAGTTACAATCCTCATGTAAATCGAAGGTTTTTTGGACAAGTGATGAGGTTAGACATTGAAGCTGAATAGCAAGTAGTATCCTTATAAACTCAGCCAATTCATCAAGCCTGACAAACCTTTACCATCAGCAAAATACTTGAAATTTATTTATAATTTTGAATTTATTTTAATATATATACAACCAAATCGATGCTGTAGCTATACTTATTAAAAAACTCTCTCAAAATCGATAGTCTATACAAATTGAACATCGTTACAATTTTCTAAATTTTCATGTGCATAAATTTTAAGAACAGAATCTTTATGCCAATGGCCTCCTCTTTACATACCCGCCACTGCACCCAATTAGCAATGCTCACTTGTAACATGTGTGTGTGTGTGTGTGTTAGTGCGTGTGTGTGTTGAAATTTGCTGTCCTTGCAGCTTTCGTCCTGCTCTCTCACATGGCATGATAGACAGTCTTTTTATTTGTGGCTGGCTCAACTTAATTAATTATGTAGCCGACTAGTTGCCCAACCAAAAATCGTTAATTAACTTGATTGCTTTGAATTGACTGCGATTTATTAGCCAGGATTGCATTGACTCTTCAGTCAAAAAGTTTTCAAACACACTCACATGTGGGAGAGAGTATGAGAGACTGGTATAATTGATGAGCTGACTCTTTGTTAATTGATTTTGCTGTGTGGCAACAACTTTATAACGAAACCAAATTGGTTTTATTAGCTGGCAAGCAACTGGATAAATAATTGATTGGCTTGGCATTTGAAAGATTTTGCATTTGGCTTTTTGGGTCAAAGTGCTGACCCCAATCCTTTTCCCCCACAGGTGACAGGCATAACATACTACATACATAAATAAATTAAAGTGCCTCCTGGTCTGGTCATGGTCTGGCACATGTAGACCAGACCAAAATATTGTGTTCAAGCTAACTTTCTGACCAACAGCCACAAAATGTGTCATGAGAAATTCGAAATGAACTTGTTCAACAAGGCGACCCAAGTTTTGTGGCCCAAGAAAGCCAAAAGAAAATGAACTATTCAATCAGAAAATGCTACGACTCTTAACTGAAATTGCAAAATGCAACTAAATTTGTGACTCTGCCAAGTGGAATTTAAATAAAAACTTTTGCAATAAACGCTTGCAGCCCACGCGGCGTTTGCCGAGAGTCGCATCAAGTTGGTTGCTTTGACATTTTAACTAACTTCGTGTAGATGCACACACACAAACACACACACGCAAATACACACACACTCGCACACCTAAAATGTGCATACAAAATAAAAAACAAAAAATATGTTTTGCAGCTTTTGGGGCTTTTCCGGATAACGCATGTTTTTCAAAAAATATGAACAAATCCGTCTGTCTTACAGAATTGGTTTCTGAATTTCAATTTTATTTGTTGTCGGACTTTCAAAGTTGCCCAAAATCTTAACAATGAGCTATCAATAGAACCAGCTATAAACTATTCCGGATTATAGGATTATCAGACCCAGTTAAGGTCTGAAGATCCTCATCAGTCTGGTAACATTAAAAAAAAAGAAATAGCCTGAGCTAAATTCCACTTTGGTAATAATTAATTTATAATAAGTAAAGCACACGTTTAGGATCGTCTAAAGGGTAAATGAGTAATACAATGAGTACAAAAAGTAATATGTACAATTTGCTTAAGCCACAGTAGGAAGCAGAAACTCGTTTAATAAAATTATAATCAAATTTTTTAACAAAAAAAGAAATTAATAAAAAAAAATAATATTAAGATGTTAAATTAAAGAGGAATTCATAACTGGGCAAAATATATATTTGTATAAGTATTTCGGGTTTCGTTTTAGTGAGAGGTCTTACACAAATAAAAACAAGTAAGAACGTTGCAGTCGTCGGTGGCCTCCGACGGCGGACGCACCCGACTGCAGAATACTATGTTCCCAGTCCTATGTATATAATATGGTTATTTGTGAGTTCAGAAAGAAACGCGATTTTGCTCCTTTGGGTGCGTGGGGGTGGGGGGTGTCCAAAAATTTTTGATGCAGTTTTATCCAGGGGGTCAACATTAGTCTCTATGCCAAATTTGGTGACTCTAGCTCTACTGGTGTGGGAGATATAGGTTTTGCTCCATTGGGGGGTGGGGGTGGAGGGGTCCAAAAATTTTTGATGCAGATCTGTCAGGAATCTCAACTTTAGTGTGTATGCCAAATTTGGTAACTCTAGCTTTAAAAATGTGGACGATACAGGTTTTCCCCAAATTTTCGTGGAGGGGGTGGGGGGAGGCTGATCTTGACACTTTATAAACTGACGATATACACCAACATGTGTACCAAATTTGGTTTGCTCTAGCTCTAAAGATGGAAAGGCAAAAAAATTGCGTTCATACGGACAGACGGACAGACAGACGGACATTCAATCGCAATCTCTTTTAACTCCAAAATATACTATTTTAGGGCATCCCTTCGTGGAACATATTTTGTACAAATCAATACCCTTTCACAATTTTTGTACAGGCAAAAGAAATTAAATAAAAAAAAATAATTTAAGATTTTAAGCTTGCCGGTCTGTTGGCAATAATCTTCCCCCATCAGTGTTCGGAGTTTGCCCTACTCTATGTCCCACTCTATTTCCTATTTCCTACTCTACATACAATTATATTCTTTCCCATCCCTTCCCTTTCTATGTCCTTCCCTCCTTACATGTACCCATCTCTAACCCACACATCGCGTGTGCAGCGTTGCGAGGCCATCTTGCCGGACTGGCTTCTATCTTCCCCCCACCCCCCCCTGACGCTTTCACTCATATTGTCTTTCTTTATTTCTTCTACTCTTATCGCCTTGAAATTAACCCTAAATTCTATAAGTTAAGTTTTCTTCATAACTAATCCCTATTCTATCTTGCTTGGCTCTAAAACGCCACCGACAATTCCTTGCTGTGAATAGGGGCATAGCTAGCCGAGACTGGCAAACAAACTTCCCCCACGTGCTGGTGTCGTTACTACAGTTTCCAATTGTAATTTCTGTAGGCTTTTTGAATTTTTTTCCGTATATCTACGTTTATACTATACTTTTTGGTTCGACGCATGCACTGTTTTCCTTCTTAATACTATAATAAATATATATAATAATTAAAACGGAGATTCACAACTGTCGGCAAATATTTTTTGTACAAGTATTCCAATTTCTCCCATGAGAGGTCTACACAAGAGGTCAGACACGTAAAAAGACAATAATTTACCTTTTAGTCAAATAAATAAGTTCAATCTTCGCTAAATAATTCAATATGCGACTTGTCAAGATGCCAACTTGGTAACAGAATATTTGTTTAATAGATAATTAATTACATGAATTTGACAAAAAATAAATAGTAATTTAAATGATCAATTTAAAAAATGATTTGTATTTTAATTCTTAAGCCTGTATTTTAATTGTGGCAAATCGAAATGTGCCTCAAAATGATAATTGGATTTATTTGCGTGCTTTGCAACAGTTTCAAATCCTTAGGTCAACGCCGAAAACGTTTTTCGGAACATCTCGGATTGTAACTTTTTGGATATGTGCGATATTTTGTCATATCTAAGCCACAAAATACGAGTGAAACTTTTTGCCGCTGCTGTCATAAATTTGCGCAATGCAAACATTTATCAGCATGGCCGGACCCGTACCCATACCCGGATCCGGACACGGACCTGCACCCAGTTAGCAGCAGTCTGCACTTGATATTTAAGGTTGCCAGTCCCCGAGATCCCCAGTTTCCTAGTTCCCAGTCTCCCAGCTTCCGTATCCACTCTCAAGCTCAGCTGCTGCTCTCAGTGACTGACTTTGCTTTGTTGGATGCCGAGTTTGGTTTTTTATACTCGGCTTCTTTTTTTCTATTTTTTTTTTTTTTAGTAAATGGTTTTTATTCAAACCGCAGCACCATATGCGCTGGGATATTCCATAGCAGTTCTTATTCCTATTACGCTAACTGAATGTGGAGCTCTCTTCAGAGCATTGTGAGCACTTCATTGTTGGGCAGTGTTTTCCTTGCATATTCATGCGCGCTTTTATGCACATGCATGAGATGGCAAAATTTGAATATTTATTTCATTTTATATTTTATGAATATCGCCATTCTACAAGCAATGTAAAACTCATTGCACAAACAATTGTTTCAGATTACGGAGCACAACTAAAAGTATGCTAAACTTAAGAATTCTACAACAAAATTTGATGGGCCATGGGGAAACTTTGCATAAAATATATACATAATACAAAAAATAAAGAAAACACTCATAAAAATGAAAAAGAAAAAACTTTGGCCGTTATTTAAATGCGTTGCAATAATTTAAATGTTGACATATTGTCAGGCAGCCACGCCCACCCAGCAGCGCCCACTTTCACTTGCTGACAACTTTTTCGTTGTTGTTTTCTTTGGATTTCTTTTTTTCTTTTATTGTGTCGCCGCGAAAATTTAATGAATTTTAATGAAAACTTATGTCCTGGGCGCATGTGGCGCTTGTAACAGCTGCTGCGGCGCCCCTCCTTCCCCATTTGCCTGCCAAAACACTTGCAATTGTCGTTTAATGTCAATTTAAACTTTTGATGTGCGCGCCGCCATTTTGTTGCCCATTGGCATTCATTTGTGTATCTGTGTGTGTGTGTCAGTGTGTGTGTGTGTGTGTGTGTGTGTAAAGGACACACAAATCAAGAAAAAACTGTTCTCTTTGGGGTGCCGACAAATGGATTCTCCTGTAGACATACTCGAGTAAATTAATGCTATCCTATGGCAGGACGATGTATATATCCTATCTTAACCAAAATC
>JBAMCL010000227.1:12500-55000 GCA_037075165.1 Hirtodrosophila histrioides
TTGCCCATGGAGTCGATCAGGCAGATTGGCCTGAAGGAGGACGCTTCATCGGGTGGCTTGCCTGGCTTTGGGAGAAGCACCAGCTTCTGTATCTTCCATCGGTCTGGGAAGACTCCTTCGCATAGGCATTTGCTGTACAGCTGCGCGAAAGCGCCTGGCTGCAACGCGATGGCCAGCTTCAGTGCCCTGTTGGGGATTGCGTCTGGTCCCGGTCGCCACCCAACGAGCTACCATGAGCACCTCATCAGCAGTCACTGGTTCAGCCTCAAAGACTGGCAGTAGAACGCTGCCCGTAGGTGCGCTGCCCCTGGCTAGCAGGCGATCCTCGCGGTGTGGAAAAAGGGTCTCCACAATCGCTTTCAGACGCGCTGTGTCTGATGGTGTCTCGTGTCTGTTGGCAAATATTCGCTTGACAACCAGCTTATACGCCTTTCCCCAGGGATCGTGGTCCGCTGAGTCGCAGAGTTGGATAAAGCAATTTCGCTTGCTGCTTTGTATGGCCTTCTTTAAAAATCTCCTGGACTCGCCGAAGTTGAGTTGTAGCTCCGGCCAGTTGCCCGTCTGGCGCTTCCTCGCGCGCTGATAACGCCGTCTTGCGGCTAGGCAGGAGCTACGCGCCTGCGTAATGCTGTCGTTCCACCAAAAGGCCGGCTTGTGGTGCATTCTGTAGGCGTTCGCAGTCGCCATACTGGAGTCGCATGCGACTTCCACGTGTGTCTGTGTGTGTGTGTTTGTGTTTGTGTTTGTGTTTGTGTCTGTGTGTCTGTGTGTCTGTGTCTGTGTGTCTGTGTGTCTGTGTGTCTGTGTGTCTGTGTCTGTGTGTCTGTGTGTCTGTGTGTCTGTGTGTCTGTGTGTCTGTGTGTCTGTGTGTCTGTGTGTCTGTGTGTCTGTGTGTCTGTGTGTCTGTGTGTCTGTGTGTCTGTGTGTCTGTGTGTCTGTGTGTCTGTGTGTCTGTGTGTCTGTGTGTCTGTGTGTCTGTGTGTCTGTGTGTCTGTGTGTCTGTGTGTCTGTGTGTCTGTGTGTCTGTGTGTCTGTGTGTCTGTGTGTCTGTGTGTCTGTGTGTCTGTGTGTCTGTGTGTCTGTGTGTCTGTGTGTCTGTGTGTCTGTGTGTCTGTGTGTCTGTGTGTCTGTGTGTCTGTGTGTCTGTGTGTCTGTGTGTCTGTGTGTCTGTGTGTCTGTGTGTCTGTGTGTCTGTGTGTCTGTGTGTCTGTGTGTCTGTGTGTCTGTGTGTCTGTGTGTCTGTGTGTCTGTGTGTCTGTGTGTCTGTGTGTCTGTGTGTCTGTGTGTGTGTGTGTGTGTGTGTGTGTGTGTGTGTGTGTGTGTGTGTGTGTGTGTGTGTGTGTGCAGCGCTGCTGCTTGACTCCTCCTCGGCAGCACCCATCTCTGTGGTGGTCGGTGTTTCAGCTGCCGCTTCATCAGCAACGGCATCCTTCTTCTTTACGGCATCAAGCTCCTCAGCGGCCATCTTCTCGACCACGGAAGTCTATAAAAATAATACCATTAAAAAAAATCGGAAGATATATTTTAGCTCGCGACACCACATACACATTAACGAGTTTGTTATGGTCAGCTGTTTGGTAGCTACTATGTGTGCAAAATGTTAAAGGTGTTGGTGTAGAAAATGACAGGGTCGATGCACTCTTAGATGCAAAAATAAGGTCAATACTACAAATAATCACGATTAAATAAATAAATTAACATGCTAATAAATAAATAAACATTACAGGAACTTGCAATACAGCTTTGTTGCTGGAGTTTGCATTGCCGGCTGCAATTGAAGGTACGCAGCGGAATTGCTCACATATGTTTGTAGGCTTGTGCGTGTTGCGCAAATGCGTGCGCCACAACAAAAAGACACAATGGCCAAACAAAGGTAAGTTTGCACTATTTTTAAAAATTGTCACTGCATATAACTTTATTCTGCCTTTTACAGGGTAATTGAGGCTGTATGGCCTGGCCGAAATCTTGCACTGCCCGGTGTGGGCTTGAAAATGCGAATCAGCTGCGTGGCTGCCGGCACAAATGGAGCGGACTCACATATGTATATCTCTGCAGATAGATGGTGGCCTCAGATTTGGTCTGCTGTGTTCAGCTCCAGCACACTTATTCGCCAATTGCCGGTGAGTTTCTTGACGTGTGTTTCAATATTCGAACAGAAAAAAATCCACTGACCCGGCTGCTGTGTCGCTATTCCGGGCCAGGCTGCCGAGGATAAAGAGGATGTCACACACGGGGCACTGGGCAGGCCGGATATTTACACTCTAATGTTCTGAGTTACACACAAATACTCAAAAAAAAAATCCAAAGTATAATTTTCCGCCTTGCTGCGTGCACTTAACCGGCCAATCCCGCGCCATTTGCCTTTGCACTCCTATTTATCTTCCTCAAGCGCCTGCGCACCCTCACCAATACATATCTGTTTTCCCCACAGTACTGGCCGCCTGCTCCCCGCTACTTTTACATGCCCGTTGACTCCCCAACTAAACACTGCTTACTAAACTAAACGATATTTCCTTTTCAGCCCTGGTCTTGTGCGCGGTGCCACTTTGCCCCGGTACAAAATTGAACATCTTACACATACTGTTCCCACGCAGTTATAAGAAAGGGAGCGTGCTGCATGTAAGAGCTGTTTCATGAATGTCTATATACTACCTCTGTATATAGCTTATTTTTTTAATAGTATTAACAACATGAGGAACTCCCCTAAAGATTCGTCTTGGACAAATTGACATCGTTATAGGTTATTCACACTGCGCCACCATCTACCATCTGGCGTGATGGTCCCATTGTTATATTCGTGCCGAAATTTGACCATCAGTTCCACCATCTCATTTGTATGTTCCTATCCCACACGTGCCTTTTCGATTTTATGTCGGTTGTTTTCGAATGCAACAATATTTAATATTTACTACGAAGATGTAAACAATGACAACAAAAATGAGTGGCTACAACAAGAAGCGCAAAAAACAAATGAGAAATGACCGAATCGTTTACATTTATAAGTTTGTAAAACCTGTCTGTCTGACCTAACATAATATGCAAAATGGCCGTAATGTAGATTCAAGAAATTAATAATATTGAAATGCCAAGTCCATTTAGGGGTTAAGCCATGACCAAAATTGCATTTTTTATAATAAGCATTTGAATTTGAAAAAGTTATGGTAGATTGAAGTCTAAGTAGAACATGTACATATATCGCTCCATTAATTGCAAAATGACCGAAATATGGACTTCAAGAATCGTCGTCGTCTGACTGCTGCTCTAAACACTATTTTTTGTCTGTTTTGTCGAGTGATTTGTTTATTAATAAAATCCTTGTTATGCTACAATATAGCGAAAACAACAGCCAATTCCTTTATGAAATTAATTTAAATTAATATTTCACAAATTTTCTTGTCTGCTGACGCCAAAGGTTGAATTGATGGTAGAAGGTGGCAGTGTGAATCGGTGTTCCACCATATATCATGCGTTTCCCGATGATGTTTTCAGTGTGAATAGCCTATTAGTGATTACTGGTAGCAGTTAAAGTATATTGGTATCGAGTACTTGTGACGAGTAGCAGTTTCAATATTTCTAAGTGAAATGAAGGTTTGGAAGAAATATCTAGTAAACATTTACGTATGTTTTATTTTAAAATTACTTACTTATTTAGTTTATTATTCATACACAAATGTGTTAATTGCTGCCGATATTAGCTATACTAATTTAGCGGTTATTATCCTTTTACGAAAATCCCAATGCTCTCTTTAAAATAAGTCGGCTCTTAGCACCTGCATAAACAAATAAAATTCTCATATTTTACTTAATATCCTAATGTACTAAATAAGTACATACATATCTAAATATATCAGCAAACATTGACACTAATATAACATGTTTACATTTTCATGCTAACTTGCGTACATTGTATGTATATGTACATGCATGAATGTGTGTTGTAATTATAAAATATTTGTGCTTATGAATATTTAAATATATAAAACCAGTTACGAAAAAAAAATATACGGGTATACATACATGTTTCGTTTCAGATCAACAGATTTTTGGATTAATATTTTTTAAAGTTTATTAAATTCACGAATGTTCAAATCAAATTAAAATATCAACCTACTGTTAATCTTTAATTATATGGTCAAGCGATTCTTGTTAAAGACTAAAATTTATCACCAATTTTAATGCCATGGATACTACTAGCTCAACCGGTAGGCGGCGAAGCAATATGTGTGTTAACGCTGAGGATAATGCTCTGGATCAAATTACAAAGGAGGTAAGCTTGATATGTATGTGGATATATGTAGTATGTAGGTATCAGAGATCTGCAGCGGCCCACCGCAACTACTAGTGTACCGCGTTTGTACAATATCATTTTCATATATGAGTATTGAAACATCGCAACAGAAATTGATGTGGTGTTCTTTTACTCGTTTTTTTCTTTTTCTGCACCTTCCTATGCGGTGCCTGAAGTGTGCGTCACATTCTGAGTGGGTATATTTTCGACAAACAAACAATCACAGCACAAAATGTGTGTGTAGAAAAAAGCATACAAAAGAAAGAAAAAATATTGCGATAAATTACTGATCTTGCACTCCCAATATTCATTAAATTTTGTCTACTTCATTCCGCTATTCTGCGACAAAACGTCGCAGTAAAGAAATGTAGCTAAACAGAATAATGAAACTTGCGTTCCTGGCAGCGCATATTTTATTGTCGCTTCATTCCCATGTTCATTGCTCATGCGGTGTGGTGGTTCTTGTACAACCACCAACGCTAAAAAGATGAGTACACTACTGGTGTCAAAAACAACCACCGGTGCAGATCTCTGGTATGTATGTACATACACACATATGTAGATTGATATTCATATGAAAAAATACATTTTTCCTCCCTGTACCCATAAAATGGGTAAATCTGTGCAAATGTATGTAACAGACAGAAGGAGACATCTCCGACCCCATAAAGTATGTATGTATATTCTTGATGAGTATCAAAATTGTTTTCGATTTGACCCTGCCCGTCTGTCTGTCCGCTAGAGACACCAATTTTGGAATGTAGTTTCCTGTAAATCAAGTTTGTTTCCAATATCAGATATAATTTTATATCATCATTTATCATTTATGATAACATTTTATACCAACAACGTCAAATATATAGCTTTGGAATTCGACATGTATATTATCTTGGTAACTCTTAATCTACTGTCGAAATTTCAAGTCGATAGGATAATAAACACTGAACAAGGAAGATTTACTGCTGCAGCTCGGTGTGGGGAAGAAGCAGCACAGCCACCCCTTTTGTATAATGCCTCGCTTGTGCTGTAGCTTGTGTGTATGCGTCTTTGTGTGTGTGTATGTGTAAGTGTACAAAGGTGCGATCGGAAATTTTTGACCTGGGTACAGGGAGATTTGTAGTCGGGTATACTCGACTATAGCAATCTTACTTGTTTTCCTTCAAGTTATAAAAAGCAATGCTCGATCGCATCTTCGTACTTTATTCATCACTCCGACTTGGCCATTCTGACTTTTTCACGACCTCGTGTACTAAAGAATAACAAACAGCACAGACAAACAACTCAAAACACTTCAATGTCAAATTCTCTTAATTTTATACAACGCACAGTGGCCGTGGCAAAAATTGGTTCATCTGTTTGGGCGGTTAGTTAGTTGGATATTCAAAGAATTAAGTTATTTTGAAATTCCAGAAGATTAAGTTTGTGAAGTAAAAGAGAATGATTAACAGAGTCAAAAGCCTTACTGAAATTAGTGTAAATAACATCTCTGCATTTTAGATTGAAATCCCTTAGTGACGAAAGAAATAAATTCCAATAGGTTAGTGGTAGTATATCTATATTTCACAAACCCGTGTTGGCAGGGTGAAATTATGGATCTACACACATGTTGAAGTTGAGAAGTTATTAATTTCTCAAAAATCTTAGGAATAGCAGACAACTTAGAAATACGTCTATAGTTCTCGACGTTGGACTTGTTTTCTTTTTTATGGAGAGGAATAATAAATGATTCTTTCCAAATGTTAGGGAAAGAGCACCACTTCACGGACAGTTAAAAACGAATAAATAATGGTTGATGGAAGTGTTGATGACCTACGTTTCGCATTAACGAAGTTATAAAACCTTTTAGGATCCCGCTGAAACTGAAACCTACATCTTCTAAGGTTGTTATTATAGCAATGTATATTGAGTACAAAGAAGCTAGATCGGGCATTCAAATAGCGAGAGATATCCAAGAAAGAGCCAGATTTCTTGAACTTCTTGTACAAACTCGACTTTCTATTTTTTCAGGTTTATTAAATCCTGCGTTAACCACACAGGCTTGTTGGACCTACGTGGTTTATCCAACGGAACACAAATATCAAATAATAAGTTTAAAGTAGAGTAAACAAATTGAATTGCTCTATCCATGTCTCTACACGAGTAAAGCTGAGACCAGTCAGTTTGGGATAGAAGCTGAGCGAGTTAAGTAAAATCGGTTTTCCAAATTTGACGAACTCGCTCTGCAGGTTTGCTACCCGAGCTTAGCACCCTGGCAGGTTAGTCAATCAACACCTCCAAAATTGGGTGATAAGGATCTTCAGGAAGGGATATAGGGTCAGTACTGGAGACAGATAATAAGGAGGGATCCAAGACAAAAATAAGATCAAGCATTTTATGACGTACAATGACATTCCAAATAAATTGTGAATAAAATCATGCTGAGATGTGTAAGTCAACAAGCTGGAGTCAGGAAGTTCCGGCAAGTCACGATGAAAAACCATTGAGGGGACAGATTGTATAGCAGAAGTATGCAAATAATATAAGGAAATATCGGAAGAAGGGGGAATAAAAGAACAAGTGATAAAAAAACAAACTTCGGAGATACTTAATTTTACAGCAAAAAATTCAATAAATACAGAACTATCAGTTATTATTATCTCTGAAGATAAATCAGCGTCAACAGCAATTAGAACACGACCACCACGACGAGAAGTGCGATCTTTTCTGTAAATTCAGAATTTGTTGGACAGGATTTTAGATTTAAGAATTTCGGGCCTAAACCATGTTTCAGAAAAGGCAACGACATGGAAAGGAAAAATTAGGCTATTAAGATAAAGACTACTAAGTTTACTACAAAGACCTCTTACATTCTGATAGCCCAGTGAGAGGGAGGTTGTTCGTTTTTTAAACTATCAGTTACTACAGGAGGTGGATTAGAACTACCACCTGAAGTGGGAAGTGAAGTGGATGCCAATTTTTCTTTTTACTCCCTGTACACATAAAATGGGTAAAAGCGGCTATTGGATTTGTGCAAAAGTATGTAACAGAAGGAGATATCTCCGACCCTAGAAAGTATATATATTCTTGATCAGTATTAAAAGAGATTTCGATTTGGACATGTCCGTCTGTCTGTCCGTATGTATGAACGCGTCCGTATGTATGAACGCGTCCGTATGTATGAACGCGTCTCAGTAACTATAAGAGCTGGAGACACCAAATTTGGAATGTAGGTTTGTGTATAGCGGAAGCAGGTCAAGTTTATTTTGAATCCGAGATATTCCCTCCATTCCCCCGCTATTGGATAAAAACCGTTTTGCAGTAACAATTTTCAAGATATAGCTTTGAGATTTGGCATTTGGCATTAATCTACTGTTCAAATTTCAAGTCGATCGGATAATAAACACGGAAGTTATTCAACAAACAAGATTCAGTACTGCAGCGCGGGGGAAAGAAGCAGCACAGCCGCCACTTTAAATGCTTTGCTGTCGCTTGTGCCGTGTATGTATGTGTCTTTGTGTATGTGTAAGTGTAGGGAGATGCTATCGGAAATTTTTGACATGGGTACAGGGACTTTTGTAGTTGGGTATGCTCAACTATAGCATTCCTACTTGTTTACATTGTGTTCCTTAATAACTAAGTGGTCAGCCCAGAGTTCTTTGCAACAAATATTGTTGAAATGTTCAGCTGGAACACTTATTTTAAGACCAGATTTCCCAAGGAAAGCCAAATTTAAATTTCTACACCGTGATAGGCTTTTGACTTAGCCTGTATAAAGACCTCGACATCATTACGTAGTGTCAGGGGCAAGCCGCGAAACAAAGATTTGTTTCCGTGGTGGAGCACCTACAAGGGTCGTATTACCAACCATAGTATGAGCATCCAATGGACCCATGGTAATGGTTGATTGACCAGATAATTCGACTGAATGACTGGCACTATTGATACTAGGTTGTTGACCTGCATCAACAGTGCCAACCTCTTCGGGGACAGAAGGAACCACATCCATAGGTAAGATGTTGTGCTCGTCACTTCTGATCAAAATATTGGATGAAGGGGATGACGAATTAATTAACTCTAACTGTTTAGTAGCGGATGTAGTGGGTAAGTGAGAAGCGAGCGCAAGTTCATTAGGGCCAATGGACAGTCTAAGATTAGCCTTTTTCCGTTTGGAAGACGCATTTGTTTCATACTCTTAAACTCGTTTTCCAACTAGGAGAAGCCATCTCCAACGCCTCTCTTAGTCTGCCTCATAAATGCTGTTAATCACGAGGATAAGTATGTGTTTGAATTGCAGCACATAAACTGAATTCGTTTTTGTTTGCCGTAACTAGCACTTGAACTAGGTAGGCAGCGGAGATTGAGTCAAGAAAGAATTACCGCGGGTGGGGTTCTGTCTGAGACTATTTTATTGAGCAAACTTATGGTCTATTTATATGAATAATATTGGTACAAAAAGTGCTTATTGATTATGTGTGTTAAAGTGCATATTGATGTATTGCTTAATTTAGGTCAGTGTAGTAAGCTTTATACTGTATGCGATCATTCGCATGTATGCGATCATTCGCATGCAGTAAGCAATAAGTGCATATGCGCAGTCAGCAACTTTGTGGTTGTTGTCATGCTAGCCTAAATATTGCTAAAGTGTCAATTGGACGGTTTTATATATTAAGTGTGTGTAATCTTTATGTATTATGCAAATATTAATGTTACATTTAGGTCATAAGTGTTTAGTTTATTTAGCTATTACGGTAGGTCTTAACAAATGCCATAATATCTTTTCCAACATCCTTACATGATTCACAAGTTCACTTTAAGCCAGACTTGGAATCAATCTGGTCGATTATTCTGCCGTTAAAGCCATCACATTTTTCGTTTAACACGTTATCACACAGGCAGCAGAAAACAAAACACATTTTTACGTTTACTCGAACCTGTCAATTTTTATTATAGCAGGCAACCATTTTTATAAAAATAAAAATAAAAAGGAGAAGGAGAAGAATAAAATAAGAAAAAACAACTGCACAAAAAACACAAAGTACAAATAAAAAAAGAATGCACACTAGGGTTAAATCCGTTGGCGCTGATTTGTACTTACGCAAACAATACCACTAAGAAAATATTAAAGCGCGGGCACGAGAAACAAAAGAAAAAGACATTCACGATCTAACAATTTCAGATGTAACAACAATACACGAATTGTCAGATCAAGAGTGTTCTGATTCAAAAACAAATTGTAATGTAATAGAACCGAATTCTACTACAATGGCACAAACAGTAGTAGAGTTTCTAGAAATAGTGTCGTCTACACTATTTGACTACGATGGCAAGGCAGCAAATTTGTAAAGATTTATAAAAAAGAAGAATTTCGTACCTTCCTGTCTGACAACAACATTGACATCTGCCTGGTATCTGAAACCTGGTTAAAAAATTGAACTTTCCTTAATATTGGTAATTATAGCTGTTACAGGAACGACAGAACGACTAGCAGAGGGGGAGGGGTAGCAATCTTCATTAATAGAAATATTCACCACTCTTTGCTACCTCTCCCAAATACAAAAATTATTGAAACAATTGGCATAAAAATCCATATTAGTGATGGCACAAAGACGTCTATCTTTTCATGCTCCGCGAAAATCCCTCAAAAAAACAGCATTTTCAGGCCAATATACATATGTTATGTAGTGCATATAGAACTTTTATTCTGGGAGGTGATTTTAATTGCAGACATCAGTCATGGGGATGCTCTAGAGCGAACTCGTGGGGTAACCTACCAAAATCCAAGGTAGACTGCAGAAACTTTTATCTAATGCATCCCTTTGAACATACCTATTACCCCGCAGGAAGTAACGGGCAACACTCAACTTTAGATATTTTTCTTACAAATCGTCCCAATCGTCACATTAAATTTTGATCACCTTCCAGTGCTGCTTGAGGTTACAGTCAACTTTGCCGCTACCGCAAGTTGCTACTACTTCGACATAAAAAGTGCAAACTGGGTGAGATTCAACCGTTTCATCGAAAATTCGCTTCCTCACATAAACTCAAACTCAATGTGCCACACAGAAGATGTTGATGATATGATCAACGTTTTAAGTGAAGTCCTTCGTGAAGCCAAAGATGTTAGCATCCCAAAGAAACAAGTGAAATTTTCCCCAAAACCTCTGCCGCAGAACATTCTTAACCTTATAAAGAGTAGAAATATACGACGGCGCACCTGGCTAAGGTATCGACACCAATCCGATCTCATCCTTTTCAAGTGGTTAAATAAGCTGATCACCAAAGCGATACTAGAATTTCGAAATAAATCCTGGAATATCACTCTTTCAGCCTTAGATAAAGGTTCTTCCCCTTTTTGGAAACTCTCCAAAATTATTAGGAAGAAACACCTGAACATTCCAACATTAGTTAATAATAACATTCGTCACTCGACAGACGAGGAAAAGGCTGAGGCATATCTGCTGGGCTAGGTAACCCGGCAACAAAAGCCGCCGTCGACGCCTCAATTCTTGCAGTTGCGCAATTGTCTATAGAGTCACTAAATGACTACTATGTTAGCACCAGTGTCATAAAAGACTTACTGAATAGGCTTAAAAAGAAGAAAGCTCCAGGGATCGATAAAATTGACAATCTATGCTTAAAAACTCTACCTATGAAGGGAGTAAGGTTTATTACTTGCATAGTCAATAAATGCTGAGAGCTATGTTATTTTCCCTCCGTCCGGAAATGTGCCAAAGTTTTACCTATCCCAAAATAAAACAAGCCTGTCGAATTGCTCTCTTCCTACAGGCCTATTAGTCTTCTGTCGGCAGTCAGCAAAATCTTAGAGAAGGTTATTAAAGAAAAGCTAACTCATTTTATTGAAACTAATAATATCCTCCCATGCCATCAATTTGGCTTTAGAAGCGAACACAATACTGTTCAGCCCCTTTGTAGGATAAAAAAAATTATTATAGAACATTTTAATAATTCTATGTCAACTGACATGGTTCTACTAGATATCAAAGCCGCATTCGATTTAGTGTGGCATGACGGTCTGATTCACAAAATGTTATGCTTTAATTTCCCCCCTGCGGCCATAAAAATAGTGCAAAGTTATCTAGAAAGCAGATCCTACATCGTATATTTAGGAAATGCTTCATCTGCAGCAGTTTATATTTTAGCAGGCTGCCCCAAGGTTCTTGCCTATCGCCCATATTATATAATATATACACTTCTGATCTCCCAATATTACCCCATTGCACCACATCGGTTTTTGCGGATAACACAGCAATTTTGTGTGCGGGCATTCTCTCTGCAGATATATCTAGAAACCTCCAAGCCTCTCTAGATACATATTTCTCCCAATGGAAAATTTTAGTCTGCCCAGAAAAAACCAAGGCAATATTTTTCAAAAAAAAAAAACGAAAGGACATCTACGTGCCAACAACAGATATTAGATTGGGTTCGAAATATATAAAGTGGGAACCAAATATCAGGTAGTTGGGTATTACACTAGACAAAAGACTTACTTTCAAGGACCACATTACCAATACTAACATAAAACTCAAACAAATAGTCCGTACGCTATATCCATTCATAAACAGAAACTCGAGACTAAATATAAATGTTTTTGTTTAGGTCCATCTTCCAAGCAGTAATTTTCTACAGTCTGGTTAGATATAGTCAAATGTCACATAAACCAATTGCAAATCAGCCAAAATAAAGTCTTAAAGCTTATTTTAAATCTCCCGTGGCATCATTCTACGTTGATCTACATTGTCGAGCCAATATTGAAATGGTAGATATTAGATTATCGCGACTATCGAAAAATTTCATAACCAAGTGTCAAGAATCAACCTATTCGCATATAAACGAACTGGCATTGTCGTTTAGTTTTAGTTTTAATTTAGTGTTTAATTTAGCTTGTAAGATTCCTTGGGGTTTTCTATTTCTTTGCATTTTCCCGCAAATAGTTATGTCATCGTATACGCTAACGTTATGTTTGTAAATAAATATCTAAGTTGAAAGGCCTAGTTCTTAGTCTAAACTCTTAAATTATTGTAAGACACCATTCACAAAAATCTGTAGTTATAACAAAGAGTGAAATAAATTGAATTGAATTGAACATTGCTATAATAACTTTCTCAGAAACTGTAGGCTTTAGTTTCAGCGGGATCTTAGAAGGTTTAATAATTTTGTTAATGCGTGGGTCATCAACACTGGGATTTTTTTTTTGAAAAAACGACAGCTGCCTCATATCACGCTATTGCCGATCTTTTTGCCAAATTTTGTAAACGACTTATAGTTCACAATCATAATTGAATTATCAATCGGTTTGTAAATGACTCCAATTGCATTTTTGGGCCTTTAATAACTGAAAGTTCGCTTCTACGTGATTTAAAGGCTATTAAGCACGTATTTTTACCGGGAGCTGATGGAGTACCAGGCTGCGTGCTCAAGTACTGTGCTGAAGGTATTTTTAAATCATTATTTATTCTTTTTAAACTGTCCGTGGAGTTGTGCTCTTTTCCCTAACATTTGGAAAGAATCATTTATTATTCCTCTCCATAAAAAAGGACACAAGTCTAACGTCGAGAACTATAGAGGTATTTCTAAGTTGTCTGCTTTTCCTAAGATTTTTGAGAAACTAATAACATCTCAACTTCAACATCTGTGTAGATCCATAATTTCACCCTGCCAGCACGGGTTTGTGATATATAGATCTACTACCACTAACCTATTGGAATTTATTTCTTTTTTCATGAAGAGATTTCAATCCAAAATGCAAAGAGATGTTATTTACACTGATTTCAGTAAGTCTTTTGACTCTGTTAATCATTCTCGTTTACTTCACAAAATTCATCTTCTGGGATTTCCAAATAACTTAATTCTTTTGATTTCTAACTATTTAACTCTGAGAACCCAAAAGGTTTATTTCAAAGGCTTAGTCTCTAAGTCTGTTCAAGTTACTTCCGGAGTACCACAAGGAAGTCATCTTGGTCCCTTATTATTTACTCTGTTCATCAATGACCTTCCTTCTGTCGTAAATTACTCTCGGGTGCTGATGTATGCCGATGATGTTAAACTTTGTCTGTCATCTACTGATTTCCTGTCTGGTCAAAGGTTGCAAACTGATCTTGACAGTTTTCAAGCCTGGTGTCGGGTAAATTTATTAAATCTTAATTGTGGTAAGTGTAACGTAATGTCCTTTTACAGGCGAATGCCCTTTTTCAACAATTATATTCTTAATGGTAAGCCCCTTGTTCGAATTGAGTCGGTTGATGATTTGGGTATCCTTTTAGATCCCAAACTTAAGTTTGACAAGCATATCTTTTCCACCGCTAATCCTGGGCTTCATTAAGCGTTGGTCTAAAGAATTTAACGATCCCTACATTACTAAAACTCTATATACCTCTCTTGTTCGACCTCTTCTTGAATATGGGTCTTGTATGTGGTGTTCCCAATACAAGGTTCATCAGGATAGAATAGAATCGGTACAAAACAATTTCTGCTCTTAGCACTTCGGGGTCTTGCAAATTAGTTTTGCAGTTCCGTTCAGAAGTTCTATAAACTTTCTCCCTTTTTCTCTTCAAGCTTGTAGTACTATTTATGCTATCCATAATCCTTTTCGTATATTATGTTCTGATTATAAAAATTTGTATCATCTAATATGCAATGCTACTTCTATTTCTTTACTTAGAAATGCTGTATTATGTTCCATAGTAACATTTTGCTTATTGTTTCATTATCATATATTTACATTTAAATAGAACTGGTGTTTATGTTGTACTTATTTATCTGTTTCGCGACCTTCGCTACCGCACTTTATGCGGCGCGCAACTTGGTCGGTTGGACGGGAGGTGGGTTGCATTTCGCCTGGGTCCGCGCGTTTACAAGCCCGTGCTTGTATCGCGCGAACGTTGGGCCACTGCTCTTTTTAGTACATTAACGTCCGACCAACGGACAAAAAAAAAAAAAATGTCACCAGTCAGTCATGTTGAACTCTTAATAAAGACATCAGAATCTTGGGTCCTGCGGGTAGATGCTGTCGATGCAAGAATTCCGCATATAAGTGAGTAAAAGGGAATTTCGGCTCTGGTTAGTCTGTCGCCTAGTCTTAAGATTTGTATTGCCGATCCTTTTATCTCTGTTTTGGAAAAGAATGGTCACAAGCTGTATGCTAGGCTTTAACGTCTTTCTGAGCTGATTGCTGAATGGGAGTTACAATTTGCCAGAACGTAACGTTTAACTCTGACGCATGAGGGATGATGAACTGCGAGACTGTTTAGGTAAAACGGTATTGAAAACTTTGTTGACGTATGATAAAATGCGAAGTGTGCGCACGTGAGATGAAGAGTGTTCAATGATTGTGTCGATAACTGTCTCATGTTGCTAATTATTGCAAACTACAAACGCTCTTTTCCGAATATCAATGGGCGTAGGTAAAGGTTCTTTTAAAGTTAGCCAATTCGATGGAGCTTTGTGTAAAAATGCAGCGCCGCTTAGCCACTTATTTGATTCCAATTCAAAGGTGCGAAATCCTTTGTAGACAATACCAGCAGGGTTTTCGCTGATGGCACGTGTCGCCGTGAATGTCAGTAAGATTTTCTTGCAATTAAGATATCCGATTTCGCATCGAATTGGTATTGGACTCATAAGCCCAAGAACATCAAAGAACTTTGCTATTGTGGATAAAATTGAACGTTTTGTAATTGGTTCTACAGTTAGAATGCAGAATCAACAGATAAACAAAACAACCTTGGGTTGGTAACCAAGAAAGCCCGAGTGTCTGCAATAGTTTCTTCTTCACTCTTGATAGGAACTTGTTGGTCTGGGAAGTGAAAAATTGCAGTCGAATTACTATTAAGCTTCGCCATTTCTAGCCCTGCACTACTTAGAATAGCAAGAACTTCCTTTTTGCGTGTACATCTTCAAGATCATCTGCGCCGGTTAATAAATCGTCTACATACATATCTTCTCGTAAAGTTGCGGCTCCTAAGGGTTATTTAGATTCAAACAAATAAGCGAGATACAATCCATATGTTACGGTATTTAGCTGGATATAGCTGGAGCTCATCTGTAGAACTCGTTCGTCAGAATATGAGCTGAAATCCTCTGTCACATGGGTAAACTCGAACTTTCGATACATTTTCTTAATAACACCCGTAAGTGCTTATTTATGGAGTCTGAAGGAAAGTAGAGTTGTTATTAAACCTTGTTGTATAGTTGACCCTGTCATTTAATGACTTTCCTGAGGATGTTTTGGCTGAGCCATCGAATACAACGGCCAATTTTGTTGTAAGACTCTGGGGCCACATGACACAATGATGACGAATAATGAAATAAGTGTGCCTTTGAATTACGTATTCTTGCATAAAATCTACGTAACCTCGCTTTAAGTCATCGTTACGATTTAGTCTGCGTTCGAGACTGATAAAGCGATTATAAGCGTTGTTGTATGATACTTGAAATGGAAGGCGCACTTGCAAGCGTCCATTTAAGCTAGTTGTTACATTACTGCTAAAGTGATCTTCATACTCTGAATGATACTTGAAACTTGGGTGGAGTAGTCTGATATTCTTCTATATTCCAAAATCGCTGTAAAGTTTCCTCGAGTTGTGCATACTCGTGCAGTACACAGGACTGATGAGTTTTTACAATTGATGTGGATGTTTAATAGCCATCTTCTACCCAACCAAATGCGGTGTTTATCAATTTGGACATATTAAGGCCAACTGACAATTTTCCACTGAGTATGGATGCAAAGAAACCTGTGCGTACCAAAATGTCTATTTTGTTTGGTGTGTAAAAGTACGGGTCAGCTAATTCTATGTTGTCGGGAATGTTCAACTGCTTGAGATCAATTGTGTTGTGAGTCTGGTTTGTGCAAATTGACTTTATCACAGGGAAAGTTGATGTTCACCGAAAATCTGACACGCGAGATTCCAAAGTGGCTGACACTGATAGTTTGCAGAGTGTCTGATATGCCGCTCACAGCTTGAGAAACTCGACATTTGCTTGACTGCAGTCTTTTTGCGGTTTCTTCGGATATTGAACCGGAATCTCATAATGCTCGCACTAAAACGTCTTGGCCGAACTGATTCTTAACCTTAATGTTTGCTGTCCGTAAGACTCTAGTTGTAGCAGCTCGAACTAACATAGTGCAATTTGTTAAAGGCTGTGCAGAATCAGCATGACTGGTTCTTTCTGCATCAGCAAAGGGCTCTTTGTTGTTCGCAAAGTTGTGAAATAAGGTATGGTGTGGCGCGCGGCATATTCTACAGCGAGTTTTGTTAACATTGCTTTTGGCTATGCCCTATTCTTAAGCAGTTAAAGCAGTGACCATTGGTCTTCACCCAATTGCGTTGATCAAGGTTGAGCTGAGCCAACGCTACGCATGTTCACATGTAATGGCCTTCAGATCTGCAGTTTGCGCAAGAACCACAAGTAGTGACAAATGCTTTTTGAGAAGGCTGTGTCTTTGATTTTAGTTTATTATCTACAGCAGCCATGGGCACGTAGCGGCTCTCAGAGCTCCCGCGGCGCCTTCCGTTATGTTTTGTGATAGGCGACAGCATCTCGGCACAGATGGTCGTTGATCGAGTTGATCGCTTATCGCAATTTTGGAAAAAAAAAAATCCCACTGAAAGTTGGTGACGAAAAGGCTATAAATTAAATTTTGGCTGCTCGCTCGAGAATGCAAAAACAATGTGTATGCACTGCTCGGCGCACACACTGTCTGGCTCATGACTGTGACACTGGTTGTTGTTGTTGTTAAAATTTGTTGTCTGGCTCCCACCGTCATTTTTCGTGCCCATCTCTGATCTAGAGAATCAAATTTTATTGTCGAGCACGACTTTCAAATAACTGGCACAAATGTGTTAAAACCTTAAACAGGTATCCCAATTTGGAAGGGTCTCATATAGTTATTTTTCGTCATAATTCAACTTCGAATCAAGTCAACTTTGAATAAAACGGCTTGAATCATAATTCACGACGTCTTCTGCAGAGCCTAACAATAAGAGTGAGCTTCTGATTGCTGAGACTGAATCTAATAGCTTTTGAAGCATTGCTGCGTCAACTCTTGCCATTGCTGGAAGATTAAATAGGTTCGAGATATAATCAAGGAAAATTATAACTTCATTTTCGTTCTCTTCTTAAGTTGCTCCAATCCTCTGCCATAATTCTCTTCAGATATATGAAATGCTTGCACCACTTCTGGTTCAGGACCAGACAAACAATTTAACAAGTACGTAAATTTATCAATCGTAGATATCGCTTGATTGGTATCTATCAGGATTGTGTATGACACAATAAAGTGTTTGTAATTTGCGTGTCATTCAAAGTAAGAAGATTTCATTTTGGCAACCTGCTCTGATGTGAAATTATGGATGAATTGAAAAAACTGCTCTCGCCAGCAACTGGCAGTTTATGTGTATTCATAAGAGTATGAATTTTACTTTTAGCATGTGCAGTATCATCGCTGTTCAGATTATCAATCTCTGTTGTGTTTGACAAAGTTGTTTCTAAAATCTGCAAATTACATTTGCGAACAGCTCATTTCTTGCACTAGCGATAACTCTATTTTTTAAAATCGATATATTTATTTTCATAATTGTTCGAAGATTTTGCAATGTTTTTAGTGACGCATTATTAATTTCGCGTCAGCCATTTAAATGTCCACGTTTTAACTAAGCAACTCTCACGTTAGAGTATAACAGCTAATCTTGCTATGGAAATTATCACAATCGAAAATGTGTGCACCACTGTGTAGCTTTGATTCTGCGCGTACATATGTATGTGAACTGGCAAACACACTAAGGCAACAATACAGCAATTCCATGCAGTGAAGGAAACCGAAACTTCGCTACACTGCTATTAGTCTAGCGAAATGCAGTAGACGAAGAATAACTGACGTTACTTCAATGTTACTCGTATGTATGTGTGTCTTTTCTAAATTTCTCACTTCAGCTTACCAATTGTATTTTCTGCCGTTTGTCTTGCATTCCACGTTGCCGTTGCGTTGTATGTCTGTGTTTCGCTGCTCGCCTTGCTGATCCACGCTGCCGATAACACCGTTACTTTGGGTGTGTTTGTGTATGTGTGAATCTCGTTGATATATGTATGTATATTAGATTGGTCCTTCTTTTTAAAGTGAGTCCGATTTTTGGTGCCAAGCAAAAAATTTGTTAGGATGGATGAAAAAACTCTAATGGCAAAGTTTCAGCCTATCGATGCATTTTCCAGCCATCGGGCTGGAAATCAAATAAAACATTCAAAGTGGCAACAAAGGCCTGTTCTTTCGCTGCTTGTGCCTCGCTCTTTCTCGTTGAACTTTTAAACACACCTAACCAGTTCTGATGCAATTTCATAAATTTATCGACAGCATGCTATTCACCTGGATCGGTATATACGTCTTTTTCCAGAATACTGCAAACTCGTCAAAAACCAATGCTGCACAATCGCGAATATTTAATTTCAGCGTACGATTATTGAAGAATAAAACGGACAGCACTTGCTCGCACGCGTTGATACACTCATTTTGAAAATAAATAAGAACTAACAGCGCAAAACACATTCACATATGTTATGAACGATAATGTTTCCAAATATCAAGCGATGTCGCAGAGTTGCAACAAGCAACCAACGTGAAGTGCGCTCCAGTCTAAGTTGGTTCCAAATATCGTACGATGTCATGAAATCGAAACTCAGTACCTGATACGCTCAAATGGTAATGTCACTAAAAAATGCATATCTTTGCTCTTTACCGATTTTAATAAATGAGATCATTTTAGATTGGTATTGCTTGTCGCTATGCACTAACAAATTCGGGTCATTAGGGTGTCTTGATTACACATTAGTAGACCTCGGATTTTGCATATTTGCATATTCTTGAAGGATTAAGATATTTAAATTCTGATGACACCAAAATTCGTTTCATTGAAAATAGAGGTGAAAACGATATGCATATTTTTTTTTTTTTGCATATTTGCATATTTTGCATATGCATGACATATGCAAAAAATATGCAAAATATGCAAAATATATGCAAAATATGCAAAATATATGCAAAATATGCAAAAAATATGCAAAATATGCAAACACTTTTCTATTTTAAACAAATCAAGAAATAATATAAAAGCGATTCAGGGGGTCGTATACATATTAAAATTTTATTTTATAGGATTAAAATTATTTAATATAATTATTATTAAAATATATTACCATAATTTTTTCTAAATTATTTATTAAGAGGCTTAGACGTTTTTCCCAAAAACCATTTTGTAGGCGGAAAAGCTTCTTTCAACATCACAAGAAGTAATTGAAGCAAATTTGTATTTTGTTATATTTTCGTTTGAAACGGGCTTAAGTTCAGACAAATCTTCGGCATTGAGACTTAAAATATTATTAATTTTTGAAATTATATTAGAGTCAGGATTTATTTTTAAAATGCCTTCAAATTTTGCCTTCAACTCCATTCCAAAAGCACTACTTGTGTTTTGAACAATATTTTCAGCTTCCTTAAATAACTCCATTGACTTTGCCAATGGGAGACTCTTTGCTTCCAAGGAAGTTATTATTTCGGCAACTCTCCCGAAATTCGATTTTATATATATAAAATCGCGATGCAGTTGGGGACTTTTTATAAACTCTTTTGCCTGCTTTATACATTCAGCATCTTCTGGGTTCAATGTTTCAAGTACCTCAAATGGAAATTCAGAATTTTATTCTCTACCAAACTAAAGTAATTGCATAAAATCATTTCCAAAAATAATGGGTTATCGGATTGCATATAGTGATATTATCTTTCATATACTCGCACATGCATACACATATGACTTTTGACGATACGATTAAAAATAAACATTCTGAAGTCATCCGCATTTCGGGAAATTAATCCTCTTTGATACTTAAAGATAATATATACATATGTTTTTTTAAATCTACAAAGTGCTCTTCATATATCTCGAAAGTTCTTGTTTTACCAATTTCGGACTTTAAAAAATCGTTCCTAATATAAGAATTTTGTACTCATAATTAGACTTTTCGAGCTTGGTCGGATTTTGACACCGTTTGTACATGGTTTGAGTACAGAATACTTAATTTATCTCTGAGTGTAGAAATATAATAGCTCGCCCTTTAATATTTAACGAGAGGAATTCAATTTTAAGAAGAAATTCGATTGCATATGTTTTGCATAATTTGCATATATTTTGCATATTTTTTGCATATGCTTTTGCATATTTTTTGCATATTTTCGATATGCATTAACTTTTGTTATATTTACACGATAAGACGTCTGCATACAAATTTTGGTACCAATCTGATGAAAAATACAAAAGATGCAAAATTCCGAGGTCTACACATTAGGGTGGATAACATACAAAAACTGTCAAATAAACATTTTTTTTGTAAACTTTGATGCCCCGGTGATGGCTGGAAAATGCATCGATAGGCTGAAACTTTGCCATTATTATAATTTTTTCCTCCATCCTAACAAATTTTTTGCTTGGCACCAAAAATCGGACACACTTTAAAAATAAGGACCAGTCATACATGTGTTGATCTGCAAATTCAATCGTCTCTTGATTTTGTCAATTTCATCGACATACTATCAAGAGACGGTATAAGAACGAAACTTATCTTTTGGAATGTCGTGTCACGGTCGCCAAATGTTTCCAGACTCCACTGGGGGTATTGCGTACGTGCGCAATGCGTCCAAAAAGAAGCTAAGCTTTGTTTGCAAACCTCGGTCTCAACAAGTCCACTTTCGTTTGGATGCTGATAGTCTCGCTGATATAAAATTCGGTTTATCGTTTGGTCTTTTCTCGTATATGCATAATTGCGTACGTTTATTCGAAGCCAAAATTTCAAGTGTGCTCAAACAAGTGAAGTCAGCCGAGGCTGTTAACTTAACATTTATTTATAACAGGAGTATAACGAAATTCAAATAGAGTTGTCAATGAGTATAATAATGAGTTAACTTAATTAACATATTCAATATTTTATACTGAACTGTTTCAACACCTATTACAATGGCTAAGTCAGTTGTAGACTTCCTGAAAACAGCCTCGTCTTTAATATTCGAGTATAATGGCAAAGCAGAACATCTACAAAGCTTCAAAGATGCATTAAATCTAGTTTTTTTTTTTTTTTTTTTTTTATAACTTATATGATATATTTAATTTTACTGTTATTATTATATAAACAACTTAAATTAAAATTAATAGAATAAATACTAAGATAACTTAATCTAAGATAAAGTCAGTATATATACAAAATTTACAAAAGTCTTGATTCAAGGTCAATTGGATGTGGCCTCTGTAGTCGCCTACGCATTCTGACCCCTGCTTTTTTGCGCCGCTTCAAGAGTCGCCTTGCTAAAGGGTTTGAGTGGGATCGTAGCCTAACTAGGTAGTCTGCGGCCTGGCTATTTAATATGTCGCCAACTTTGGGTACACCAAGGTCTCTTTCAATATTAGCAGTACGCATGTACCAGGGGGCACCAGTTATCATCCGTAACATTTTTGCTTGAAGCACTGGAATTTTTGTGAGATGCGTTTCGCAGCGATTCCATAAACCTGCAATCCGTAACGCCAGCCAGGAGCAATACAGGTCTTATATATTGTTACCTTGTTTCTCAGCGACAGTTTGTTTTTGCTGTTTAGGAGCCATCTGAGTTTGTTTACTCTATCTCTGAGTGAACCAGTAATGCTGGAGATATGTTTGGTAAAGGTCAAGTGTCTGTCCAAGTGCATTCCCAAGTACTTATAGCTATTGTGGTGCTCCAGCAGTTCCCCCTGCAGGAAGATACCCGGGCAGATATCCCTACGTAGAGCGTAGGTCACGTTAGCACACTTGCTTGTGTTGATGCCAATGTTCCACCGCTTTGTCCACATTTCGCAGTCATGTAGGTATTGTTGCAGGATATCCGTGGCTTCATAGATGCATTTATTTCTAGCCAGGATCGCTGTGTCGTCAGCGAAAGTGGCTATAAGTAGGTCCTGTGCGTCCTCAAGAGCGAGTGAAGAACCAGTGGGCATATCTTGTGTGAAAAGGGTATAAAGAGTGGGCCCTAACACACTTCCCTGAGGAACTCCAGCTGCAATGGCCCTGACGCTGGACTCCACGCCATCTAGTACTACCGAGAAGGATCGATCAGTAAGATAGCTGCGCACTAGCAAGTATAGTTGAGGCGGCAAGAGTGGCTTAATTTTGCTGAGCAGACCATTATGCCAAACTCTGTCGAAGGCCTGCCTTATATCCAGAAATGCCGCCACCACGTACTCTTTGGCCTCGAACCCCTCAAGGATGAACTTTACCACCCTATTCAGTTGTTCTGGTGTTCCATGGGATTTTCGGAATCCAAACTGGAAGGGAGGAATTTTCTGCTTGATCCTTTCAACAGACAATAGGCGCGTAAGCAAGCAACGTTCAAAGAGTTTGGCAACCGTGGTCAGCAAGCTTTTTGGCCTGTTAGAGTCTAAAGAGGAAGGGCTCTTTCCAGTCTTATGGATCATACAAATCCTCGCCTTCTTCCATTGAATTGGAACATGCCCCATTCTCAGCACTGCATTAAAGATGAGGACTAAAAAGAGCACTGCTTTGATCGGCATAGCCTTAAGTGTGAAGTTGTCCAGGCCATCTTCGCCTGGAGCCTTCCTAATTTTTAGGCCTTTAATGTGTGCCGAAACTTCCTGCGTTGTGATGGGGGCAAGCTGGAGGTGGCCATAGAGGCGCTCACAGCAAAAGTTGACACTCTATGTCAAGTTATGTTTAAGGAGCTGCAGGAGACAAATAAGTTCCTGAAGGAAATGTGTATGAGTCTTCTGATCGCCAAAAATGATGCCTCGTTCACTTAGTCTCGGATTATGGAATACCGGGGGGCTCTCTGGGCGTGTTGAGGAGCTCAAGCAGTTCCTAGCTGAGCATAGTATAGACGTTATGCTTATTACTGAGACTTGGCTGCAAGCGGGAGTTTTCACCTTTATTCCTGGCTACAATATCCACAAAGCTGACCACCCATCCGATAGTCCAAGAGGAGGAGCGGCGGTATTAGTAAAGCAAGATATCTCATATTTCCAGCGTGAGCCTGTGAGGATGACCCATCTTCAAATGGCCTCCATTCAAGTCGCTACTAGTTCGGGTGAGCTGGTAATTTCATCTCTCTACCTCTCGCCGAAACTGCCTTGGACAGCAGCGGACTTCGGCATCGTTTTTCGCAATCTAGGAAGAAGATTAAATCTAGTAGATTCTATTAAAGGTGACCATGAATCAACAGCAATCAAACTAATTAAGACAAGACTGAAAGTCCACGTAAGGAACTTGATAAGCAATAAGCAAAATATTGCTGAAATCATTGCAAAATTATCAATCACGTTAAAGGGAGACTTAGTTGAAGTATTGTCAGCTAAACCCCTTAACCTGAAACAAAAGGGTAAAACTGCCAATCAACACACACAAGAGGTTAAGAAGTTAACAAAGGCTTTAGAAGCAGCATTAATTATTGATGGCTTAACGCCAGAATGGGCCAAAAGGTAAAGTACAGCCCCAGCAGTAAAGGCAATGACCAAAAACTGCGCTATCGACAAGGTAAAACTTATCATGCAGGCTGGCACATTTAACAGCATGAACGATTCCATATCAAAATTTGTCAACCGCTGCTGCGAAGCAACTAGACAATCTAATAGTGTACTGTATTACCAAAATTAATATCAACGCGGTGGAACAAACCAACAAAAAAGGCTGCGGTAGATACCTATACAATAATAACGATTACAACAATAACAGAGACCACAAAACCAAGTACGAGTTACACAAGGCAACTCGGAATACCAGCAAACTCTCTTGAGCTAACAATAAAAATTTCAATATAAGCCTAAGTCTAAGCAGTTTCATCAAAATACAAAATGAGATAAATAATAAACCTTAACACTTTTAGTAGACACAGGTGCAAATATATCTATACTGAAGAAAAACAGTACAGATTCAAATAAAAATCAAAATTACAAAACAAACATAACTGGAATAGATCAGGGAACAATACAATTAATCGGACATTAGGACAAGTAAATCAATTACTTTTCGATTATTTTATAATCAGTCACTCTTTTCAAATAGTCCACATTGAATTATCTATACCATGCAATGAAATTCTAGGACTAGAATTCATTAGACAACTTAACTGCATAATTGACTATCAATACGATAAATTTATTATGAAACCACGAACTCTTAACTACCAGATTTATGTACCACTGATACACAATGATATTGATAACTCAATATTATTATCAGCTAGATCAGGAGTAATGAGAAAAATCATGCCTCTGACCAAATCAGTATTAATACCAAATCAGGAAATCCAAACTGACGTATTAATAGCCAACAGTATAGTGCAATAGCCCGTATTTTAAATACAACAAATAATAACATAAAAATACAAAACCCAAGAATAGAATTTGAATCCGTAAGTGATAACGAACCCAAAAAGTAATACACAACAAATATAACTAATGAAGTAATCAATAAACTTAAATTCCCAGATCTATTTACGACTTAGCTTACGAATCTGTATACCAAATATAGTGACATATTTGGTTTAGAATTTACAATTTCGAGCAATAATTTTTATAAACAAAAATTAAGATAAGTAGATAAAACCCCAGTCTACATAAAAACACTAGAAATGTAGAGACAGAAAACCCAATAATAAAAGATTGTATAGTTGAACCATATGATATGGTTGATCTACATCCGAATATAATAGTCCACTTCTCTTTGTACCCAAGAAATCTCTTTTTAACCCCAAGGAGAACAAATGAGGTTTAATAGTTGATTATCGCCAAAATAATAAAAAATACTCAGCAGATAAATATCCACTGCCAAGAATAGAGGAAATACTTGACCAGTTAGGACGAAAGAAATGTCAGGTTTCCACCAGATTAAACTAGATAAGAAATCTAGAAATATAACATAATTTTCGACAAGCACTGGCTCTTTTCGCTTCACGCGACTGTCGTATGGTGTAAAAGTAGCCCCAAACTCATTTATGCGAATGACGACACTTGCATTTTCTGGTCTTAACCATCCAAAGCATTTCTCTACATGAATGACCTAGTAGCCATCGGCTGTTCTGAACAGCATATGTTCAAATATTAAACGAACATATTTGATTTGTGTAGAACACACAATTTTAAATTACACCTAGAGAAATGTTCATTCTTCATGCACTAGGTCACATTCCTTGGCTATAAATGTACAGACCATGGCTTCCTTCCGGATGATAAAACATATGACGCCATCAAAAACTATCCAGTACCTACTGATAGAGATTGTGCAGAAAGAATGTCCAATTCGAATGGACAAAAGAATGCGAAGATGCATTTAAATATTTTAAAAAGGCATTTATTTATTTATTATTTTTTTATTTATTTATTATTTTTTTATTTATTTATTATTTTTTTATTTATTTATTAACGAAGGCAAAACAGTGCTGCCTCGAACCAAAAAATATAATACATAGATATACGGAAAAAATTTAAAAAGCCTACACGAAATTACAATTGAAAACTAATAACGACACCAGCACGTTGGGGGAAGTTTATTTGCCAGTCCGGCTAGCTATGCCCCTATTCACAGCAAAGAATTGCCGGTGGCGTTATTAGAGCCTATAGCAAGATAGAATAGAGTTAGTTATGAAGAAAACTTATAGAATTTAAGGTTAATTAAGGCATAAGACTAGAAGAATAAAGAAAGACAATAGGAATGAAATCTCCAACCCGGTGGGGGAAGTTTTAGTAGCCTGTCCGGCAAGCTGTGCCCCAACTCACAGCGAAGTTGGTTAGAGATTACATTAAGGAGGAAAGGACCAAGAAAGGGAAGGGATGGGAAAGAATATAATAGTTGTAGAGTGGGAAATAGGAAATAGAGTGGGACATAGAGTGGGCAATCTCCGACCCGATGGGGGAAGATTATTTGCCACGCCGGCAAGCTGTGCCCCTGCTCACAGCTGGAATCGGCCAGAGATTACCCGTAGGTGATTTAGAAGAGAAAGTTTAATAGAGGGAAGAGAGAGTTCAGAGGAGAAAACATGAAAAACAGAATTATACTGTGTGCATAGAACACGAAAAGGATTGTGTAAAGCATAATCAGTAGTGCATGTAGGAAGAAATAAGGGAATATAGTTTCTAGTAGGTCTACAAGGGACAGTGAAATTAAGACGACTTAAAAGAAAAGGAGAATCTATGTCGCCACTAATCAACTTATGTATACAAACCACACCAAGAATTATTCTACGGTTAGCTAAAGTCGGAAGATTTAGAAGTAAGAGTCTACTGGGATAAGAAGGCAGACGAATATTGGGATCCCAATTTAAGCTTCGTAGGGCAAATAAAAGAAATTCTTCCTAATTTTTAGGCCTTTAATGTGTGCCGAAACTTCCTGCGTTGTGATGGGGGCAAGCTGGAGGTGGCCATAGAGGCGCTCACAGCAAAAGTTGACACTCTATGTCAAGTTATGTTTAAGGAGCTGCAGGAGACAAATAAGTTCCTGAAGGAAATGTGTATGAGTCTTCTGATCGCCAAAAATGATGCCTCGTTCACTTAGTCTCGGATTATGGAATACCGGGGGGCTCTCTGGGCGTGTTGAGGAGCTCAAGCAGTTCCTAGCTGAGCATAGTATAGACGTTATGCTTATTACTGAGACTTGGCTGCAAGCGGGAGTTTTCACCTTTATTCCTGGCTACAATATCCACAAAGCTGACCACCCATCCGATAGTCCAAGAGGAGGAGCGGCGGTATTAGTAAAGCAAGATATCTCATATTTCCAGCGTGAGCCTGTGAGGATGACCCATCTTCAAATGGCCTCCATTCAAGTCGCTACTAGTTCGGGTGAGCTGGTAATTTCATCTCTCTACCTCTCGCCGAAACTGCCTTGGACAGCAGCGGACTTCGGCATCGTTTTTCGCAATCTAGGAAGAAGATTAAATCTAGTAGATTCTATTAAAGGTGACCATGAATCAACAGCAATCAAACTAATTAAGACAAGACTGAAAGTCCACGTAAGGAACTTGATAAGCAATAAGCAAAATATTGCTGAAATCATTGCAAAATTATCAATCACGTTAAAGGGAGACTTAGTTGAAGTATTGTCAGCTAAACCCCTTAACCTGAAACAAAAGGGTAAAACTGCCAATCAACACACACAAGAGGTTAAGAAGTTAACAAAGGCTTTAGAAGCAGCATTAATTATTGATGGCTTAACGCCAGAATGGGCCAAAAGGTAAAGTACAGCCCCAGCAGTAAAGGCAATGACCAAAAACTGCGCTATCGACAAGGTAAAACTTATCATGCAGGCTGGCACATTTAACAGCATGAACGATTCCATATCAAAATTTGTCAACCGCTGCTGCGAAGCAACTAGACAATCTAATAGTGTACTGTATTACCAAAATTAATATCAACGCGGTGGAACAAACCAACAAAAAAGGCTGCGGTAGATACCTATACAATAATAACGATTACAACAATAACAGAGACCACAAAACCAAGTACGAGTTACACAAGGCAACTCGGAATACCAGCAAACTCTCTTGAGCTAACAATAAAAATTTCAATATAAGCCTAAGTCTAAGCAGTTTCATCAAAATACAAAATGAGATAAATAATAAACCTTAACACTTTTAGTAGACACAGGTGCAAATATATCTATACTGAAGAAAAACAGTACAGATTCAAATAAAAATCAAAATTACAAAACAAACATAACTGGAATAGATCAGGGAACAATACAATTAATCGGACATTAGGACAAGTAAATCAATTACTTTTCGATTATTTTATAATCAGTCACTCTTTTCAAATAGTCCACATTGAATTATCTATACCATGCAATGAAATTCTAGGACTAGAATTCATTAGACAACTTAACTGCATAATTGACTATCAATACGATAAATTTATTATGAAACCACGAACTCTTAACTACCAGATTTATGTACCACTGATACACAATGATATTGATAACTCAATATTATTATCAGCTAGATCAGGAGTAATGAGAAAAATCATGCCTCTGACCAAATCAGTATTAATACCAAATCAGGAAATCCAAACTGACGTATTAATAGCCAACAGTATAGTGCAATAGCCCGTATTTTAAATACAACAAATAATAACATAAAAATACAAAACCCAAGAATAGAATTTGAATCCGTAAGTGATAACGAACCCAAAAAGTAATACACAACAAATATAACTAATGAAGTAATCAATAAACTTAAATTCCCAGATCTATTTACGACTTAGCTTACGAATCTGTATACCAAATATAGTGACATATTTGGTTTAGAATTTACAATTTCGAGCAATAATTTTTATAAACAAAAATTAAGATAAGTAGATAAAACCCCAGTCTACATAAAAACACTAGAAATGTAGAGACAGAAAACCCAATAATAAAAGATTGTATAGTTGAACCATATGATATGGTTGATCTACATCCGAATATAATAGTCCACTTCTCTTTGTACCCAAGAAATCTCTTTTTAACCCCAAGGAGAACAAATGAGGTTTAATAGTTGATTATCGCCAAAATAATAAAAAATACTCAGCAGATAAATATCCACTGCCAAGAATAGAGGAAATACTTGACCAGTTAGGACGAAAGAAATGTCAGGTTTCCACCAGATTAAACTAGATAAGAAATCTAGAAATATAACATAATTTTCGACAAGCACTGGCTCTTTTCGCTTCACGCGACTGTCGTATGGTGTAAAAGTAGCCCCAAACTCATTTATGCGAATGACGACACTTGCATTTTCTGGTCTTAACCATCCAAAGCATTTCTCTACATGAATGACCTAGTAGCCATCGGCTGTTCTGAACAGCATATGTTCAAATATTAAACGAACATATTTGATTTGTGTAGAACACACAATTTTAAATTACACCTAGAGAAATGTTCATTCTTCATGCACTAGGTCACATTCCTTGGCTATAAATGTACAGACCATGGCTTCCTTCCGGATGATAAAACATATGACGCCATCAAAAACTATCCAGTACCTACTGATAGAGATTGTGCAGAAAGAATGTCCAATTCGAATGGACAAAAGAATGCGAAGATGCATTTAAATATTTTAAAAAGGCATTTATTTATTTATTATTTTTTTATTTATTTATTATTTTTTTATTTATTTATTATTTTTTTATTTATTTATTAACGAAGGCAAAACAGTGCTGCCTCGAACCAAAAAATATAATACATAGATATACGGAAAAAATTTAAAAAGCCTACACGAAATTACAATTGAAAACTAATAACGACACCAGCACGTTGGGGGAAGTTTATTTGCCAGTCCGGCTAGCTATGCCCCTATTCACAGCAAAGAATTGCCGGTGGCGTTATTAGAGCCTATAGCAAGATAGAATAGAGTTAGTTATGAAGAAAACTTATAGAATTTAAGGTTAATTAAGGCATAAGACTAGAAGAATAAAGAAAGACAATAGGAATGAAATCTCCAACCCGGTGGGGGAAGTTTTAGTAGCCTGTCCGGCAAGCTGTGCCCCAACTCACAGCGAAGTTGGTTAGAGATTACATTAAGGAGGAAAGGACCAAGAAAGGGAAGGGATGGGAAAGAATATAATAGTTGTAGAGTGGGAAATAGGAAATAGAGTGGGACATAGAGTGGGCAATCTCCGACCCGATGGGGGAAGATTATTTGCCACGCCGGCAAGCTGTGCCCCTGCTCACAGCTGGAATCGGCCAGAGATTACCCGTAGGTGATTTAGAAGAGAAAGTTTAATAGAGGGAAGAGAGAGTTCAGAGGAGAAAACATGAAAAACAGAATTATACTGTGTGCATAGAACACGAAAAGGATTGTGTAAAGCATAATCAGTAGTGCATGTAGGAAGAAATAAGGGAATATAGTTTCTAGTAGGTCTACAAGGGACAGTGAAATTAAGACGACTTAAAAGAAAAGGAGAATCTATGTCGCCACTAATCAACTTATGTATACAAACCACACCAAGAATTATTCTACGGTTAGCTAAAGTCGGAAGATTTAGAAGTAAGAGTCTACTGGGATAAGAAGGCAGACGAATATTGGGATCCCAATTTAAGCTTCGTAGGGCAAATAAAAGAAATTGCTTCTGGACTGACTCAATACGGACCTCACTATTTTTGTATTGGGGAGACCATATACATGAGCAGTATTCCAGAATAGGTCGTACAAGCGACACATAAAGCAGTTTTGTGGTGAAAGGATCATTAAATTCCTTCGACCAACGCTTGATGAATCCAAGTACACCCTTGGCAACATTAACAATAGAGGAAACATGCAAGTTAAAGTTAAGTTTTGAATCAAAAGTGACACCCAAGTCCTTAACAGAGGTAATACGTTTTAAGGGAAAGTTATCAATAGAATAGTTACCAAGAAAGGCCTTAGATCGACTGAATGTCATAAACATGCATTTACAACAATTAAGACGAAGATGATTAGCCAAGCACCAAAGTTGCATAGAGTTTAGGTCACGTTGAAGTAGTCTAGTTTGGAGAGGATTATTAAATGATAGAATAAGTTTTACATCATCTGCATACATGAGTATACGAGAGTGTAATAAAATAGATGGAAGATCATTAATAAAAAGTGTGAAGAATAAAGGACCAAGGTGACTTCCTTGGGGTACACCAGAAGTTACGAAAACAGGTTTAGAAATTGTAGATCTAAGTAGTACTTTTTGGGTTCTATTTTTTAAATAAGAAGAAATCCAAGACAGAAAAGAGATAGGAAAACCAATACTATTAAGTTTAAAAATCAAGAGATCATGGTTTACAGAGTCAAATGCTTTACTGAAGTCAGTGTAAATGACGTCAGCTTGCATTTTCTTTTGGAATGCATCATTTATTATATATGAAAACTCTAGCAAATTGGTCGTAGTAGACCGACTCTTTATAAATCCATGTTGGGATGAAGAAATTATAGATTTACAGAGGTGCTGCAAAGTTTCTGTAATAATTTTCTCAAATAATTTTGGGATAGCAGACGACTTTGCAATACCTCTATAATTAGAAATGTCAGACTTGCCACCTTTTTTATGAAGAGGTATGATAAATGAGTCTATCCAAAGAGATGGAAAGACTCCAGTAGTAAGGGAAAGATTAAAAAGTTTAAGTAAGGGAAGAGTTAAAGAAGAGCTGCACTCCTTTAACACACAACTTGGAATATGATCAGGCCCAGGAGAGTAAGAAAGTTTTACGGACTTAATAGCAGATAGAAGGGATGACGCGGAAATAGTGGGAGCGAAAATATTATTAGAAGAAGAAATACTGTAGGGATATGGTGTGTTAGAAAAAGGAATAGATGAATAGGTTGATTGGAAAAATTTGGCAAATAAATTCACAGCAGTTGAGTCACTGCATGCTTTTTCAGTGCCAAGGAAGAAAGAAGAAGGAAGACGTGAAGATTTACGTTTAGAGTTAACAAAAGAATAGAAAAGTTTAGGATTGTATGCAAATTGACTGTTGCACCGGGCGATATATTCCATGTAACATTGTGAGTTAAGAAGAGAGAACTTAGATTTAGCAATAGAGTATTTAGATAAGTCAAGACTAGAACCAGACATCTTAAACTTTTTAAAATATCTAGATTTAATATTTTTTAAGTTGGAGAGTCTGGGTGTAAACCAAGGTGGCTTAGCACAACTAGATTTGCGAGAAGAGTTAGGAATACATATGTCTAATAGAGAGTTAAGTGTTGCATAGAATGAGATAAGAGCGTTATCAACGTCAACTGCGTTATCAAGCGAGGACCAATCAGTTGCAGCGATCAGTTGATAAAGCAAAGTGAAATTGCCTTTGCGAAAGCAACGATATGTCTCAGATGAAATGGAAGAAGGTGAGCAAAAAGGCTTAGAGAAATAGAGAGCAATTTCTAATGTAGGATGGTATAAATCTTCAGGCATAGATAAGGGAGTTGACCTGGAGATGGAAGCATTTAGATAGTCGTTAGTAAAAACAAGATCTAATATTCTATTTAAGTTATTAGTGATAGAGTTAATTTGGAAAAGAGGAAAGTCTAGTAGGCAGTCTAAGAAGTCATGCTGAGAGGAGGGAGTAAGATAATTTGCGCAGTTGACAAATGACCATGCTACGGCAGGCAAGTTGAAATCACCCAGCACAATAATTGCGTCAATGTCACGCGCTTGGGAACATACTTCGTTAATACAGCCTATATGTTGCATATAAACATGTAAATCAGAAGCAGGAGGGATATAAGAGCAGGTAATATAGAGAACTGATGATGGAAGAGTAACTTTAACAGCAACTTTTTCAACATCAGCAGAAGAACTTAGGGATAACAATTCCGACTGTAGTGTGGTATTGACGGCAATAAGAACGCCACCACCTCGTCTAGTCGGTCGGTCATGCCTAAAAATTATAAAATTATTTGACAATATTTCGCAGTCAGAAATGGTAGAGTTTAACCAAGTCTCAGGAAAAGCGATAATGTCAGATTCAAAGGCAGTACTACTCAAATACAAGTGTTGGAGTTTAGAAAGGATGCCTCTAACATTCTGGTATTGAATAGTAACACAATCGGACGAAAAGTTTAATTTTTTGGAGCTGTGTTAATAGGAATAGTTATGGAAGTATTAGGAAGAGACAGGGTTACAGGTGGTGGTTGCGTTCGTTTTTTTGGCTTAAACTCATGAACAATCATGTGAGGAGGCCAGAAATTAGAATCGCAAATAATTGCAAAAGCATCATCGGGAACACTAATTTTAAAAGAGGAAATTTCGCGAGGCGCGGAAAAGTTAAATTTTGTGACTAATATATTAGCAGAAGTTCTACTGGTAATATAGGAAGCTACAGATTCACAAGTCGTGTCAGAAGAAAGTCTAGACACAAATACTTGTCTACGGGGCGCTACAACAGAAAGCGTAGGAAGTGTAGGAGAAGTCGATGGTACTACATTACTAATAGTTGGAGAGAGAGCAAGGGTACGGGAGGGTTTACTTTTACGACTAGAGGGCTTAGCCGCAACTCCAATAGTTGATAAAGGATCAAGTAAAGGAGCAGCGGGTGCAGCCACAGATGGTGGGGAATGAGAGTTATTAATAAAATTATTTGGTAAAGGCGAAAGAGAAAGTAGTGGAGAAACATCAAGTAAAGGTGGAGTAGATATGTTATTAGGTGAAGGTAAAGTAGAAGAAGAGGGTAGTGGTGAGGGGACAGATACAAATTGATTTTCATTCCGGCGATTAGGTGGAGACTCAAACTTGAATTGACTAAGCAACTCAATGCTTGAGTCAAAATCACCGGAAAGAGTCTTAAATTCTTTACTCAATTTAAGGAATTGAGTGCGAATAGAATTATACATTTTAGCAAAAATCACACTGCATGCCATAGCACGACGGGCAAGACCATTTCAAGCCACCCATGCGCTTCTTAGCAGCAATGTTGATCTTGTCGCATTCACGACCAGTAAGACCAGCACATTTGGCATGCATCATATTCTCACACAGCCAGCAATCAACAAATTGAGGCTGAGGGGAATCAGCTGCCGACTTAAATGAGCAGGACTTACTGCAGCACGACATGTCTACTGGGTTAAACAAAAATACTACTTTAGAAAAAGAGCAAATAAAAAGCACTCAAAATGAGTAAAATGAAAGAATTAGGAAGTAAACAAACAACGTTTACAGAGCAATAGGGAGAGTATTCGATTTGAGCGCAAAGCACCAAAGAAGAATACGCAGGCAAAGCACAAAAGAAGAAATTACGAAGAGCACAACAACAAACCACAGCACAGACGCCGCGCGCAATAACTAAAATGCACAACAACACACACAGCACAGACGCCGCGTAAGAAATTAAAATGCAAATAAACTTACAATGCACAACTGATAACACTTGACACAATAGTAAGGCACTTCCGAAGGAAAAAATAAAGAGATTTAACACTTTATAAGAGTAAAAGGATAGAAAGGCTTGTAAATATTTGAATTTAAATAGGAGCGCAAAAAAAAACACAGCTGATCGCAAGTATCGATATATCGATATGTTGATTAATGAAACCAAAATTATTGCAATACCCTGACTACAGCAAAGAATTTTGCATAACCACAGATGCAAGTAAGCATGAATGTGGTGTACAAGAGTACAACGGTGTGCAATTGCCAATTGTATACGCGTCACCACCTTTCACGACGGGGGAAAGCAATAAATCAATTACAGAGCAGGAATTAGCAGGAATTCAGACCATATGTTTATGGATGGCATTTCTTAGTTAAAACAGACCATAGACCCCTAATTTATTTGTTTTCAAAGAAAAATCCTACATCAGAATTAACTAGAATGAGACTAGACTTAGAAGAATACAATATTTCAAGGCGAAAGACAACCATGAAGCGGATGCATTATCCAGAATTAACATAGAAAACTTAATAGGAATCATCAGGACTATACTGATGGTCAAAACAAGATCATCAAAAGGATAGTCATCTGCGCAGATGACAAATTAAAATTGTAAATAGAACAAATAGAGCCCAATATCTATGAAGTCGTTAGCACTAACGCCGTAAAGAAATTTGTGAAACTAAAATTCGGTAATTTCAATTGTAATTCAATTTCACAAGTCGCAGTTAATGATTTGTACTCCAACGAAAAATTCGCCTTAGGTAAATTATTTGAAAGGCTTAATTCAGAAGCCGGATTACATAATATCGTTAATTTACAAATGTCACCAAGCTAACAATTTTTCGAATTGGTATCACTAAATGAATTTGAAAAATGGGCAATAAATATTTTAAAATATTAAAAATAGCGCTACTACCAAAGGTGACACAAATGATGAGTCAAATAAATGCAATACTGTCAAAATACCATGACGATCCAATAGAAGAGGGTCACACAGGGTACGCGTACTTTGTTAAAAATTAAGATATTTATACTATGTTCCCGAAGGGAAAAATAGTATATTGGGCTTGCGAAATGTCAGTCATACGGACAACGCAGTTTTTTTGCCTTTATCTTTGAGCTAGAGCAACCAAATTTGGTACACATCATCATCAAAAAATTTTTGGACGCCACCACTCCCACCCCTATACCTATATCCTATATCTATATCTATATCTTCCACACCAGTAAAGCTAGAGTCACCAAATTTGGCATACAGACTAATGTTAACCTCTTGGATAAATCTGCATCAAAAATTTTTGGACACCCCCCACGCCCCCAAAGGACCAAAATCGCGTTTCTTTCCGAACTAATAAATAACCATATATAGGACTGGGAACATAGTATTCTGCAGTCGGGTGCATCCGACTGCAACGTTCTTACTTGTTTTTTATTGGCCTAAAATTAATAAAACAATTACAAAGTATGTGAAAACTTGTGCGAAACGTCAAAAAGTAAAAACCACAACATACAAAAGCACCAATAATAATAACTAATGCACCAAATACAGCCTTTGATACTGTTTTAATAAATACCATCAGACTATTAACTCGTACAGCGAATGGCCACGAATATGCAATCACATTCGCTTTTCATTCGCAACGGACGTGTTTTTTTCTTGCGCCTCGTATTTTTAGATTTTTTGTTCTTCCTCGTGATTTCAAAATATAAATTGTGTTTTTATACTATGTTCCCGAAGGGAAAAATAGTATATTGGGTTTGCGAAATGTCCGTCTGTCCGTATGAACGCAATTTTTATACTATGTTCCCGAAGGGAAAAATAGTATATTGGGTTTGCGAAATGTCCGTCTGTCCGTATGAACGCAATTTTTTTGCCTTTATCTTTGAGCTAGAGCAACCAAATTTGGTACACATGTTGGTGTATATCGTCAGTTTATAAAGTGTCAAGATCAACCCCCTACCCCCACCCCCTCCCCCAAAATTTGGGGAAAGCCTGTATCTTCCACATTTTTAAAGCTAGAGTCACCAAATTTGGCATACACACTAAAGTTGAGATTCCTGACAGATCTGCATCAAAAATTTTTGAACCACACCACCCCCACCCCCCCAATGGAGTAAAACCTATATCTCCCACACCAGTAGAGCTAGAGTCACCAAATTTGGCATAGAGACTGGATAAAACTGCATCAAAAATTTTTGGAGCCCCACCCCCCCAATGGAGCAAAACCTATATCTCCCACACCAGTAGAGCTAGAGTCACCAAATTTGGCATAGAGACTAATGTTGACCCCCTGGATAAAACTGCATCAAAAATTTTTGGACCCCCCACCTCCACCCCCCCAATGGAGCAAAACCTATATCTCCCACACCAGTAGAGCTAGAGTCACCAAATTTGGCATAGAGACTAATGTTGACCCCCTGGATAAAACTGCATCAAAAATTTTTGGACCCAGCCCCCCACCCCCCATTGGAGCAAAACCTATATCTCCCACACCAGTAGAGCTAGAGTCACCAAATTTGGCATAGAGACTAATGTTGACCCCCTGGATAAAACTGCATCAACAATTTTTGGACGCCCCCCACCCCCACGCACCCAAAGGAGCATAGTATTCTGCAGTCGGGTGCATCCGCCGTCGGACGCCACCGCCGACTGCAACGTTCTTACTTGTTTTTATCTTGTGTTATACATCGGTTGTGTAGAACATAAGTTGGACTTTAAAAGTTAATAACTTTTATTACTTTCACAAATTTGTTCAAATACAACAACAAACAGCAGCACAAGCAGTCTGGTGATTGTTTTGTGAATTTGCAGTGTTTTTACTCATTTCGCGCTCTCAACGTTCACTTTTACTCTCGCGTGCCTGTATCGTTGGTGTTGGTTACGGTTAATCTCTTGTTTTGATTCCATTGTGATTTCGGTCGCCGCGCCCGCGCTTAGAATTTTTGTTAGTTGGTGTTGTTGTGTGTAAGTACAGATCAACGTCAACAAATTTAACCCTAGAGTGCCTTCTTTTCTGTTTTTACGTTTCTTCTTGTGCAGTGTTTTTATTTTTGTTCTTTTTTTTTTGTATTTTAATGAAATTTTTTTCTTTAAATTCAATAATGGTTGTTTGTTGTAATAAAAATTGCCAGGTTAGAGCAACTGTTAAAATGGGTTTTGTTTGCTGCTGGCTATGTGACAATGTGTCACATGAAAAATGTGCTGGCCTTAACGTTCGAATTATAGACCAGATTGAGTCAAAATCTGGTTTAAAGTGGACATGCGTATCGTGTAGGGAGGTGGAAAGGGATATTATGGGATTCATGCGGCATACTAAAAAAAAGGCTTTGGAAATATTTTCGCGCGGTTTAAAAAACTGTTCGAAGGTTTCTCAGATTTGGAGAACGATTTTAAAAGTATGAAACTTTTAAATGAGTCTCCAAAACGTAAAAATGCCAATTTTAGGTTGTCTATTGGCCCAAATGAACTTACACTTCCCACACACATCTCCACTACATCCGCTACTGATAGAAATGTTGAACTTATTAATTTATCGCCCCCTTCTACTTATATTTCAATCAGAAGTGACGAGAACAGCATCGCGCCCATGGATGTTGTTCCTTCTGACCCCGAAGAGGTTCTTGATTCGGTGACTGCTGGCACTGTTGATGAAGGTCAACAACCTAGCGCCAATAGTGCCAGTGAATCACTCGAATTATCTGGTCAATCAACCATTGTTACGGCTCCATTGGATGCTCATGCTGTGGTTGCTAATACGACCCTTGTAGGAGATCCCCACGGAAACAAATTTTTGTTTCTAGGCTTGCCCCTGATACTACATCTGACGATGTTAAGGCCTTTATACAGGCCAAATCTAAAGCTCATATTACGGTGGAAAAATTCAAATTCTCATATGCTCGAGAAATTTCGTCTTTCAAAATAAGTGTTCCGGTCGAAAACTTTAACAATATTTGTGCTAAAGAATTTTGGCCGGATCACTTAATAATTAAAGAATACACTGTAAAAAAGAAAAATCGGCCTCCGGTTTCACTTCCTTCTTCTGGTGGTAGTTCTAATCCACCTCTTGTAGTATCTGATAGTTCAAAAAACTAACATCCTCCCTCTCACTGGGCTATCAGAATGTAAAAGGTCTTTCTAGTAAACTTAGTAATCTTTATCTAAATAGCCTAACTTTTCCTTTCCATGTCGTTGCCTTTTCTGAAACATGGTTAAGGCCCGACATTCTTAATTCTGAAATTCTTTGTAATAAATTCTCTATATATAGAAAAGATCGCACTCATCGTCGCGGTGGTGGTGTACTTATTGCTGTTGACGTTGATTTGTCTTCCGAGATAGTAATAACTGATGGTTCTGTAGATATTGAATTTATTGCTGTTAAACTTAGTTTTTGTGGTGTTTGTTTTTTTATTACTTGTTCGTATATACCACCTTCTTCAGATTTATCTGTTTATTCTTCCCATGCTTCTGCTATACATTATATCTCATCTATGCTTTCTGATCGTGATTTTCTTGTAGTTCTGGGTGATTTTAATATTGCCGAAGCTACCTGGATTTCTAGTCCTGATTCAAGTGTGTTGACTCCCACGACTCAGCACGATTTTATTGATAATTTGTTTGGGATGTCATTGTGTCAAATCAATGGTATCCCAAATTCTTTACTTAAAATGCTTGATCTTATTTTTGTCTTGGATTCCTCCTTCTATTCTGTCTTCCGTACTGTACCCATGTCCACTCCTGAAGATCCTTACCACCCATCCTTGGAAGTGTTGATTGAATTACCAGCCAGGGTGCCAAGCACAGGTAGAAAACTTGCTGAGCGAGTTCGTCAATTTCGGAAAACCGATTTTACTAAACTCGCTCAGCTCCTATCTCCGACTGACTGGTCCCAGCTGTACATGTGTAGAGATATTGATTGTGCAATCGAATATTTTTATGTTACTTTAAATTCATTATTTGATTCCTGTGTCCCGTTTTGTAACCCTCATAGGTCTAACAAACCTGTGTGGTTTACATGTGGTTTGATAAATTTAAAAAATAGAAAGTCGAGATTGTACAAAAAGTTCAAGGAATCTGGCTCTTCCTCGGTTTTCTCTCGCTATTTGATTGCCCGATCTAACTTCTCTGCACTTAATTTACACTGTTATAACAACTACCTCAGGAGCTGTAGGTTACAGTTTCAGCGGGATCCTAGAAGGTTTTATAATTTCGTTAATGCGAAGCGTAGGTCATCAACACTTCCATCAACTGTATTTTTTGATAAAAAGACAGCTGACTCAGATCAGGCTATCGCCGATCTTTTTGCCGATTTTTTTCAATCGACCTATAGTTCACAACCTTATCAATTAGTTTTGCCTTATCCTTATCAGGTAATTAACTCCAATTGCATTTTTGGGCAATTAATCACTGAAAACTCGCTTCAACGTGAATTGAAGGCTATTAAGCCCGTATTTTCTCCGGGACCTGATGAAGTACCAGGCTGCGTGCTCAAGTATTTTTAAGCTATTATATTTTCTTTTTAAATTGTCCGTGGAGTTGTGGTCTTTCCCCAATATTTGGAAAGAGTCATTTATTATTCCTCTCCATAAAAAAGGAAACAAGTCTAACGTCGAGAACTATAGAGGTATTTCTAAGTTGTCTGCTTTTCCTAAGATTTTTGAGAAACTAATAACTTCTCAACTTCAACATCTGTGTAGATCTATAATTTCACCCTGCCAGCATGGCTTTGTGAAATATAGATCTACTACCACTAACCTATTGGAATTTACTTCTCTTGTTATTAAGGGATTTCAATCTAAAATGCAAACAGATGTTATTTACACTGATTTCAGTAAGTCTTTTGACTCTGTTAATCATTCTCTTTTACTTCACAAACTTCATCTTCTAGGATTTCCTAATAACTTAATTCTTTGGATTTCCAACTATTTAACTCTTAGAACCCAAAAGGTTTATTTCAAAGGCTTAGTCTCTAAGTCTGTTCAAGTTACTTCCGGAGTACCACAAGGAAGTCATCTTGGCCCCTTATTATTTACTCTGTTCATCAATGACCTTCCTTCTGTCGTAAATTACTCTCGGTTGCTGATGTATGCCGATGATGTTAAACTTTGTCTGTCATCTACTGATTTCCTGTCTGGTCAAAGGTTGCAAACTGATCTTGACAGTTTTCAAGCCTGGTGTCGGGTAAATTTATTAAATCTTAATTGTGGTAAGTGTAACGTAATGTCCTTTTACAGGCGAATGCCCTTTTTCAACAATTATATTCTTAATGGTAAGCCCCTTGTTCGAATTGAGTCGGTTGATGATTTGGGTATCCTTTTAGATCCCAAACTTAAGTTTGACAAGCATATCTTTTCCACCGCTAATCCTGGGCTTCATTAAGCGTTGGTCTAAAGAATTTAACGGTCCCTACATTACTAAAACTCTTTATACTTCCCTTGTGCGACCTATTCTTGAATATGGGTCTTGTATTTGGTGTCCCCAATACAGGATTCATCAGGATAGATTAGAATCGGTACAAAAACAATTTTTGCTCTTGGTCTTAACTGGAATCCTAATACTTGCTTACCTTCTTATCGAAGTAGACTCTTACTAATAAATCTGCCTTCTCTTTCTGATCGTAAAACCATGCTTGGTGTAATTTTCTTACATAAACTAATTCATGGGGAAATTGATTCTTCTGAATTAATCAGCCAAATTAGTTTTGCAGTTCCGATCAGAAGTTCTAGAAATTGTCTTCCTCTTTCTCTTCAAACTTGTAGTTCTAATTATGCTATTCATAACCCATTTCGAATCTTATGTTCTAACAATAACAATCCTTTCCATTTAGTAAGTAATGCTACTTCAATTTCTACACTTAGAACTTTACTCTTACGCTACTTATGTAATCCTTAGAATCTTTTTGTATAATGTTATTTTTGTATTTAGTTTGTATTTTCATTGTCCGCGATCTTCCGCTACCGTACGTTATGCGGCGCGCCCCTCGGTCGGTTGGGCGGGAGGCGGGTTGCATTTATGCTTGGGTCCGCGCGTTAACAAGCCCATGCTTGGTGTCGTTGGGCCACTTGTATGTACTGTTCGTGTACTGAAAGAAAGAAGGTAACTATAATATGTGATCTCACTAAATATCTAGTTACAATGTGAGGAGAGTCCTCCCGGATCCCCTCACAACATCTATTATTGCTACTAGAATTACTGGATTGTTATTATATAGATATTAAGTTAGTGCAAGAAGCACAACATGTATTAGCAACGCGCAAGGAGCGCTATGTTTATATTTATGTAGCAATAGGAAAAGGCGCACGGAGCGCGTACAAGAGAAGTTAGCAGTTAGCATGTAATTTAAATTCGAATCTAACGGCCTGGGCCGCAGCAAGCACTGTTTATCGGTTGCCCGATCCTGCCACTAGAGCACGTCTATCAGGAGAGCGAAAGCTCTAGGGCAGAGAATGAAAGCTGCTAACCGATTCGGGTGACCGAGGCTAGCGCGCTTCTTGGCCGCGAAGGGCTCGAGAGAGTAAGCCGGACTTTTGAAGTGAACGGACGTGCGTGTGATAATCGATCAGTAAGTCGCGTGTGAATAGTAACAGAGAATAGCGGAAAGCAGAGAAATAGGAGAAATAAACGAGAGGACAAGTACTTTACTTGTAATATAAGATTGACCTTGTTGTCAACTAATAGTTTATAATTTAAGTAATAAAAGCTTATTGAACCTGCTTACATAATGCCTAATAATTACTCCAACCCTCCCACCCCACATAGCGACAAATAGAGTAGTGCGCATCGGCGGCAAAGTGCAAGTGCAAAAGTATGTGTCAGTCGCTTGCTTAAGACAAGTAAGTTTAGAGCGACTGAGGCTTTTGCCCTGCCGCTGGTAGTGTGTGTCTGCGGCTTTGCCCGGCCACTAGTAGGCAGTGTGCGTCTGAGGCTTTTGCCCGGCAACTAGTAGGTAGTGTGTGTCTGAGGCTTTACCCGGTCACTAGTAGGCAGTGCCTGTCCGCGGCTTTAGCCCGGCCATTATTAGGCGGAGTGCGACTGAGGTTTCGACCCGGTCATCATCATGTGGAGATTGTGTAGAATAGTGTAGCCGGTGAAATTAGGGTATTCGGCTTATCTACGAACCCCGTCTCTCAGTGCCCCAACGATTTACAAATATTCTTGTAAACAGAACCTTGGCTAGACTGAGATTTGTACCCCGGCCAAGAAACTTCTTTACAACAATACCAGTAGCAGATAAGTATATGAAAGTCAGTAATATACAATCAACAGCTTAACACCACCAGACTTTAGGAACAACGTTCGTTCATACATTTCGATTGATAAAGACGATTGGAACAT